>OY997270.1:630021586-630430342 GCA_963921465.1 Triticum timopheevii | reverse complement strand
GCGCTCTCTCACATACTACCGGAAGCCAAATACATGCAACACATGCTCCTGCAGCTAGTACCGATATTACCAAGCAAGGGAGGAAGTATGGAAACCTATAAGATGTTTGAAAGTTTATCTTATCTTCCCAATGCTGCAAAATTTATATCACTGAAACATTAATATAAGTAATAATTTACCTCCCAAATATGGATTCCTCAGAGAAAAGATCCGGGTACCCTTTTGCAGGCTGATGCAAGACAAAGAATACACAATGTTAGCCAGGGTGGGTCATATAAGATCACTAATTAGTCTCCAAAGAGACATGTTATGTTCATCATTCAAACAAATGTTTCAGTTATCACTTTTACGTTAAATACAGGTTCTGTGGGAATTCCCTCGGAATAAAGCATTTTTTGAACTGCCATGGCAGAAAAGCTCTTGCCTATTAGCCCAGTCTTTCGCTTTTGCACCAATTAGTAGAGGATCTATATATTATTCTCAGGGTCTACACCATTTTTACATATACTTATAGCGGCTCAATGAATTATTACAGTGATGGCTTTATTGGAAGACCAGATGTAGAATCTTTTCTATGCTCCTGGAAATGGTTGACCATATTAGTTTGATAAACCGGTTAAATACAATGTTAATTCAGGAATAGAATTCTATAACTCTACAATAGTGGACTGATCCTCACTTGTGCAAGAAATCCTCCAATGGCTGGTCCAATAATAAGAGCTATTGCCCGCGAAGATGTGACCTACGATATAATGTTTGATATAATTATCAGCTAGTAACCGAGTCAGAAACACAAAACATAAAGATGAACTATTCTTACAAGAGAAATTCCTAGCGCTTGGTGTTCCTTTGTACAGACTTCTGAAGCATAGGCCTGGAGAGTGCAGACACAACAATGGGTGTTCAATATTTAAGCACTTCTTAATTAATCTTAGTCACTCGAACGATATCTTTTTTTACCTTGATTGGTCCTAATATACCACATAGTAACCCAAGTAGCCCCCTAGTAACAATTGCCATCCAGTAAGTCGTGCTAAGGCCAAAGAGGGTGTTAAGTACAATCCTGAAAAAGAAGATGTATAATAGGGTTTACTTTGATTTAATTGAACGGAGTAAAAAAAAGTATGTTTTTCATATGATTTAACTGAATATGTCATACACTGAGAGGATACTGATCACAATGCAGGGTTTCCTCCCATATTTGTCGGCAAACATGCCCCATGGCACAGCACTGATTGTTCTTCCAAGGAAATAAGTAGCCCCTTAAGAGACATAGTGTATGGTGAGTAGCTACTAACAGAAAATACCCGCCTCGCGTCATAACGCCGTTAGAGTCTACTTCATGTACTTGTAGACTTCATGTACCAGCATAGAACTCAATGTCTTGCTCCTGCTTTGCAACTTTCAGGTCCTGGATCTGTTGCATGTAACAAAGTTGAGCATATAATTAATCACCATAGGGTATATTTCTTTGTTGCTGGAACTCCATGAGTATTCAATATGTCATCAAACAATAACTTTCATGAATACAATCAGAATAGATAGGTGTGCAATTTTTGTGACATCTCTACGTACCATGAAGTAAAGGTAGGGAAATAGCGACTGGATGGGTAACGCTGGAAATATAACAAACTAGGGCGTTAGTTAGAAAGCATCAAAAATTAGCTGAACTAAAAAAAATAAAACATACAAAAATATGTCCAATTGTGACAATAAAAAAATTGAGTTCTGTAAACGAACTGCAAGACTCTCTAGAAAAAACCATGAATGAAATAACATGTTGGGCACCATGTTGATCTTATAGTATTCTGAAGTCCGAAATTGTCAGGATCTCGTCTCGTTTACTGTATATATCTCTTTTTTTTTTGTGTACATGTTGTGGCGGGCAGCCTCCGCTGAGTTATTGCCTTCAGTTGGGTGCGGCCCAATTATTTTGAGATTGAATTTTTCTTCAATTGTTGTTAATTTTGTGTTTGGCCGTGCAGCCTATACCTTTTCCTTTTTTGAATGAATATAATATGTTTTTAACAATAGGATCATATCCATAATAAAGATTCATCAAAAATACAAAACACCTCAAACATAATTAAGAAAACACATGGAGGTATATGGACCATCAAACGACCATTGTCGCTCCCAGAAAGAGCCACCGACACACACGTAACCAACTCTTCTTGTTGGGGATTTTCCTTTACATTTTGTATCGAGTCACACACAACTTCTGGGTGAGACATAAGGAAGGGGAAAAAAAACTCATGTAGCCATCGTCTTTATAGTATATCTCTTTTTAAGCTCAGAAATCTAATAACAACAAGCCCAAATAGAGAAAGCAAGTTTTCAAATAGGGTCGCAACTGTAAGTTTTTAAAAAGAACCAAATTTCCAAAACTGTCGCAACTGCAAGTATTCAAATGGGGTTGCTATTAAAAAAAATTGGTATGCTTTCTTTCTGTGCTCACTAGACAAGTTTATAAATGGGATTGCCAACACACACACCGGCGGAGTGTTGAATGTATAATTTGGCTGCTAGGTATTATGGGCCAAATTAATTTAAATGTGTGGTTGACATATATGTTTTTGGACTTGTTGTTTATTTTGAAATGCAGGCTTGTCAGGCATAGGAAGTTATTTTACCCAAGACAAGTATATAGAATTCTGTATGGACTAGCGGCTACATGGACAAATTCTCATGTGCTGAGCTAAACCGTGGTTGCTAAGATGAAGGAATTTTAGCATGGGCAATGAAGTCACCTAAACAAAAGCAAGCACAGATGGTGGGTCATTAATCCTTATTATATAGTGTGATAGCGACCTTGCCGAAATATTTTATTCATATATCCAAGAGTCTTTGTACATGAATATGGCCTAGATACGTACTACAGATAGCATGCAGATTTTGTACGCATGTATTACATGGTAACCAAATCGAGTCCTGTTCGGTTTTAGTTTTGGAGTTGTATTCCTGTACGGCAAGGCATGCTACGTAACCAGGTCTTGCCTTGTATACGTAAAGTCCAGCGTACCTTATTTATAAGGCCACGGCCGATTGGAAAAAAAAACCCCAACAATCGATCTATCAATACAAACTACTTTTTCACGTACGTCTATTTTCTATCGCTACTTCCTGTCGAGCCCTAGTAGCCCTAGGGTTTGGCGATCTTTGCCGTTTTGCGCTGGAAAGCGGCCGGTTCTCCTTCACGAAAGCGAGGAAATCTTTGTTGCTTTGCTCGTAAAGCAATCGTTCATCGTCACGAAAACACGACGGTTATCCTGATGTTGCGCGACGATTTCGCATGCCAACACGGAGGCTCCTGGGGGGTTTGGCCCCCCAACATTGAACCAACTTGTGAAGGAAAAAATTATTGTGAGGGATAGATGAGAACTTCTTTTTTAGCTTTTGGCCCCACAAACAATTGTATTTTACGTAACACGCATACACACACACGTAACCAACAATATTTTGGGGATATTTTTTTTAACATTTCGTATCGGTGGCGCACGAGTTCTAGGTGAGCCATAGTAACCCGTCAAAAGTTGCTAAAAGAAAAGTAACGCCTCAAAGAAAATGTAGGGACACGCATTTTGTACGATCGAAATACTAGAGGTGCTCTCTTTATGGAATGGAATCCAAGAGACGCGCTGAAGCAAGATGGAGAGGAGAGGAGAGGAGAGATGGGTGGTCGCGAGTCACGCTGGCTATGTATAGCTCTTACCGGCGCAGAGGCAGACGATCTAGATGAAGAAGAAGTTGAGGTAGGGGACGCCGGCGTTGGCCTTGTTGGCCTCGTCCAGCCTGCACCCGGGGCACCCCTCCTTGCACACCCTCTTCCCCTCCGCCAGCAACGGAGCCGCCATTGCCGCCGCTCGATGTGCTCGCTGAACAGGTGGATTAATAAAAGGAAGAAAGAGCGGCGCACGTACGTTGGCCGTAACGCGCGCGCACGGGGCAGGCGTTAGCATAGCCGCGCTGCTGCTTGTGGTGTTAGGGCATGTAACTTAGAGATGACAAAAAAACATGTCTACAATAGGTCATCTCTTAGCCTTATCTTCAAGAACTAGTTATTTCTAAAAACGTGGTGAGACATATTGTGCTAAGAGATCATCTCTTGCCTTCTCTTAATTAAGAGAAGACAAGCCTTCTCTTATGATTTCTCTCTCCTCCACCTCATCATTTATCCTACGTGGCATTGCTAAGATAGAATCATTGTACATGCCCTTAATAAGCGAGGAGGAAGAGGGCGTGTTTATAGCGGTGCTGGGCGACAAGCTGAACTAGCAATGAACCCGTCCGGCTCCACAACGTGGCATTTTTTTTTCAACCAAGACAAGGATGAATTTTATTTTATTGCTTCAAACATAATAATGAGTACTCCCCTCCGTCCCATAATATAATAGTGTTTTGGTGTTTATGTGATGGGAAACGTTTGCTCAGCTGGCCCATCCTGAGCGAGTGTCCACCGCTTCCGTGTCTGCAGGATGCAGTCTTGCTTAGACGGTCGAGAGCAACCCTTCCGTCTTCACCTTTCTACAACTGGTCCTTTGTTTCACGAAGGGGGTTTACCGGAAAAGACTTTCGCCCCGCTTTATATGTAAAGCAACGATCAACAGCACCCGGTACAAACGCACGCCCCCACAACACACGTGCACACACACCCAAGACAGGATACATAGGCGTTGGGCGCAGCAACACCACCCCTAGCACTACGCGAAGAGGTGAAGCCGCAAATGACGAACCGTGGGCTCCAAGGCGGTCCCTTCAGGAAGAAGATGACACCGGAGCGCCGCCACCGCCTGATCCGAGGATCAGAGTTTCCCCTGGTGCAACACGACGGGCAATGAGATCCGCGACGATGCCTTCAAGAAGAGAAAGAGCTTCACTGTCGCCGGTCCGTCCGAAGATAGAACAGGTTTTCACCTCAGCCACCATTCACCGCCACCGAAAGCAGCACCCTGGCTATATAGGTCTTACCGGCGCCGAGACAAAGGACCCAGATGAAGAAGAAGTTGAGGTAGGGGACGTTGGTGTTGGCCCTGTTGATCTGGCCCAGCCTGCACCCAGCTCAACTGTAGGGATCCCTGCAGGAAATATTATGCAGGGCCAATAAGAGGCCGCCACATGTCAGTGTGGGCAACTTCTCCAATTAAGACAGATTTTTTTTTGGTATGAGAAGAGCGCGGGGGCGGTGCGGCGAGCATGGAGATGGAGGAGTCCGGCGACATGCGACGTGCGTCCGTGTCGTGTGTGTCTGGTCTCTGATATTCAGAGGTTCGATCGGCTCGGCCTGTGTGTAGGACAGGGACGGTGCTAGGGGTATTCTTGAGTCTTCATATAAATACCCATGATTTTTACAAAACCGTGTTGATTTTGGTAAAACAGTGACAATTTTCAAAAACACACGGTTTTGATAAAACATTGACAATTTTCAAAAAACAACAATGATTTTGACAAAATAAATCCACATAAATATCCGGTTGCAAATTCCTGAAGCCGGTGTAGGAAGACACGAGTTTTGCGAATCGACAACGGGGCCAGCAAATCCGCGCGCTTGGTTTGCCCGCTGTCTGCCTGCCACTTTCCCTGCATGCAGTACGCACGCATGCGCCGAGTGGATGAGCGCTGGGCCCTGGCCTGGATATCCCGGCTGCTCCCGTCCTTGAGCCTTGAGCCTTGAACTAGCAATGAATGCGCGTGTCGAGCTGAACTAACAATGAATGCTCGCCCGGCTCCAACTTTTTGTCACAGAAGTACAATTTTTTCCTACTAGTTTTTGTCACTTTTATAATGTGGTACTCCCTTCCTAAATACAAGTCTTTTTAGATATTTCTATATGGACTATATGCAGATGTATATAAACATATTTTAGGAATGGAGGGAGTAGTTTTTTGTCAAACACTCATCTAACTCAGAGATGTTTAGTTAAAAGAGTTGCTTTTCCCCCCCTTTTGCTGCAAGCACTTCTGCGGTCAATTCCAAAATCATTTTGGAAATCATTCCGAAGGAAATGAACGAACCTATGGGGAATAAATCAACAAATCAAGCAGTGATAGGATTTCTATGCATATCCACAACCTCAATTCTTTTTTTGCCAGAACAATTGTCGTGCTTGCAAACTAAATTTGCCATCGTTACGCCATATAAATTTCCATAGAAAATATTTGATTTGCCATGTCTAAAAATCTAACATCATATTTTTAGTCTTTCCGATAATTTATTGGGGAAAGGGAGTCTGTTAGAGCATATTTTTTGTCTCACCTCTCCTAATTCATGAAAAATATGAGAGGAAGGAATTCTTTTGCAGATGCTCTAATAACATTTGAGTACGTTGTTGATGGATTTGCTGTGATGGATCGAACAACAGTGCTGTTTCTGTTCTTTAATAGCATCTGTGAGGTGTTGTTGCAATGTTTTTTTTAAACTGTAACATGGCTTTATTAACATACAGAATCAGAAGCAGCTGGATCGCTAGCCACCACAAAGGATACAATGTCAGGAACAGCATCATGCCAATACGTGGTACCTCCCTGAGACTTATGAGCACCATGAGTAGCCAGAACATGAGCCACTGAGTTACAACCACGCTTACACACATGCACTTTAAACTCAATAAAACTAGTAAACAGAAGAAATTTTGCCTCCCGAAAAAGAACTCCGATACGAGCAGTATCCAGTTCATTGGAAAGAAGAGCTGATGCAAGCACTTTCGAGTCTGTTTCAATGATGATACACCCAAACCCAACTTCAGTCGCGAACTCAATCGCCTTCAGACAAGCAATCGTCTTTGCATGCAAAGCATCCGACAGGAAGTGGATTTGGCCCATGCCAGCACCAACGACATCTCCAGAGGCATCCCTAACACAAAACCCCCAACCTCCTGTACTATTATCTTTTAGAAATGAGCCATCAATGTTTATCTTTAGGAAGTCTTCGGGAGGCTTAGACCAACGCTGATTAGGGGCAATAGTTGAACATGATGATACACGAAGATGTTCAGAAAATTCTGTAATTTGTATAGCAGTAGACAAAACAATCACCGCTACTGAAGGACACATATCGCCATTATTAATCGCATTTCTAGCATTCCACAAATTCTACATCAAACAAATGCAGAACATGGAGGATGTCCCATTCTCCAGGCTTAGTAGAGCTTCAACTGATTGTTTTGCATCGGTACAGGTGAGAAGCAACCCCTTACATGCTGATGTTTAGCTTCCCGCCAAACAGCCTTTGCAAATTTACATTTGAGGAAGGCATGGCCACCATCCTCGTCAAGACGATTGCACATCAGGCAGATGGTATCCAGGTCAATTCCACGACGTTTAAGAATTAACTGGACAGGAAGGGTGTTGTGACTCAATCTCCAGAGGAACATGATGATTTTCCTAGGCATTTTCAAACTCCAAAGCTTGGTCCAAACCTTTGCAGCACTTGTTGTCGGATCTGCTACAGTGGAAGTTGATGTTTAACCTGCAGCAACATCGTCCAATTGAAGTTTGAGTTTGTAAGCTGAATGAACAAAAGTTACCTTTTGGGTCGAGATACCATGGCAGAAATCCAATGTAATCTATTTATCCCAGGCAACCCAATGTAATCTATTTTCTTCATCCATTTGACTCCACCAGAAATGACATACCATGGCAGAAATCTCCTCGCAAATCCCTTTAGTGATGTCAAAGCATGACATAGCATAAGTTGGGATCGCCTGAGCCACCGCCTTAATAAGAATTTCTTTTCTGGCTTTAGAAACCGTTCTCTCTTTCCAACCTTGGATTCTTGCCCAAATTTTCCCTTTCAGATATTGGAAAACTCTTTACTTGACTTGCCTATATGAACTAGGAGCCCTAGGCACCTCTCATTTTGTCCCACACAGGAAATATTCAGAAAATCCATAATTTCTATCTTCTGCGTATTATTACAGTTTGGGCTGAAAAGCACACTACTCTTATCCCTGTTGATAATTTGTCCTGAACATTCCTCATATAGGTCAAGGATATGTTGAAGTTCTGAAGCATTGTCACAATCTGCCTTTAGGAGGAGAAGGGAGTCGTCCACAAAAAGCAAGTGTGACACACTCGGTGCCCCTGGACAAATTTGAATGCCTTCAATCAACCCTTGTTCCTCAGCAGTATGGAGTAAGGAGGAAAATCTTTCGGCACAGATGAGAAAGAGATAGGGGGAAAGTGGGTCTCCTTATCTCAGACCCCGTTGGGGGTATATCACATCTATCAAATCGCCATTCACTTTAACTCTATAAGTCACTGATCGAGCACAGTTCATCAAGAGAGAAACCCATTTATTATGGAATCCAAGCTTGATCAACATTGCTTCGAGAAAATTCCATTCCACCCTATCATATGCTTTACTCATATCAAGTTTGATTGCCATGAAAGCATTTTGTCCATTTCTTTTGTTTCTTATATAGTGAGACATCTCGTAAGAAACCAGGACATTGTCAGTGATCAACCAACCTGGAATGAAGGCGCTTTGATTTTGCGATATAATGTCTCCAAGAAAGACTTTCAGTCTACTAGTAAGAACCTTGGAAATAATTTTGTATAGCACATTACAGAGACTAATTGGTCTGAAATCCTTAATCCTTTCTGGATTTTTACTCTTTGGAATTAGCACAACTGTAGTTCTGTTCCACTCCTCTGGAATTGGGCCTCCATTTAGAACTGTGAGTACCTCACATCTGACCCTCTCACCAACCAAATCCCAGAATCTCTTGTAAAATATTGCCGGCATCCTATCTGGGCCCGAAGCTTTAAGGTCCCCGATATTTTGCAAAGCTTCAAAATTTTCTTTTTGAAGGGAGAACAGAGGGAAGCATTCACATAGTCCGAAACCCGTGGTTGCACATGTTGGAGCAAATCAGCCAAATTTGTAGCAGGTTGTGCAGTGAAAAGAGAGTTATAGAAATTATGAATGGGCTCCTTTAAAGCCCCTTGACCTACAATAGAATTCACATGGTCATAGCGCAGTTTAGGGATTTTGTTTCTCCTTTTCCTTTCTGAACAACAGTTGTGGAAAAATTGTGTATTACGGTCACCCTTTTTCAACCAATCTATATGTGCTCTTTGTTTCCAATAGGTGTCCCTCTGATCTTCCAGTCGTTCAAGTTTGAACCGAAGTACATGCTCCAGTAGTTGGACCACGCAAGCAACATCTAAGATCTTTTTTTTTTAACTTTTTGATCCTCTTCTCTAGATCTCCCAAGACATTCGTGCTCCAGTTTCGAAGTGAATCTGCAACCTATCTAACACCATCCGATGCACATAAAGCGCCGTTCATAAAGGCATTATTCCAAGACTCTTGTACCACTTGAGCGCAACCTTCTTCTTGCAACCACATAGCTTCAAATCGAAAAGTTGGGTCACTTGGTGGCTTGAATACAGGTTCACAACTAGAGTCAAGAATCACCGGGCGGTGGTCTGAATGGCGAGGTTCGCCATTGATTACTTTGAAAGCTGGATACATGGTACGCCATTCACGATTGCCAACAGCCCTATCAAGCCTTTCCTTGATGTATCGGTCATACCTATGACTATGGTTTCGCCAAGTAAAAACACATCTCCCATGAAACCAAGATCTTCCAGCTCACAGAATTCTAGCACTTCCCTAAACCGATGCATTTGTACACTAGGATTAAGTTGACCACCAAACTTCTCATGCTGAAATAGAATTTCATTGAAATCGCCTTAATGTTTCAAGTTCCGAAGAGCACGCCAGGTCATATCCTTTTCCTTCGGATGGCCATAGATTCCAGTAAACCTCCATACCTTCCCACCATCTCGTATATTAGCATCAATATATAACCGCTTAACATCGCGGACCAAGACATCCACATCGCACTTGCAGAATAAAGCTAGGCCACCACTCTTTCCATTGTTGTTGCCATACTGGGCATATCCAGTAACCAACGGATTTTTTTCATTCTTTTTTCATTCAACTTGGTTTCAGATAGAAATAATACATCTGGATTCTCACGCCTTTGGACGTCCAAAAGCCCTCAAACTGCTTTGTGATTGCCCAAGCCATGGCAATTCCAGGCCACTATCTTCATTGTTGTTTAAATGTTGATTCAGCTGTCCAGTTCTCTTCCCTCAAAAGTAGATACAGAGGACCTGCTACAACACACTCCTTACTGAAATTGATACAACTGACTGAAAACTGGGCCTACAGGAACCACTCTCTTCCCTCTTAAGATGACAGTACAGAGGATAAAAGGAAATCCCTAACCCGGGATAGATTAGATTCGCCCAAAAGATCGGCCGGATGGATTAAAGGGGTCAAACAAAAGAACACGAGAAAGGCACCAGGGGTAGAAATCAACACGAAGCCAGAAAGGAGCAAGGGCGGATGAAGAAATTGATACAAGAGGAGAATTGGGCACAAAGGCGGGGAGCAAGGGAGCCCAGGGAAGAGGATGGGAAGCTAAATCAGGATGGGGAGAAAGAGAAGGAGCGGATCTGGAGGGAAAATACCAGGGGAGGAGGGTCAGGGAGACGGAGGATACGGCATAGCGCCAGTCACCGCCAGTCGCCACTCGGGGCACTTCCGTGCCAGACTTGGAAACTCTAAGAGCAAGTACAATAGAGCTGAGTCAGCGGGCTATAAAAAATAAACTAGTATATTTCTGCTTAGTTGGAGGAAAGAGAATAGAAGAGAGAAGGTAAGCGGGCTCTTCGTGAAGAGCCAGCTCTAGCACGTGCTCCTAGGCACTTTGTGAGAATGAAAGGTGGGTCACATAATAAAAAAGTAGTACACTCTTTTAGGTGGTGTTTGGTTCTCTAGTCTTAGGACTTTTTCTAGTCCCTGGGACTTTTTGGAAAAGACTCTCAAGGAGGTGCTTCTAAGGACTTTTAGTAAAAAGTCTCAAAAAAGTCCCACCCTGTTTGGTTTGCTAGGGACTTTTTCTAGTCCCGACACAAAAAAGTCCCTGAAACCAAACACCCCCTTAATCTACTATTATACATGCTGGCTATAAGATGAGTTGTAGATGACATGGCACTGGTTTATAGCCAGCAGCTGGTTATACTATTAACCATGCCCTAATCCATTATATTTGTGTACATTCACGATGGTAGCAAGTTTGCAATGTTGCTCCATCTAAACTACGGAAGATTTTGTCTTGGTCGTATGCGCTTTCTGTCGGTTTGGTTCTCCGGTTGCAGAAGACTTCGCCTGAATAAAAGCCATGTGATGCGATGCCTGTATGTATGTGTTCTTTTACTGAATAAAAGGCCGGTACCCGGTGGCTACCAGTTCACCCCCATGTTTGTAGGAGTGGGACTGCAAGGGGGTCATTTGAACGTTTGAGTTTCTCTCCAAAAAAAAAAGAACATTTGATAGACACCAAAGATCAGAAGTTCAACGTTATTTTTCTTCCACGTATATTTCCTAAGTACTCCAGCATGCATGTCACACTAAATCACTAATACTTCCTCTGTAAACTAATATAAGAACGTTTAGATCACTAAAGTAGTGTTCTAAACGCTCTTATATTAGTTTACGGAGGGAGTAGCATATGTACATCGATTTTCATACAGAAAATTCATTGTCAGTTACCAACAACTGTAGTGTATTAACTTCTGCATAATGGCGCAACAGCAAATCAGAGTCGAACAGCTGGTAGTGCAGACACACAACAACTGCAGTGTATTAACTTCTGCACAATGGCGCAACAGCAAATCAGGATTCTAACAGATGGTAATGCAGACACACGGGATTATTTCCACGCGTAAATAAAGAGCAATGCTTTCACAGGTTATTCAGCTGGTCTACTCCCTCCGTTCCTAAATATAAGTCTTTTTAGAGATTTCAACAAGAGACTACATACGAAGTAAAATGAGTGAATCTACACTCTAAAATATGTCTATATACATCCGTATGTTGTAGTTCATTTGAAACCACTAAAAAGACTTATATTTAGAAACGGAGGGAGTATATGATAGGTCAGATGCTCACAATTCACAAAGCTATAAAATCATGGAGATTGAAGAAAATAAAAAATAAAAGACTGCAATTTCTGACCTTGGGGTGGCGATACATTCAACAACCGGGTAAACCTTCCCTAATTAAGCGAGCAACTCTATTCTGCAGAAATTCTGCCATTTCGAAAAGAAAAAGAAATCATGGAGATTGAGGAAAATAAAATTTTTAAAAAGGACTGCAATTTCTGACCTTGGGGTAGCAGTACATTTATTACAACAACCGGGTAAAACCATCGGCTCAAATGTTTTGTAATCACAGCAAATTCACTCTAACAAACCCACTGATCCTACAGAATCCAACACGGGACACGCATCAGCGGACTAATATGACATCATCTGACAGCTCTAACATCACACACACACACAGACTGACTGACAGGCATCAAACTGGACTGGTGCATCAAGCTCTGCATAACGGAGCAGCTGCAAGCAACGACTCCAAGGAAACGAACGGCAGATGGGTGATACAGGCACATGATTATTTCCATGTATATATGAACACCACAGAGACAATGATTTCTCAGATTATTCAGCTGGTTGTATTTCTTCAGGTGGTCGAGAGGTAGATGCGGCAGCACCAGCAGCTTCATGAGACCTCTGGCGTTTCAAGGGTCGTGCATCTTCGCTCCCAGGTATCTGCTAGATCACATCATCACGTAGTTATAATATCTCTAAACTTGGCATCAGTGAAGAACAATAACACTAGCTAGAAAACCACAAGGACAAACGAAACATCACAATGAAAACAATGGCTTTCCGGGTGGGTGCTGACCTGGGAAGTTGATGGAGTGGTGCCGGTGTTTCCTCCTCCACTTGAAAGCTCCCTCCTCTGCACCCTCTCCGGCAAGGTCTCCATCCCCATGTGTGACAGCAGGAGCCAGATGTATGTGAGCAGCTCCCCGCCGGTGCCCAAACTCTTGGCGTGTAGGAACCCTCGGCACCTACTAGCAGAGAAGCAGAGCATCTCCACCCACACGCCTTCAATTACCTCCCACATCTTCTTCTCATCATCCAAAGCCAACAACAGTTTAGAAATCTTCCAGGCGTCGTGGATAATCAAACCTTGCTGTGCCGCTGGATATTTCTCTGCATCCGGTGGCAATTCTGTGCATCCTGTGACTTCTTCTCTGCATTCTGTGCGCTGCAACTTGATAACTATCCTGTCCACAAGTCTTTTTTCAGTCTCCTCAGGCGATGTCCCTTTTCCCTTGAGGATCTCCATCACTGATGCCTCGTCGTCCTTGAGGAACATCTCCAGTTCAGAATTAGCAGTCTTGAACAGACTCCGTCTCGCGCCGGGCAACAGCATCTCAGGCTTGACAAACAGTAGGTATATCATGTAACTGGAAATTTCTCTGCATTCCGTGGCATTTCCTTGACTAGCTGATGTGTCGCCCTTTTGGTAGAAGCACAAGTCCGTGGCGATGTGCCAGAGAAGGACACTCTCGTCGAACGACCTGTTTAGCCCCCATTCCTGGTTTTCGTTGCATCCTTTATTGTGAATAGTCCATTGCCCCCTGTGATTACTGAACCTCCTGTAACTGGCAGCATCTACTATGTGTTCCTTCCACCAACCTTTCACATGTCGAAGAACTAACTTTGTAATTGTGGAAGATGAGGAACATGACTTCATGCACAAACGCTGGTCAAGGAAATCCTTGCAATTGAGGGAACTAAGGATGCACATTTTCTTGCTGTGTCTTTTGTTGCGGATTAAGAAACCTACGAGGCTATATTGGGAAACCATATCGGACAGGCTTATCACAGCCCTCAGCACATGCATGTACATTCCAATGTAAATGGAACTACACTCCAGCACAGCAGTGCAACAGAACAATGTATATGTAACCTGGACATCGTTAATGTTATAAGCGTCTCTGTGACTCTTGTGGAAGAGGCCAATGGCTGCTAATGGCAGAAATATAGCTGTTGCACGTACGCAGCTAGAAAAAAAAACTCATTAGTGTAATGTCTTCTGCTGTGACTGTTTCTGCATACAAGGGTACCATCTTCGCTTTTGTGTAAAGAATATCAAACATCTTGGATAGCCCTCCTTGCAAAGAAGCATATGCTTCATGCGCCAGGAAGGTTTCTAGGACAGTTAGCCGATCAGGATTCGATGATGCAAGGTCCACAAATAACTTACGGGCATCAAAGTCCAAAATCCTTAATTGGATTAGGCACTTCACTTTATCACCTTCTCCCTGGGCTTCAGGAACATGGTTGGGCAGGTCAGCCTCACCACCTTCTTTTTGTGCTCGAGGAACATGGTTGAGCTCAAGGTCCACTTCATTGGCTTCTCCTTGCGCTAGAGGAACATGACCGTGCTGAAGGTCAATTGCGCCGCCCTCTACTCTGGCTTCAGAAGGGACAACAACTGGCCAGGACAAAAGCCCTTGCTTTTTGCACATAGTCTTCAAGCAAAATGTCCTTGCCTATTCCGCTTACCATCCTCGGAAGCGGATTAGCCTTGATCATCGCCGGATGGAGAGTCTCCGCCCAGTGCCTATACTGCACAAACCAAGCAGGGCGGGCAGCTTTGACTGTCGCCCTTCTCGCCATCCTACGATGGTTGAGATAAGGGTCGGCTATGCTGACTAGGCTACTGAAGCTAGCGCTCTTGAGATCCCAGGGCTTCTCTAAGCATTTGAGGACCCCCAGGACGAAGAACAAGATTGACGCCTGCAATAACCTCTTGTCGCCACCAGGCCAGGATTTGCAGAACACATAGGTGGCTACGGTGATTTGGGACACAGCAGTGAGGACATGCCGAGTCCACAGCTCGTTGTCTTCGATGTTGTAGGCGGTTATGCCGTCCTGTCCACCAAGGTGGACCAGGAGAATGGGCGCCCAAACCACCTCGAGGATGCTACCGCTGTTTGCAGAACCATAATCCTGCTTCCTCTGGCGGTTAAAGAGGGTAGCCAGGGCGTATATGGCTAGAGCATCGCTGCCTAGGTATGTAAGCCAGATTAAGGACCTGAACCAGGAAGGAAGAGCAAGCTTACGCACGGTAGATGAGATAAACAGGATCCACTGGACGAAGAGGCTGGCGAGGACGAGGATGCGCAGCTGCCACTCCTCCCACCATTCCACAGCACCTGAGATGCCCATCGATCTCTGCCTATGGCTCTTGCTCCCTCACACCCTCCCACTCAAGAAGCAGTCGCATACAGCCGATCGAACACACTCAGGAGTGAGAGGTCGGGTCCTTTGAAGCTGGGTAACTGTGGTGTTGTCACATGCCTACTGAATTTCTTACATTAGTGCTTACATCGAGTTGAGGGTCTTGCTTAATCATATAATTGCCTGACCTGACCAGATACATAGTTCAGTGTATTTGCCTTAAATGTATGGTCGGCATCTAGCTAGTTGCTTATATGTATACCACAAGTGTCGGTAAGCAGAACTTGCTCATATTATATTTGACTTGGGTGAAGACCCAGCTTGAGTCATTCCAAGCTCGTCGCCCATAGGCACATCAATATACACGAGTCTTGTTTCTATTCGCCTAGTTTAATCACTTGATTATTGTCTTATATTATGGGACCGAGGGAGTAGTATTTTTGTCGACTTGCCTCAACGTCTTATACTCCCTCCATACCGAAATATATGTCGCTGTAGTAGTTGAACTACAGCTACTCCTGCGACATATATAATGGCTTTTACTTAATTTGTAGGTGATGCCAGGATACACTCCTACTTGCTCGCCTTGGCCAAGTTAAATACTCCCTCCGTTCCAAAATAGATGACCCAACTTTGTACTAAAGTTAGTACAAAATTGAGTCATCTATTTTGGTACGGAGGGAGTAGCTCGGTGCACTTGCCTTAAAGGAATGATCTAAATCTAGCTAGTTGCATATATACATTCATGCTTATCAGCTTATACATTATACTTGACCTTTTTTTTTCCTGCGAAATCAAATCATATTCTACTTGAACTGACCGAGGACCCAACTTGCGTCATTCCAAGCTCGTCCATACATGGGAACATTGACATATGAGTTTTGTCCTCTAAAAGGGTAACCAAGGAAATGGTGTTTGCGGCTACATACAGCGACGCGCTGCAAGTTGTGTTGCTTGATGCTGCCTGATGGAGTAATATTTCTGTGTGTGGACTTCACTTGGCATATTTACGTGCTTTCTGCGGATGTTTCCACATGGACATGGTGATGCCTCCAATAAGTGATCTGAGCGGTGGCTAGCTTGCTAGGAAGGACCAAGTGGAGCGGGTGGGAATAAACGCAAGCACCTGGCGTGCAAGGAAGAAGGCAGAAGCTGAAGCTGACCCGGTGGCGGCTCTTCCAGTCCAGCGCGGGCTGACGGAGGAGAGGGCGTCGGAACCAAGCGTAGTTGACCGGACCGGACGTCGACGAGGCACGCAGCTCCTCGCCGTCGCCGCCGCTGCCGCTCTGAGTTTGAGGGTCCTTGGCTGCACAGGAAGGAATGGTTTTTTCTTTCTATTTTTTTTAGGGAGGAGGGAATCATGGTGCCGCCACTCCGCCTAACCGGCTGGCCATGAGATGATGAGAAGCCCGAGTGTTCTTGTGCAACTGAATTGCCCCTCAAAAAAAAAAGCTACTCAACTGAACTGCTCCTAAAAAAAAGGCAACTGAACTGGACTACGCTAAAAAAAAAGGCAACTGAATTGAACAGAGTGTATTGATCGAGCTAGTGAGCTTGATCAAGTTTCTACTCCCTCCGTTCCTAAATATTTGTCTTTCTAGAGTTTTTAACAAGTGACTACATACAGAGGAAAATGAGTGAATCTACATTCTAAAGTATGTCTACATACATCCGTATGTGATAGTCCATTTAAAATGTCTAGAAAGACAAATATTTAGGAACGGAGGGAGTACATCCGTATGTGGTCCACACTGAAATCTCCACAGAACGAAGGGAGTACAAGATCAACAAGCAGGTTGGACCAAAAGAAAGACAAAAACAATTATGATGCTTCAAAATAACCGAGTTAATTTCGTCAAGTTGTGTGTCCAAGGTTGGTTTCACAGGTTGCCTGAAGGTTCGGACATGCGCTAGCAAAAAAAGACTGAAAAAACTGATGCAGATAATTCCTCTCCTGATGAAATTACAACCTCAGCAAGATCCAAATTCGACAAGAAAAACCATCTATCAATAGGTAGCGATAGCAAATTTAACAACAGTGGAGCCCAAGCAAGTCGGCGTCGACACACTGCGGGAGTAGAGTCTCAGCAACATTCATTCAGCGCGCAACGCATCGCCTTCTACAGTCTAAAACATCCAACACATCAAGAGGATCCTGCTGGGCGTAAACCTTCCTCGACTCGGACAACAGTACCATGTACTGAAAATCGTTGTTAGCATCCACAAGATACAGCAGTACTGACACAAGGAGAGCGTTCGTCAAGAGAATTCCCCAACGAGATCGCCGAGTCGCCGCACATGGTTTCATCCCCCCACGAGAACAGGCAGATTCAGGTGTATGCATGACATCAATCCTGCGGAAAAGGTTAAACAAACACAAGCAGGTAAGAAGCAGCCACTGGAAACTACAGGTACCATGTGTGAAGTAAAAGGCAGAAAACACACTGCAAATATCAGTACCTCCTGAATAGGGGTGCTTTCGTCTGCTTGTTTCTCCTCACCAGCCCCATCCTCCTCCTGGTCCTGACCGTCTGTCTCCATCTTCTCAGCTTCAGCTTCCTCTGACGCCTCAGCCATGTTGGCGTCAGGCTTGGGGAGCGCAAACTCAGCAGGTACTTGGCCAGTGCTCAACGCCTGATATCACGGTGACCAAAACTCATGTTAGTGCTCAGCATAAGATGCTTCAAACTGCACAAAGCGCCAGAGCTAGATGACACAGCATGTTACCTTCTCAAGCCTTGTAACTTCGTCAAGCGTCTGCGAGTTAATGATAGCAGCCTACATACAGATAAAAGACTTGTTTAAACACGAATTCACAGCCACATATATTACAACGGAAAAACAGAAGATACTGGCATTTTAACCACGACATATATACGGTAACTGAGAACAAAGCATGCCTCAGTACCTGGGACGGACATGAACATCATGGTAAGACTAAAACATATGAAAGTACATATCAAGCCAATGACAAACATATACCGGTAAAAGACCTGACCATATATTTTTTTTCCCTGAATGCAACAGCCAAGAAATACGGATTCTACTAAACTTGCAATAATGACATGAACAGCCTGTGTAAAAAACAGAAAGAGGGAGTCAAGTACCTTGATAGCTGTGATTTGTGCAGGCGTTGGAGCGACTACTTTAGGGCCCTGGTCTTTTGTGGTACCTTGAGCATCCATCACTACTGGAGTATAAGCTTTGGCAGCAACCTTCTTTGCCGCCTCCTCTGCCTCCTTTGAGTGGAACTTTTGTGCTGCGTCAGCTCTCTCCTACATAAACACAAAATCTCATACAGAATTTCAGAAACATACACAAAACCAGGCACGGCAAAAAATGCTAGTGAACATGCCAACCAAAAAAGATTCAATGGCATTCATGCATCTAATTCACAGATAATCAGTTTAAATAGTTGCTCTTTTCCCCCTTTTGCTGCCAGCACTTCTGCGGTCAATTCCAAAATCATTTTGGAAATCATTCCGAAGGAAATGAATGAACCTGTGGGGAATAAATCAACAAATCAAGCAGCGACAGGATTTCTGTGCATATCCGCAAACTTCTAAAAAACTTCATCATAAAACGACTATGGCATGGTATAAATCAGCAACTCCTATCTCCATTCAAAAAAGAAAGGAAGAAAATGATCAGGAGAAAAGGGTATTAACTGCTGACAGAACTCATAAACTGTCAATTAACGACAGTTACTCTTTTCTTTTAGAAGTCCCAAGAATTATCTTGACTTGATACTCTAAAGGGCTAGCACGATAGCATCCAGATGGTGTTCTCAACTAATACTTCTTCAATTAAAATAAACATGACTTAGAGCAGACATAGTCTATTGATTAGCATAAAGCTGTAAACCACATAAGCCTGCAATGCTGCTAAATTTTGAGCTCGTTTGAACTAACTCATATCTTAGATAAGTAAAACATACATGGGCAGATGTATGTGGGCCGTAGATACTTGCAATATGTTATGTCCAGAAATTATATTGCTAGATTAATGGGTTCATTGAAGAAACCATGACCAGTTGGTTTCCCGTATATGAAGAACCAAGCAAAGTTCAATGCAGCACAGCGGCACACAAATGATAAATGGTGTTTCATCATTAAAGAAAATGCAAACATAGGATGTTGACTTTAGAAACTATGATTAGCTATCAAATGAGAGAAAACTGCAGCAAAATTAAACAGATGTCATTCAGACCAAAATCATTGGCACTAGGCAGAAGTATATTTGGACAACATGACAATCAAGAAATCAAGCCTGACTAACATGATAATTGTGTTATCAAGAATTTGGAGGTTGCTAACCTGTTGTTTCACTTCCTTGAAGTCCAGCAAACGCAGATGCTTCAGTTTGTGGATCACATACAACCGGTAATCTGGTTGCTTAGTTACGGTATTATCCAGTAAGCTGAGAAATTGCAGCTTTGGAAGAGAGGCCAGGGGGTCAATCTCCGCAAGACTTGTAAGGCGATTGTTCGTCAGCACCAAAGTATGCATCTTGGGTAAAAACTCTACATGACAGGAAAGCAAAGAGAATTGAAGAAACAGACAAGCTATGGAGCAAATTATGCAAGCGACAGAAGCACATGGCAACAAGACAAGATATTGTTCCTCTTACCACCAAGGTTGGGATTGATACGTGTAATTCTGTTGTTGTTGATTAACAGAGTACCAAGGCGATTCATGAAAGGGAAGTTCTCAAGCTTGACAATCTCGTTGTCCGACAAGTCAATCGTGTCGAACTGGTCCTGTTATCAAAAAAGGAACAAAGACAGTTATAAACACAGCTAGAGAAGGAACTGGAGCAACCACAAACAATTCAAGATGAGATAAAGAAAACCCTATGATTTCAATTTCAAATCAAGCTAAACATTTTAAATATTAAGCCATCGGTCATACAAAAATCGCCAAGAGGTGTGTCACCGATGGTAGAGTCAGTACAAGAAAGTAGGCTGGTAACAAGCCACACATAAAACTGTTATGCCCTGGACAACTACATAGAAGAAAGCAAAAGTAACCACAACAGTAGAGGTGTGGTGATCAAGTATATAAACACTCCTAGCAGCTAATTATATAAGGGCACTGCTCATAGTGAAGAGCAAATTATTTTTATGGGGAGGAAAGGCTTCCAGCTTCACCACCCCCACAATATGCACATCTTATAAAATTACTACACAATGCACTCCAATACTTCATTCCTTATCGAAGAGAAATGTCCTGGAAAACTACTACTCCCTCCGTCCCAAAATAACTGTCTCAAGCTTAGTACAAATTTGTACTAGAGCTAGTACAAAGTTGAGACACTTATTTTGAGACGGAGGGAGTACATAGAAGAAAAGCAAAAGTAACCAGAACACTAGAGGTGTGGTGATCAAGTATATAAACACTCCTAGCAGCTAATTCTATGAGGGCACTACAATATGCACCTCTACGATATGAGGGGCACTCCTAAGACTGAAGAGTAAATTATTTTCATGGGGAGGAAGGGCCTCCAGCATCACCACCCCTACGATATGCACCTCTTATAAAATTACTTCACGATGCACTCCATTACTTCATTCCTCTCAACCTTAGCTGGTATAACAGTGCATAAAGACACTGTTCTGAACCGTAACTACAAAATCACCACTCTTAGGCGGACACTAGAAAAAATATGCTCAAACAGCACCCACGTCGCCACGCCTTGCAACCCCAGCATAACATTGCATAGCACGGACTGATACAGGTAAAACTCCCTGCTTATAACATGGCCAAGGATTATGAATCCACTAGCAGGGATGTTACTCAGCTAGCATTTAATGGCCAACAGAAAAAAAATCCCAGCAGTAACGTCTGAAAACTTGACAAGGCACCACAGCTTTACCCCTCCCAGCCTCTGGCCACTTCAATCGCAGCCAAGCAAATCGATAACCAAAGCACTAAAGGTGTTGTGATCAAGTATATAAACACTCGTATTAGCAATTTCTACATGCACACTGCCCCATAGCGAAGAGTGCTTAATTCTTCTAAAGAAAGGACTACAACTTCACCACTCGTATAATGTGTACCTCTTGTATAATTACTAAGCGATGCAGTTCAATGTTTCATTCCTCTCAACCTTAGCTGGTATATATAGCAGTGCATAAGAAACAGCATTCTGAACCGCAACAACAAAATCACCACTCTTAAGAGGACAATGTGCTAAAACGCTCAAACAGTACCTATATCACGCCTTGCGACCCAAGGATAACATTGCATCGCACCCACTGATATACAGGTGAAACTCCCTGCTTACTTACTACATGGCCAAGGATTCCGAACCCACCAGCAGAGATTTTACTCGGCCAGCATCAAATGACCAACAGAAAAGTTCCCACCAGTAACGTCTGCGAGCTTGACAAGGCACCACAGTATTACCCCCTCCCAGCCCACTTCAATTGCAGCCAAGCAAATCGAGACAGCTATGTTCCTTGCATCACTAACTATCTAGAGCTAACAGTTCTGGTTCTGCACCCGTTCGTTCTAAGGAAGCAGAACAATTTTCCCTAGAAGCAGATTCCGCCGGGGAGGTTGGGTCGAGGAGCCCGCACCTTACAGTTACAGCTTACAATGAGAGAGGAAGGGCGGGGAGGTGGCGGAGCTCACCTCGGTGGCGCCGATGTTCTCGATGATGGCGATCTTGTTGCCTGCCGCCGCGAAGACAAAACGAACCACCGGTTAGACAGGGGAGGAAAAAAGCAGAGCCCTAGATCTACCTGACGGAGAAGGGGGGAAGGGGAAAGGAACCTCGGAGGTCGAGCTCGCGCTCCTTGATGGCGTTGAAGAAGTGCGGGCTCTTCCATATCAGGTCGGCGTTCAGCCTCACCATGGCGGCGGCGGCGGCGGCGGTCTGGAGCGGGAAGCGGATGGCGAAGAGGGGCGTGGCAGTCGGCGAGGGGGAGAAGAAGAACCCTAGCAGCGGAAGCCGAGGGAGAAGGCGGCGGGCGGCTTCTCGCTATGGAGCTGGGCTGGGCCTGGGCTTGCGGGTCGTCCACGGCCACGAGACCTTTAAACCCGGTCGGTAGCTCGAAAAGAAAGCTCACGGACTGGCGGGCTGCTGTGATTTTAAGCCCACCCCGCGAGCTCGGATCCTCCAAGCGCCGGAAAAACCTATTCGCCCGCTCGCTGCGGCAAGATGTCGATGTTTCGCACAGGCAATCGAGGGATCGTTCGAATTTAGGCCGGCCCGTTTAAGTGGTTCCAGCGTTCCGGTTTTGGGAACCTTCTCGAAGTTCCCAGCCGGGTTTTTACGGTTTTGGGAATCTTCTAGAAGGTTCCTAAACCGGATTTTTTTTTCTATTCTGCTTCTCTTTTCTTTTTTTCCCTGTTTCTTCTTTTCCTTTTCTCTCCTTTATTCCTTTTTCTCTTTGTTTACTTTACATTTTTTCAATTTTTATTGTTTTATTTTTTTCCTTTTCATTCTCTTTCTCAAATTTTCTTTTTCAAAAAATGTAGAATTTTCAAAAACAATTCAGTTTATAGAAAATGTTCCAGTTTTCAAATTTTGTTCATAAATTCCGAAGGAAAACAAAATTTCAAAATTTGTTTGCTTCATTCTAAAAAATGTTCGGACATTCAAACAATGTTCACCTTTTAAAATTTGTGCACAAACCAAAACAATTCGTTTTCACAAAAGTTCCCATCTACAAAAATTGTTTATAAATTCCAAAAGTGTTCACATGTTTAAATTTTGTTCAAAAATTCGAATATGTTTTGGGAATTTCAAAACAAAATGTTATTAGTTAAGAATAATGACAAATTGAAAAAGGTTCTGGAATTTTAATAATTCTTTCCATTTTGTGAATTCCAAAAATATATATTGTTTTAAAAATTTGTTCACATATTAAAAAATGTTCAGATTTCAAAATTTGTTCACAAATTCAAAAAAAGTATTGCATGTTTAGTTTTTGTTCCCAAATTAAAAAAATGGAAATTTGAAAAATGTTCCTGTTTTTCAAAATTGTTCACATATTCTAAAAATGCTATAGTTTTCAAATTTTGTTCCTAAATTCAAAAATGGTTCACTTATTTAAATTTTGTTTGCAAATTAAAAAATTTTGGGAATTAAAAAAATGTTCATGTTTCCTAAATTTTTTTCACTAATTCAAAAATCGTTCACCTGCTTAAATTTTGTTAGTAAATTAAAAATGTTTGGGAATTTCAAAAAATATTTATGTTTCCACATTTTTTTCACAAAACCAAAAATGTTATGGGATCTCCGAAATTTTTAAAATTCAAAAAATATTTTGTTTTCATGTTTCAAAATTTGTTCACCAATTTAAAACAATTCTACATTGTTTAATTTTTGTTCACAAATTTAAAAAAAATGAGAATTTTAAAAATTTTCCTGTTTTCCAAAATTGTTCACATATTCTAAAAGTGCTATAATTCTCAAAATTTGTTGACAAATTAAAAAAAAGTTCGGCTTTCAAAATTAATTCGTCAAGTCAAGAAATGATTGAGTTTCTGTAAAATTGTTTAATTTTGAAAAATGTTCAGTTTTTCAATTTGGTTATTGTCTTTTAAAATATGTTTTGCATTTATGAAAAGTAGTTCGTAATTTTGAAAAAAATCCTGCATGAAATTTTTCGTTCCTATTTGTTTGTAAAAAGTTCGAGTTCCCTAATAATGTTTGCATTTCAAAAAAAAATCTTGCAAGTTTTATTTTTTGGAATTTGGAGAACTGGTTTATATTTTTCGTCGCTGCTGGCAGTTTGTTTTAAGCGTGGTGCTGCCAATCTTGCCAAGTAGCTCAGCTGAACTTGTAAGAAGCAGGTCATGGGTTCGATTCCTAGCAGTAGCCTGATCTTCTTTTTTGCGAATTTTACATTCTGCGCGAGACAACGAATGGGCCGGCCCAGTCGCGCGCCCCGTGTGCGTCACGTGAGCTATTCGCCGCAAAATGCGGCGTATAGGAGCTCCCCCAAGCGCCGCCTCTGCTACGAAAAAAACCCCGCTAAAATAAGGGCCTACTGGTCATAAAATAATCCACCAGAAAAAGCCCACCATAAAAACACCATTCCGGCCCAAAGACGTTCATTAATCAAGGCTTCCCATCTTTTTGGATGGGCGGCTCAACGCGCTTTCAAAAATCACTATTTGTAATGTTCATGCGGGTGAAAAAACGACAACATTGTTGCTCCGGTCCAATTGCAGCTTCTTTATCAAAGTCTTTGAAGTATTTTTTTTTCTAGCAGAGATTGTTACCGCGAGGAAGGTGTTTCCAAGAGATTTCATTGTAATTCTTAGTCATAGGACCTCGCAAAAAATTCTTAGTCATAGCAGTTACTTTCTCTTTTTTTTTGGATTTTAGATCCAAATCAACGTACCTGTAATTATTATGAGTATAAAATTACAGATGTTTCTCAAAAAAAGTTAAAACAAACAACAACTTCACTATTCTTCGAGATCGGCAGAACCATACTCCACTGACATGCAAAGCATAGCACACACTGGTCGGCATTAAAGGATAACGGAAAATTCATTAGGTTCGACATCGATACGGTGGAAATCACTAGGTTCGCCGTCATCCACACCTCCCCTAAGCGAAGGATAGAGAAGGTGAACAGGCAAATGCAACAAGGCATCAGTTGCAAGAAAGATCTACAACAAAACATGTGTTGCAAACAAATTATAAAATAGTTTGCAACAGGACCTTTGTTGCAAAAAAATATCTGCGGCACAGCCTTTGTTACAAAATGTTTATGTGTCAAGACTTATGTTGCAAAAAAAATCTGCAGCACAGCCTTTGTTACAAAATGTTTATGTATCAAGACTTATGTTGCAAAAAGCATTCTCGTAACACGACTTCTATTGCGAAAGTAAGAACAATGCTCAACCATGGACGCAGAGAGTTTCTACAACAAGATATCAGTTGCAAGAAGAATCTTCAGCAAAACCTCTGTTGCAAACAAATTATAAAAAAGTTTGCAACATGACCTTTGTTGCAAAAAAAAAATCTGCAGCACAATCTTTGTTGCAAATGTTTCTGTAACAAGACTTGTGCTTGCAACCCGACGAATCGCTAGCCGACGCGTAGCACGCTCCTAGCTACTACTCGAAAAACATGCTTAGTTATGGTTTGACACATCAAGATAGTCTTCTGGTGTTCTGTTAACTTACGATAGCTACTGATCTTATGGGGTTTCGAAAACCAGTTTTACTTGCTCATTTGTTTTGAGAAAGGTTGAGAGTTTCTATGGAGAAAAAGGAAAAATCCCATATGAACTTCTAACTTTCCACAAATATGTGGTCAATTGCTGAGTTTTCTGCCATGATAAGATTTTCTTGTGAATTCGTGAGATTTCAAAATTTCCAAGCTTCCAGTTGTGAGTTTTAATTCATGTGCAACAGTCACGAACAGACCCGTCCTGCATTCAAAATATTACAGGATTGTACGTTCTTACATTTCAATTAACTTTTGTTCACCAATGTCAGTCAGTGTGACTACAAAAGTTTCCTCAGACTACTCTGAATCAGATTATGTAAATGGAAGTTGAATTCTTAATACATTTATGCCATCCATAGAAAAAGAATGGCCTTGCCAACTGCAACACCACGTCCATGAACATTGCTAGATGAACAAGTCCAGAATTTTCCACATTTGCACAATCATCTACATTCTTATATTCATCGTTATATGACTAAGTTGTTGATGATATTGACAACTAATAAATTATTATTAACCCGTCATTTTGCCCTCTCTTTATTTTAAGTCGGACGCCACTTAAATCACACATTCCGGGTAGTGCTAATTATTTCTACACATACTTACTACTCCCTCCATTTCTAAATATTTGTCTTTCTAGAGATTTTAGCAAGCGACTACATACGAAGCAAAATGAGTGAATCTACACTGTAAAATATGTCTATATACATCCGTATATGATATTTCATTTAAAATATCTAAAAGGACAAATATTTAGGAGAGGGAGTAGAAAGAAGTGCTTCGATCCTTAAAAAAAGTGCTTCTAGAGACCCAACACGTGCATCAACGCGTCAAGCAAGTACATAGCCACCGATGCATCAAGCAAGTAATTGACGGGTTAATAATCCATAAACTTAAGCTTAACTATGCTTCTCCATCTTCACTTCTTCACTACTATTAAACAATCCAACAAAAACTTTCTTACGTGCACCCCATAAGCGTACACGGACTCATTACCATCATAGGGTTAGACCCACCAATCTCAATCTAACAGTTATCCTTAATCTAATCTGATCGCTGGTGTGCACTTAGTAAATTAACATGACTGACCGCACTCCACCGCAGAGGAAAACAACTCTGCACATAACGCAGGAACCGTTCTCCCCTTATCCCTTCCACTAATCGCTCTCCTTCCTCGCCCACCTCGCACCCCCGATCTCCGTCGCCACGTCCTGTGCCGATCTCAGCTGGTGCTCCTATGCCCCCGGCCACGCCGACCTCCGACGGCGCTCATCCCATCCTGCACCTCCAACCCCGACTCCGCCGCTCCCAACGCATCTTCACCAGAGCGCCTCCACACAGAGAACGCCGGGGGGCATGGGGAACCATTGCTGCATTGCACTCCCTCCGACGGCCGCCCGGCGGTAACCCAGCTCCTCCCCTCCCTCATCTTCACCACCAACCGAGCCCCCAACGACGAACCAAGAGGAGGCGGGGGCGGCTGAAACTTTGGATCGCTGATGGGGCGCGGAGATCCAACAAGCGATGGTGACGACGCTTCAAATTCTGCAGGTATTGCCCTCCTCCCATCTCCAACATGTTTCCTATTTATTTGACTCTCCTTGGAGATGGCGAGGTCCATCGATGTGGAACTGCTAGCAGCCACGGTGGGGCTTGGTGAGTGCAGACGTCCAGTCCACTATAATTAACACCCAACACCAAAACCCAGATTGTTTTCATGGCAAATTCAAAGCTTGTCATGTGTACCTCTAATGCAGGAATAGGATTAATGGCACACAAGAAGAATCCATCAAACACGCTCTCCGTTGGATGTAAATACTACTTTTAGGTAACTTTCTGGATCACACCGGTTCATAATTCAACAAGCATGCCAAGCTTCTCAAGACCTAGAAGTTCGCGTCCAAGCTTGACCACCAGATTAAGTTTTTCTAATGTCCAGGTTAGGTTTTTGTTCATACCCTATGCCTCCATTGAGTTCTTCTAGCTGATGAGCGTCCAAAGTGGAATTAGCTATCAAAATGGGTTCAAGGTAAACTCTAATTTATTTATTTTCTTTGGATTCAGGTGGACATGTCATAGGTGCAGATGGGCTTGATCAAGCCGTTAAATTAATTTCATTTACGAACTGATGCGAAGGCGAAGGCTTTTAGTAGGCATTTCTTCAACATATGAATGGTGGTTGCTTCTTGCGTCCAAAGATGATTCACTACTTTGTTGCTTCAAATTAGGCTCGAACCAACCATACCTACAGTAAACTCTTCATAATCATGAGCTAATTTTTTTGTGTTCCATTGATTTTCATAACATGCTGTTTGGCATTGTTGTTGCTAATTTCTTTGACATTGATTTACATAGCATGCTGTTTGACACCGTCGGCCTCGCGAGCCAACCATACCTATAGCATGCTGTTGGACATTGATTTTGCTAATTTCTTTGATATTGATTTCCATAGCATGTTGTTTGACACCGTCAGCCTCACCGTACTCAGCCGGGTTGCCACAACAAGGCGTCAGGTAGCCATTCACCGCGTTTCTCCTATTTTCTTTCTCCGTCCGTCCATCATGTGCTTCAAAAGCTGCTATAGGTTCATGGGCCGATTTACTTTCAGGAGTTCCATATGAACTGATTGATTGTGGGTGTGGGCATGGGTACATCAGAGAAGAGCTCCACTCTTTCAGAGCTAAGTATTTTTTAAACTAAAAAAACATCCATGTCTGCACTGTTATATATTTGGTTCAACTCATATTACAAGTATGCATCTATATATGTTCCCAAATGAGTGAACCCCTTCCAACGTCAAAATTATGCATGTCTTTCACATTGCAGCTTCCCATTGCCCGTTGGTATGTGCCTCAAATGGCTTCACCATTGCAAAAGGTATTGTAGTCGTGCACAACATACTACACCGAATTCTTTGTAGCTTTTGTGGAATTTTGCTGGAAACTGTTGTTACTATTTGAGAATTGAGAGTGATGTTATTTACTTCCTATGTTGTAGAGACAAGAAAAGTTTGGTGAAACGGAACACTATCATGGTCTTTTATAGAGCTACAGATCAATCTTTACGAATGTTTTTCTGTAGGCAATTGTTTGCTCTGCTTTAAACTGTGAGACCGGTGTTTTGGTTTGTTGTTTCTTCTTAACTGCAGATTTGTCACCTACTATTAGGTACATATTGTGTTACTGCACATTGCCTCTATATGTGTTCACTTGAAAAGGTAAGATTATTTTACCAACCAATACTTTCAGCTCCCATTTGAAGGGAATAGTATGGTGCTTGTGGGCTTTATGTTATCTTACCATTGTATACGATAAAAATGATTCTGTTCAATTCATGTCTATCCACCTCTAACATGTTGTTTGTTGCTTTTTTTTCTTGTTATATGGTTTTTCCTGCTCTTTCCGAAATCATTAACTCATTAAGCATATAAGCACAGATAATGCAAGGTTTCTTTTGGTGCTTTTAGAACTTAAAAATAGTTCATTTTTATTGTAAAGGAGGGTATGCAATTGAAGGAAATATGCCCTAGAGGCAATAATAAAGTTATTGTTTATTTCCTTATTTCATGATAAATGTTTATTATTCATGCTAGAATTGTATTAACCGGAAACATGATACATGTGTGAATACATAGACAAACATAACGTCACTAGTATGCCTCTACTTGACTAGCTCATTAATCAAAGATGGTTATGTTTCCTAACCATAGACATGTGTTGTCATTTGATTAACTGTCACGACCGGTTTTCCGGGGAATAAATTTCCAGAAAATACCGTCGTGCTCATCAGCCCCAGGATTACTGTTAGCTGATGAGGCTCCAACTTGATACAGAAATTCCAAGCAAAATACAAAATATGTGGTACAAGACCATTCTGGCCTGTGAGTACAACAAATGGTTTTTAGAGGTTGATGGCGGAAGCGGGTTGTGAAACATCAGTGTCTATGGGACTCCATCTCCCACAGGAACAGCTGACCAGGTTAACTCCTATCTTCATGAGGCTGCTATCATCGTTGCTTAGGTTCCGGGGCTGTCATCACGTCGCTCCTCTCCGTGCAAGAAAATCTGGCCAAGACAATAGCCAGGGACAAGCCAGTGAGTATTTTGAATGTACTCGCAAACATTATGAACACAGGTATAACATAACAATGGTGTGCTGAAAAATATTTTATGCTCATGACGTCAGTCACAAAAGATAAATAAAACTCTGATGCGTGCAAGCGAGTTATTTATAAAAATGCAATAACATAGTAGTATTAAAATTTATGAAATAAATAACAAGCAATGCCACAGTCGGGCGTCTGAGCGACACCACATAAAGGGCTTTAAAAGAAATGCCATAGTCGGGCGTCTGAGCGACACCACATAAAGGGCCTTAAAAGAAATGCCACAGTCGGGCGTCTAAGCGACACCACATAAAGGGCTTTAAAAGAAATGCCACAGTCGGGCGTCTGAGCGGCACCACCTAAAGGGCTTTAAAATAAATGCCACAGTCGGGCGTCTGAGCGACACCACATAAAGGGCTTTTAAAAAAACAATCATAGTGAATATCCCGGAGGTAGAACCATCCCAGAGATACTTGATAATAACAATAATATCACGGGTTAGTCAACGATAATAATAATCATAATCATCATAAGTCACAAGTCACAATCCATGTTGTTCCGGTTCTGGTTAACAGCTTCACCTCCGAAGACCGACACTAAGACCGACACTTGACCCATCCCAGACTGTAGTCCTTAACCATGGACACGGCTATTCGAATAGGTTTTAATCTCTGCAGAGGGTGTACTCTTTACCCACGAGTAACGGATTCCTTTAGTCCATCGGGACTAATTCCGCTTACGGTCTTTTAAATGAAAACACACCTGACTTGCACACACCAGCTTAACTTACACGTGTCTGGAATCACCCACGACACCTGTCAAGCAAACTCTAAGTGGGAAGGCTACAACCTCGCGTAGCATGGGATCAAATTTATATCGCGCGCTCTAAGGGGTGGCCTCCCCTCTCGGTCCCAACCGGAAACACCCATGCCCCCTGACCGGATGACTGGCTTTAATCCATGGTCATGGTACCCTCATCCCTGGCTTTAATCCATGGTCATGGTACCCTCATCCCGGCCCCTCTGTACGGTGTGTGCTAGAAAGGGGTTGACAAATTACTGAACCGTACCCTACCTGTGGCAGGGACAAGTGGTAGCACGAAACAAGTGTGGGGGTTACTGGAACAAGACTCGATCTACGGTCGACTCAGGAGGTTCATAGTTTCCTGCATGACATGTATAACAAATATATTTCAACCAATACAATCAACACTCATTATATCTACCATGCCATACCGGACATACCCGTCCCGACGGAGACCGGCGTCAAGCTCACGCCTACCCAAGGCAGAGGCTTTCCCGGATTCCTTTCCGGCATGCATGCAAGATACATGAGGGTGATTACCATCACAAGTATACTCATTTCCAACAGCATGGAAATCACTAATATGCATCCATGCAAATGATCATATCACATGAAATAACAAGTCCTTCGAAATGAGGTGGTGTTATAAACGTGTCAACGAACACACCAAAAATATTATGCCGGGGTTCAGAATGCTTGCCTTCAATGTGTGGAAAGGCAGGGTGCACTCCAAAACTTGAAACATTTCTCCTCTCTTCAAAAATCCTATTTTGGCAATATAAAAGAATTAACACACAAAATAAAAACAGCACCAAAAGTTGTTCTGAATTTTTTTCAAATAAATCTTAAAATAAACTAGGTGAAATTTGAGAGAGGTAGGAAAAAGAATCATTTCATTTGGAGTTGTATTTAAAAAGATAAAGTCAGTCAAAGATTTGGTCAAAATCTGTTTTTAATAATAAAACAGAAAAGAAAACGTTTCGGCAGAAATACGCTTTCGGTCACAGGAGGCGTACTTGAGGTTTTACGCCTCCACTTAAAACACGTGGACGGCGTGGGGTGTCACTGACAGTGGGTCCTAGGTGGCCCACTAGTCAGATTTGACTAGTCTTCTCCCTCCTCTTCCTCTGTCCCGAGCCGAGGCGGGGCGTCCGGCGATCGTCGCCGGCGAACGGCTGCTCCTCGCGGGCCCCCGAGGGTGGGGATGGATCCGCACAACTGGGGCGGTTCTTCTGATGGTCGAGGAAGTGATGGGGACGGAGTGAGCTGCCGGCGGCGAACTCTGCGGCGGAGGAAGGCTTCGGTGGCGAAGTGGTTTTGGGGCGGCGGTGGTTTCCTACAAAAATTGATCGAGGGGTTGCACTCGCGAGAGGAAGGGGGAGTTCTTGGTGAAGAGATTGGAGAAGGAGAGGCCCTGGTGGTGACGGAATCGACCGGGGCTTGGCGGCGACCGAACTGGCCGGACTCGGGGAAGAAGACCTTCCCCTCCTCGAATGCTGGCCAGGGTAGCTCTAGGAGGATCACTCGAGGTTGATCGAGGGCTAGATGGAGATCCGGGGCCCTTATATACGCGGTGGGGGTCGGTTCCGAGGTGGCCGGAGATAAGGACGACGGCGAACCGCCTCCCTGTAGCGTCAGGGCGTCATGGCGGCGACGAGGGCTTGCGGACAAGGCTGCGGATGAGCTTGAGCTGTTCAAGGGGCCAGGTGGCGAGCCGGGGTGGCTTGGGCGGCGCCGACCGCGGCAGAGGCGCGCTGCGGCCGCCGGTGTGCCGCCAAAAGCTCTGTCGGCGGCGCTGTAGGCATGCCAGGGTGGCTTGGCGCGTTGCTGGGAGCGGATGAGGTCGGGGGGCGCGGCTCTGTAGGCGAGCAAGGGCCGGGGCGTGACGCGGCGGCCCGAGCGCACGCACGTGCAAAATGCGCGCTCTGGGCGCGCCCAGAGCACGCACTGAAGGTGTTTGATGAAATGCCAGGGTGGCCAAAACTGCTAGGGATCAAGTGGAAATCCACAGGTCTGGGTTGCAGACCATTAGTAGGCTACTAGACAACGTGGTTTGGACAGATGGACAAGTTCATCACACAAACCTATAATCATGCCAAAACTGTTCATGCCCACAGAGTGTTTGACAAAATGCCAGAGGCATCTAAGCAGGTCTTGGAGGGGCCAAATCTTCCAGATTGAAGTCTCTTTGGATGCAAGAGGGAGTGGTGTGGTTATTTGGACAAAAGGGGAAACTTGCTAGTGCAAGTTTTGCAAAACTTCAATTCTGGACAGAAAGCAAATGGCATTGTTTCATGAATCAAAAATGATCAAACGAGTGTAGGCTCCTGGACTTAGGGGTTTAGCATGGAGGACTACAAGTAGGAGAAAGAATATATGGCCAAGGAGTAAGAAATAATATGGATGCTGTACAAACTAGAATGTTGGGCCAGAATGAAGATGAGGTTGTTTCGCTTAAAATTTTCAAAGAACATCACTGGATTTTTGCATATAATGGAATGATATGCTCCTACTGACCTCCCATAATTTTGGTGGAGGCTAGAAAGAGATATTTAAAAGGGTTGTAGTGCAAAATTGCTCTCTGGACCAGAGAAGAAAAACATGTGTAGCACTCAAAATATTTCAAGAATAAAAGATATTTTTGTATAAAAGTGATTTAAAAACATCACATGACATCTCCAAATTTTGGTTGGATTTTTAGATAAATCTATCAAATGGTTGCAGTTCAAAAAGAGCTCCAAAACTTAAAGAAAGTCCTTTTAAGGAATAAAGCTCAGAGTGAAATAATTTAATAAATAAATCTCCTGATTGAAAGATGTTTTTAAATGAGAGAGAAAATAAGTCCAATATGTTTTGGAAGGATCCACTTGGGAAAAATTCCTTAATATTAAAAGAAAAGTTTTGAAATCAACAGGGATATTCTTGCAGGCAAAAATTTTAAACTCTTGGCAAAATTTTAATAACTAAAACCTGGTTAAATTTTTGGGGTGTTACATTAACGGGATCACATCATTAGGAGAATGATGTGATTGACATGACCCATTCCGTTAGCCTAGCACTTGATCGTTTAGTATGTTGCTATTGCTTTCTTCATGACTTATACATGTTCCTGTAACTATGAGATTATGCAACTCCCGTTTACCGGAGGAACACTTTGTGTGCTACCAAACGTCACAACATAACTGGGTGATTATAAAGGAGTACTACAGGTGTCTCCAAAGGTACATGTTGGGTTGGCGTATTTCGAGATTAGGTTTTGTCACTCCGATTGTCGGAGAGGTATCTCTGGGCCCTCTCGGTAATGCACATCACTATAAGCCTTGCAAGCAATGTGACTAATGAGTTAGTTGCGGGATGATGCATTACGTAACGAGTAAAGAGACTTGCCGGTAACGAGATTGAACTAGGTATTGAGATACCGACGATCGAATCTCGGGCAAGTAACATACCGATGACAAAGGGAACAACGTATGTTGTTATGCGGTTTGACCGATAAAGATCTTCGTAGAATATGTAGGAACCAATATGAGCATCCAGGTTCTGCTATTGGTTATTGACCGAGAATAGTTCTAGGTCATGTCTACATAGTTCTCGAACCCGTAGGGTCCGCACGCTTAAGGTTTCGATGACAGTTATATTATGAGTTTATGAGTTTTAATGTACCGAAGGAGTTCGGAGTCCCGGATGAGATCGGGGACATGACGAGGAGTCTCTAAATGGTCGAGACGTAAAGATCGATATATTGGACGACTATATTCGGAGTTCGGAAAGGTTCCGAGTGATTCGGGTATTTTTCGGAGTACCGGGTAGTTACGGGAATACGAGGGAAGAAGTATATGGGCCTTTTTGGGCTTTAGGGGAGAGCGAGAGGCAGGCCGCGCCCCCCCCATTGACTAGTCCGAATTGGACTAGGGGGAGGGGCGGCGCCCCTCCTTCCTTCTCTTCCCTCTTCCCCTTCCTTGTCTCCTACTCCTACTACTTGGAAGGACTCCTAGTTGGACTAGGAAAGGGGGAATCCTACTCCCGGTGGGAGTAGGACTCCCCTAGGGCGCGCCATAGAGAGGTCGGCCCTCCCCTCCTCCACTCCTTTATATACGGGGGCAGGGGGCACCCTATAGACACAAAAGTTGATCTACGGATCGTTCCTTAGCCGTGTGCGGTGCCCCCCTCCACCATATTCTACCTTGGTCATGTCGTCGCGGAGTTTAGGCGAAGCCCTGCGCCGGTAGAACATCATCATCGTCACCACACCGTCGTGCTGACGGAACTCATCCCCGAAGCTTTGCTGGATCGGAGCCCGGGGATCGTCATCGAGCTGAACGTGTGCTGAACTCGGAGGTGCCGTACGTTCGGTGCTTGGATCGGTCGGATCGTGAAGACGTACGACTACATCAACCGCGTTGTGCTAACGCTTCCGCTTACGATCTACGAGGGTACGTGGACAACACTCTCCCCTCTCGTTGCTATGTCATCACCATGATCTTGCGTGTGCGTAGGAATTTTTTTGAAATTACTACGTTCCCCAACAGTGGCATCCGAGCCTAGGTTTTATGCGTTGATGTTATATGCACGAGTAGAACACAAGTGAGTTGTGGGCGATACAAGTCATACTGCTTACCAGCATGTCATACTTTGGTTCGGCGGTATTGTGAGATGAAGCGGCCCGGACCGACATTACGCGTACGCTTACGCGAGACTGGTTTCACCGTTACGAGCACTCGTGCTTAAAGGTGGCTGGCGGGTGTCTGTCTCTCTCACTTTAGCTGAATTGAGTGTGGCTACGCCCGGTCCTTGCGAAGGTTAAAACAACACTAACTTGACGAACTATCGTTGTGGTTTTTGATGCGTAGGTAAGAACGGTTCTTGCTAAGCCCGTAGCAGCCACGTAAAATTTGCAAAACAAAGTAGAGGACGTCTAACTTGTTTTTGCAGGGCATGTTGTGATGTGATATGGTCAAGACGTGATGCTATATTTTATTGTATGAGATGATCATGTTTTGTAACCGAGTTATCGGCAACTGGCAGGAGCCATATGGTTGTCGCTTTATTGTATGAAATGCAAACGCCCTGTAATTGATTTACTTTATCACTAAGCGGTAGCGATAGTCGTAGAAGCAATAGATGGCGTAACGGCAACGATGCTACGATGGAGATCAAGGTGTCGCGCCGGTGACGATGGTGATCACGACGGTGCTTCGAAGATGGAGATCACAAGCACAAGATGATGATGGCCATATCATATCACTTATATTGATTGCATGTGATGTTTATCCTTTATGCATCTTATCTTGCTTTGATTGGCGGTAGCATTTTAAGATGATCTCTCACTAATTATCAAGAAGTGTTCTCCCTGAGTATGCACCGTTGCGAAAGTTCTTCGTGCTGAGACACCACGTGATGATCGGGTGTGATAGGCTCTACGTTCAAATACAACGAGTGCAAAACAGTTGCACACGCGGAATACTCAGGTTAAACTTGACGAGCCTAGCATATACAGATATGGCCTCGGAACACGGAGACCGAAAGGTCGAACGTGAATCATATAGTAGATATGATCAACATAGTGATGTTCACCATTGAAACTACTCCATCTCACGTGATGATCGGACATGGTTTAGTTGATTTGGATCACGTAATCACTTAGATGACTAGAGAGATGTCTGTCTAAGTGGGAGTTCTTAAGTAATATGATTAATTGAACTTAAATTTATCATGAACTTAGTCCTGGTAGTATTTTGCAAATTATGTTGTAGATCAATAGCTTGCGTTGTTGCTTTCATATGTTTATTTTGATATGTTCCTAGAGAAAATTGTGTTGAAAGATGTTAGTAGCAATGATGCGGATTGGATCCGTGATCCGAGGTTTATCCTCATTGCTGCACAGAAGAATTATGTCCTTGATGCACCGCTAGGTGACAAACCTATTGCAGGAGCAGATGCAGACGTTATGAACGTTTGGCTAGCTCAATATGATGACTACTTGATAGTTTAGTGCACCATGCTTAACGGCTTAGAATCGGGACTTCAAAGATGTTTTGAACATCATGGACCATATGAGATGTTCCAGGAATTGAAATTAATATTTCAAGCAAATACCCGAGTTGAGAGATATGAAGTCTCCAACAAGTTCTATAGCTAAAAGATGGAGGAGAATCGCTCAACTAGTGGGCATGTGCTCAGATTGTCTGGGTACTTCAATCACTTGAATCAAGTGGGAGTTAATCTTCCAGATAAGATAGTGATTGACAGAATTCTCTAGTCACCATCACTAAGTTACTAGAACTTCGTGATGAACTATAGTATGCAAGGGATGACGAAAATGATTCCCGAGCTCTTCGTGATGTTGAAATCGACGAAGGTAGAAATCAAGAAAGAGCATCAAGTGTTGATGATTGACAAGACTACTAGTTTCAAGAAAAGGGCGAAGGGAAAGAAAGGGAAACTTCAAGTAGAATGGCAAACAAGTTGTCACTCCCGAGAAGAAGACCAAAGCTGGACCAAAGCCTGAAACTGAGTGCTTATACTGCAAAGGAAATGGTCACTAGAAGCGGAAATGCCCTAAATATTTGGTGGATAAGAAGGATGGCAAAGTGAACAAGGGTATATTTGATATACAGGTGTTTGATGTGTACCTTACTAGTGTTTATAGTAACCCCTGAGTATTTGATACTTGTTCGGTTGCTAAGATTAGTAACTCGAAACAGGAGTTACATAATAAACAGAGACTAGTTGAGGGGAAGTGACGATGAGTGTTGGAAGTAGTTCCAAGAATGATATGATCATCATCGCACACTCCCTATACTTTCGAGATTAGTGTTGAACCTAAATAAATGTTATTTGGCGTTTGCGTTGAGCATGAATATGATTTGATCATGTTTATTGCAATACGGTTATTCATTTAAAGTCAGAGAATAATTGTTATTCTGTTTACATGAATAAAGCCTTCGATGGTCATACACCCAATGAAAATAGTTTGTTGGATCTCGATCATAGTGATACACATATTCATAATATTGATGCCAAAAGATGCAAAGTTAATAATGATGGTGCAACTTATTTGTGGCACTGCCGTTTGGGTCATATCGGTGTAAAGCGCATGATGAAACTCCATAAAGATGGATTTTCGGAATCACTTGGTTATGAATCATTTGATGCTTGCGAACCGTGCCTTTTGGGCAAGGTGACTAAAACTCCGTTCTCCGGAACAATGGAACAAGCTACTGACTTATTGGAAATAATACATACCGATGTATGCGATCCAATGAGTGTTGATGCCCGTGGCAAGTATCGTTATTTTCTGACCTTCACAAGATGATTTGAGCAGATATGGGTATATCTTCTTGATGAAACATAAGTCTGAAATAGTTGAAAGGTTCAAAGAATTTCAGAGTGAAGTGGAAAAGTCATCGTAACAAGAAAATAAAGTTTCTGCGATCTGATCGCGGAGACGAATATTTGAGTTACGAGTTTGGTCTTCAATTAAAATAATGTGGAATAGTTTCACAGCTCACGCCACCTGGAACACCACAATGTTATGGTGTGTCCGAACGTCGTAACCACACTTTATTGGATATGGTGCGATCTATGATGTCTCTTACAGATTTACCACTATTGTTTTGGGGTTATGCATTAGAGACAGCTGCATTCACGTTAAAAGGGCACCATCTAAATCCGTTGAGATGACACCGTATGAACTATGGTTTAGCAGTAAACCTAAGCTGTCATTTCTTAAAGTTTCGAGTTGCGATGCTTATATGAAAAAGGTTTTCAACATGATAAGCTCGAACCCAAATCGGAGAAGTGCGTCCTCATACAATACCCAAAGGAAAATGTTGGGTACACCTTCTATCACAGATCTGAACGCAAAACATTTGTTGCTAAGAATGGATCCTTTCTAGAGAAGGAGTTTCTCTCGAAAGAAGTGAGTGGGAGTAAAGTAGAACTTGATAAGGTAATTGTACCTTCTCCCGAATTGGAAAGTAGTTCATCACAGAAATCAGTTCCAGTGATTCTTACACCAATTAGTGAGGAAGTTAATGATGATGATCATGAAACTTCAGATCAAGTTATTACAGAAACTCATAGGTTTTCCAGAGTACGGTCCGCACCAGAGTGGTACGGTGATCCTATTCTGGAAATCATGTTACTAGACTATGATGAACCTATGAACTATGAGGAAGTGATGATGAGCCCAGATTCCGCAAAATGGTTTGAGGCCATGAAATCTGAGGTGGGATCCATGTATGAGAACAAAGTGGACTTTGGTGGACTTGCCCGATGATCGGCAAGCCATAGAAAATAAATGGATCTTCAAGAGGAAGACGGACGCTGATAGTAGTGTTACTATCTACAAAGCTAGACTTGTCGAAAAAGGTTTTTGACAAAGTTCAAGGTGTTGAATACAATGAGACTTTCTCACTCGTATTGATGCTTAAAAGTCTGTCTGAATCATGTTAGCAATTGCCACATTTTATGAAATTTGGCAAATGGATGTCAAAACTACATTCCTTAATGGATTTATTAAAGAAGAGTTGTATATGATACAACCAGAAGGTTTTGTCAATCCTAAAGGTGCTAACAAAATGTGCAAGCTCCAGCGATCCATCTATGGACTGGTGCAAGCATCTCAGAGTTGGAATATACGCTTTGATAAGTTGATCAAAGCATATAGTTTTATACAGACTTGCGGTGAAGCCTGTATTTACAAGAAAGTGAGTGGGAGCACTACAACATTTCTGATAAGTATATGTGAATAACATATTGTTGATCGGAAATAATGTAGAATTATTCTGCAAAGCATAAAGGAGTGTTTTAAGGAGTTCTTTAAAAGAAAGACCTCAGTAAAGCTACTTACATATTGAGCATCAAGATCTATTGAGATAGATCAAGACACTTGATTAGATTTTTAATGAGTACATGCCTTGATAAATTTTTGAAATAGTTCAAAATGGAACAGTCAAAGAAGGAGTTCTTGCCTGTGTTGCAAAGGTGTGAAATTGAGTAAGACTCAAATCCCGACCACGGCAGAAAATGGAAAAGAGAATGAAAGTCATTCCCTATGCCTCAGTCATAGGTTCTCTAAAATATGCCATGCTATGGACCAGACCTATTGTATACTCTGCCCTGGTTTGGCAAGAGAGTACAATAGTGATCTAGGAGTAGATCACTGGACATAGGTCAAAATTATCCTTAGTGGAATAAGGATATGTTTCTCAATTATGGAGGTAACAAAAGGTTCGTCATAAAGGGTTACGTCGATACAAGTTTTGGCACTGATCCAGATGACTCTAAGTCTTAACCTGGATACATATTGAAAGTGGGAGCAATTAGCTAGAGTAGCTCCGTGCAGATCATTGTAGACATAGAATATTTGCAAAATACATACGGCTCTAAATATGACAGACCCGTTGACTAAGCTTCTCTCACGAGCAAAACATGATCACACCTTAGTACTCTTTGGGTGTTAATCACATAAGCGATGTGAACTAGATTATTGACTCTAGTAAACCCTTTGGGTGTTGGTCACATGACGATGTGAAATATGGGTGTTAATCATATACAGATATGAATATTGGTGTTAAATCACATGGCGATGTGAACTAGATTATTGACTCTAGTGCAAGTGGGAGACTGAAGGAAATATGCCCTAGAGGCAATAATAAAGTTATTATTTATTTCCTTATTTCATGATAAATGTTTATTATTCATGCTAGAATTGTATTAACCGGAAACATGATACATGTGTGAATACATAGACAAACATAACGTCACTAGTATGCCTCTACTTGACTAGCTCATTAATCAAAGATGGTTATGTTTCCTAACCATAGACATGTGTTGTCATTTGATTAACGGGATCACATCATTAGGAGAATGATGTGATTGACATGACCCATTCCGTTAGCCTAGCACTTGATCGTTTAGTATGTTGCTATTGCTTTCTTCATGACTTATACATGTTCCTGTAACTATGAGATTATGCAACTCCCGTTTACCGGAGGAACACTTTGTGTGCTACCAAACGTCACAACGTAACTGGGTGATTATAAAGGAGTACTACAGGTGTCTCCAAAGGTACATGTTGGGTTGGCGTATTTCGAGATTAGGTTTTGTCACTCCGATTGTCGGAGAGGTATCTCTGGGCCCTCTCGGTAATGCACATCACTATAAGCCTTGCAAGCAATGTGACTAATGAGTTAGTTGCGGGATGATGCATTACGTAACGAGTAAAGAGACTTGCCGGTAACGAGATTGAACTAGGTATTGAGATACCAACGATCGAATCTCGGGCAAGTAACATACCGATGACAAAGGGAACAACGTATGTTGTTATGCGGTTTGACCGATAAAGATCTTCGTAGAATATGTAGGAACCAATATGAGCATCCAGGTTCTGCTATTGGTTATTGACCGAGAATAGTTCTAGGTCATGTCTACATAGTTCTCGAACCCGTAGGGTCCGCACGCTTAAGGTTTCGATGACAGTTATATTATGAGTTTATGAGTTTTGATGTACCGAAGGAGTTCGGAGTCCCGGATGAGATCGGGGACATGACGAGGAGTCTCGAAATGGTCGAGACGTAAAGATCGATATATTGGACGACTATATTCGGAGTTCGGAAAGGTTCCGAGTGATTCGGGTATTTTTCGGAGTACCGGGTAGTTACGGGGAATACGGGGGAAGAAGTATATGGGCCTTTTTGGGCTTTAGGGGAGAGGGAGAGGCAGCCCCCCCCCCCCCCATTGACTAGTCCGAATTGGACTAGGGGGAGGGGCGGCGCCCCCTCCTTCCTTCTCTTCCCTCTTCCCCTTCCTTGTCTCCTACTCCTACTACTTGGAAGGACTCCTAGTTGGACTAGGAAAGGGGGAATCCTACTCCCGGTGGGAGTAGGACTCCCCTAGGGCGCGCCATAGAGAGGCCGACCCTCCCCTCCTCCACTCCTTTATATACGGGGGCAGGGGGCACCCCATAGACACACAAGTTGATCTACGGATTGTTCCTTAGCCGTGTGCGGTGCCCCCCTCTACCATATTCTATCTCGGTCATATCGTCGCGGAGTTTAGGCGAAGCCCTGCGCCGGTAGAACATCATCATCGTCACCACGCCGTCATGCTGACGGAACTCATCCCCGAAGCTTTGCTGGATCGGAGCCCGGGGATCGTCATCGAGCTGAACGTGTGCTGAACTCGGAGGTGCCGTACGTTCGGTGCTTGGATCGGTCGGATCGTGAAGATGTATGACTACATCAACCGCGTTGTGCTAACGCTTCCGCTTACGATCTACGAGGGTACGTGGACAACACTCTCCCCTCTCGTTGCTATGTCATCACCATGATCTTGCGTGTGCGTAGGAAATTTTTTGAAATTACTACGTTCCCCAACAGCAATCACTATGGTGGCATTATGATGGCTCTTGTAAGTTTCACATGGGAGTTTAAGGGACAACTTGATTGTTCACATAGAGAAGGTATGCTTTTAGCCCTTTGTTTTGTTTTAAACATGAAAGCATGTGCTTAGCATGTACTCTTTTCATAGAGAGGTGTTGTTTATTTTTGTAGTGAGTTGTGATGCAAGATTTTGCCGTGATGTTACAAAACACATATCGATATCGAAAACTATATACTTGGAGATCTTTGGGCAAGGTAACACATTTCAATAAATAAGGGCAAACGGATTGGTTCTCTATATATTTACACAGATGGCTCTGTCCTATTATTCCTTACCAGTAGGTTTTTTGTCATGAACTATAAACAATTGAAATTATTTTTGCACCATCTATCTCATTGTGTGGCATGTTAAGGCACCATGGCTCTTCTAAGTTTTGGGATGTCGGCCAAACAACCGACCTTGTGATGGGACTGCAATTCTGGCTGGCCTTCCACCTGAAGAAGCTAGCCATTGACACCACAAAAATCGGAGCGGTTGTTCCCCTGCTCCATGGATCCATGGCACTCAATGGCCTTGGTTGAAACGATGGCGTCAAAACATAAAGCAGATTATGTAAAGTAGGACTTGTAAGATTCATAAGATAAATAGTGGTTGTACCTGAGTGCTTTGAATGTGTTCTTCAAGATTCATAGGAATAAGAAGGCTACTGATGATTTGAAATAAGAATGCAGTAGCTTTTCGGATGAAAAAAGAACGTTACCAACAGAACAATTTGTTTGAAATATTTCTTTACTACTACTATCAGATTATCCTTTTACATACACATGCGAATTTTCACATATGGTTTCAATATTAGTTGAGACGTGCGTTCCACGTGCACGCTTACTAGTACTGTAAATGAAGAACACAACCCATATATACATGCATAATGTATCGATGAACGCGGCGCTTTGCTAGTGCTTTCTATGGGCCGGCTCATTTAGAGTTCATCGAAGGTCCACGTAGAATATATCCAAGCTATTTAGCCCGATTCCAGCCCATCCCATTAGCAGGCACTTCCCTGGGGTTGGGGCTAGGGTTTACAAGCTATATATTTAACCCGGGGTTGGGGCCGGCTAGGGTTTTCTGATCCTGAAAACTACAAGAACACCGATCGAAAGGTAGGAACACCAACATGCAACAGATGATAAGCCACGCCTCATCTCTCGCCATGCCATCGAAGCTCCCGCGGATGGCATCCCGCGCTCGCGCCGCTGCGGTACCCCCATCTCGTGCCGCTGCGATGCCCTCCCGCTCAGCGTGTGTCCGCGAGGAACCCCTCCTATCTCACACCGCTGCTGCGGCGAAGAAGAAAAAGAAATTGTCCAGCGCCGATCACGAGCTCTCCTTGCCAGGTAAACCAATCTCATAAATACTTTGTGCTCGCGGCGAACCAAAATCGCATGCAATTCGCTGTTGTGTCTGTCTGCTTGACGCTACTAATTAACGCTTATAAAACCGTCACAGACAACGATGATGTTGATACCCCGACGGAGAAGGACCTTGAGTCGGATGAAGCCCAGTGGGCGTATTATCAGCGCTGGTGCAAGGCCCACAACAAGAAATATGACCATGATGAGATGGTCCGCCGGTTCGATGTTTTCAGAGGTTGGGCGCTGGGTGTGTACCAGTGGAACACCGGTGTACCTTTGGATCCAGTTAAAGCAGCCATTTTCATAAAGAAAAGAGAAAAGGTCAAATTACTTTTGTTGAAAGGCAAAGACGTCTCAAAGTACGATGAATGTCTTGTTCCACTCGCATTAAGTCCATCTATGGATGAGCCCTAAAGCTATGCATGAGCGCTTGTTGGAGAAAGAAAAACCCAGGGATGGATGGATCCCTTCAGGCCTCATTTGGTAGAAGTGGATTGGGGACGTTTTGGAAGGTGGGGATTTCAGGGGATTTGGTGAATCGCCCTCTTCCACCCAATCCCTTGAGATCCCCTTGAATCCTTAAATCCCCCTACAGCCAAAATCCCCTCCGTATAAAACACTGTTTGGTTGGGAGGGATTGCCATATTGAGAAAAATTATGCAAAACAGTTAAAAATCCAATCTTGACAAGTTAAATAGCATCATAGCAAGACAACTTGCTACAAAATTGTAAATGTCACCTAATAATATTGTGACTTGATGAAACTTGCTACACGGGAATAATTTTGCAGCAGTTCTTCATAGCAACATAATAATTTTGCTTGACTTGTAATCAATATCTCATCACATCACAACAACATAATCTCTCATAGCAGCATGACTTGAAACAAATAGTATCTTCATTAGCCAAAGCACTACTACATCTTCTATTACTGAATCGTTGGGATGCATGACATGCTCAAAGGTAAATTAACACACCACCACTGATATATGATGGTACTATAATTTTGAATTTTCTACTATGCAATTCTTGTGCCTTGCTGAACTAGTGAACTAGTGCACAGCAAGAAAGCTTACCTTAATTAATTTCAGCAATAGTCTAACAAAGATTAAACCAAGTGAGCTTGATCCTTATACTTATGTGCAGATATTAGCATGAGACATTTTCTCGTAAACATTTAATCAATAGCTTGCTTATTATAGTTCAGTCCAAGAAAGCTTACCTTAGAGTGCATGCCTACACCATCATGAAACCTCTATGCTGTAAATCAACTTAAACCCACCAAACTGCAACTGCCACACACACATTTATACACAAATATCCCTGAGCCATTCATACCATCAACAGTACTACATGTGCCCATATGAATGTAGTAATCTGAGGAACAACTCTGAATAATTAACCGGTCGACAAGGGGATAGCTGCTTGCATTTACCTGCTGCTGCTACTCTACTACCCTGGGAGCATTTAAACAGCAGAAAACCTTGCTTCTAGAACAACAGGAACTAGTATAGCACAATTCAGACTAAAATGACAGACATTAGTGCTGCTGTTCCAAGAGAATCTGGAATGTGCAAGCCAGTAACCATTGACAGAAGGAACAAAAAACTCCAGAGTTCTTGGATTAGATTCTTTCCACTTCTCATCCGGTTCCCTCTTGTGCTCACATATATAGAGATTAATCGGTCAATTTCTCGGTGGTGCGTGAGTCGGTGAGTGCATAGGTGACCAAGGCCATGCAGACGAGGAAGCAGGAGAGGATGAGTGGCTGCGACAAGGTGATTGAGCAGGAGCGGCCGCGGCTGCACCGGCGGGGGGAACCGCCGAGGCCAAGGGGTAACTCAGAAATTCACCTGGGGAGGGGGAGGTGGAGGAGATGGGACGAATCACCTGCGAGGAGAACGCCAGGCTGCCGGAGGAGGACGCAGGCGGCGAGGATCTGGCGGCAGCGCACGTCGAGGAGAGATCGGCGCATCGAGGAGGTTGTTCTCTTTGCCGATTCCGCGAGGGGCTACACGAGTCTTCTGAACCGCGTGGTGTGGCGAGATTTGTCGGGGATCGGAGGGGTTCGCCCAAACAAAACCTGCGTGTCAAACGGGCCGTCGGGGATTTCCGAGGTTTCTGAGACCCTCGAGGATTCTCCTCTCGAATCCCCTCCAAAACTCCTCTACCAAATGAGGCCTCAGTGATGTTGAAGATGTCACAGCAGAGTAGTCGTAGTTTGCTTAGGGAAATCCCAGACCCTGAATGAGATGAACTCAACTCACCAAATCACTCCACTGTAATAAGTTATGCTTTGCTGTTCCATGCTGTGTGCTAAGTTATCCTACCCTGTGCGCTAAGTTATGCTTCCAAGTGTACTAAATTATTGCTCTGTGACATTTTTTTTTCTAAGCGGCCCGTCATGATGTGTTCCATATGCTTCCACCTGTGTAAAGTGTCTATTTTAGTCTATTGCGTTTACAGGAACAAGAGTTCAAAAAGATCAAGAGCAAATATGGAGATGGTAATATATGAAGTTGTTTACTGGGCATTATTAGGACGAAACTGAAGGTGAGTTTGTAGTGAAAAATATTTTAACAACTTGTTTGTTAGGTGCTCGTACAGTTAAAGGTCCGCTATAATATTTGTAGATATATATACATGTGCTCTTTTGGATGCTTGGGTTGCTACTCTTCAAGCACAATCAGGACGCACTGGGATCAACCAACAAAAATAAATTCCATGGATAGGTTTACTAAACATAGATAGCAAGGTGGTACAGGAAGAACCAATGTTGTCCTCTTGGCGTGGCTGGATCCAAAAGAAATGGCCACCCAAGCTTCGCTAGGCATGAACTGGCACTATGTAGGTGAGAGTACATTTTGTTTTATGTGTTTATTCACTCTAAAAGGGTGATGCTATTACTGAAAAAAAGGTGATGCTGCGCGACAACAGTCTTGATCCAGCTACATAACATACCACCATGTTGCACACATTCCTACAAAAAGCTAACCCTCCTTCTTTCTTCATCAAGTCTTGATCGACATCTATGCTTGATCATACACACACAGAACAAAGCTCACCCACGAGCTGCGAAAATGGCTTCTCGTGGTGCCATTATCATCGTCATGTTTGCCTTGCTCTTCTTCTCGATGCTCGCAGCTTCCCACTGGGGCCTGTCTACAGAGATTATATTGATCTTCTGAAGGATTTTGAAGAGATTATCTTCGAGCATTGTCTGAGGGTGGCATATCCGCATATGTCGTGGCTCGTGAGTTTGCTAGGTATGCGTCGATCTATCAGCCAGATGTGTGGCCGGAGAATCCCCCTATTTTACAAATGATCGAACAGGTTATACTGGGCATGACGGTCCACCAACCTGGCAGAATCATTGGCTACATCCAAGCGAGGAGGAGAAGTGGCAACGAAGTGGTCAATGGCGCCGGCAAGGAAGACCAATTCCAAGAATCTCAAGAAACGAAACACAAACCAATAGGTAAAATTCCCATACTATTTTACTTAGGTTTTCATCCCATGTCCACATCACTCGAGTCCATTTACGTTGTAAGAAAATGTCCAAGAATCTCAAGAAACGAAACACAAACCAATACGTTGTAAGCAAATGGCAAGAGCAGATATGACATTACATGTTAACACAACAACATTCTTGAGGTTTTCATCCCATGTCCACATCACTCGAGTCCATTTACTCAACGTGACGCAAACCACAATAGCAAATGCCATTATCAGATTTGTACACACTAACATTCAGTTGAGACCATGGTTTTGGGTACCGCCGGGCAGTTACCGTGTTTCCCAGTACCCCACGAGAAATCAACTTCCCAAGCGAAAAATTCCGAAATTTTGAATTTGAATAAATTTTGAATGGATTTTTGACACATTTTGTTCGGATTCAAAAAAATTCAAAAAAATTCGTTCGAAATTTGCTCAGAATTTCTCGGTAACCGTGGTAACCTAGTTTCTCGGTGGCCCACGAGAAAAATGTGCCCCTCGGTAGCCAAAACCTTGGTTGAGACACGCGTCTCCATCAACTGACAGATTTCTCAAGTTCATCTATCTACTCCATGCGATGGGTATTCTCGCAAAAGGCAAGCGAGTCAATATACACCAGAGAAGACTGGCCACACAAGCCAGCGCTAGACACCAGGCTTCAAGTGCTATGTTACTAGTCGCTATCGCTATCGCCATCCGAACCAGGATAGTCAATACAAGTACTACTACCGCCGCCATATGCTTGGCTGCTTGGGTGAACAACAGGCTGGTAGTTTTCGGAGCCGTAGCAGCGCCCTGCAACATAGATAGAACAAATAAAGAGTTAGACAAATATCAATATGAGATTGCGATTAAGGCATATGTGTGAAAGCACAACTGGCTGAACCTGATGCAAACCTCAGGAACAATAAGAAAACAGGCCAAGAATCATGAGGAGCAACTGTCAGGAAAACCAGCAAGGTACCTGCATCATTTTCCCCAACTATACAGCACATAATCACATCATTCTCACTCCGAAAATAGAGGTCGACTTCAGAGAAGAATAGCTTGGTACTGTCGGCATCAGCATTCTGCTGGTCCTCAGGCTGCTTAGCTGTGAAGTTATAATGGGCGCCGCCCCCTCCAAACTCGTAAAATATAGATATCACTTTTACCTCCACCAGCTCATACTGAAAATACAAAATGGAAATAAATGTTTTTAATGGATAATCAGGCTGAAAAGTCACATACATGGAGATAAGAGAGAAAGAGAGAGAGGAAGACCTTGGTGTTGTTCGCTCTGTTGTATTTACGCAGGGCCACCTCCGCGTGGTAGCGCGCATCCTTTTGTTTGGCCGCGACTCTTCTTTCGCGCAGCGCGTTCCTCACCTCCGGAGGTTTCCTCTTTCGCATTACAGGTGGAATTCCGATGGAAGCGATATTAAAGTCACCCGTCCATTTGGCTGGGGGCAGAGGCCGAAACCTCCAAGCATGTTCCTCCATGTTGATACCTTCAGGAGTGCTCCTCTCCTTGGACATCCAACCAGCTCGACTCCTGATTCATTATTGTGAACTGATTGTTATGCCAAAAAAATAAACAAATCACTTGTATCATGCCGTAATGTGAGAAATATTAAGTGTGTCATTTACCCGGTTGCTTTTCTTTCATGATTTTTTTCGAACCGGGCTGACCCCCTTTCCATTACTTAGAACGGAAATACAACAGTCCGAGAAACCGAAACAAGATAGAAACAGGGAGAAGGGGAGAGCGATTTCGACGCACTACCAGGAAACCCACCGCGCTTGCCCGTCATCGAAACAAGCGCTATGGGGCGAAAACCTGATAGCACCAAATACCTAGTCCTATTACAAAAGGGATCCTGAAGATCCGCAAAGTTTTAGAGTCAAACATATCCAGGAAAGATAACAGACACTGCCCGAGGCATCGAAGGCGAACAAGGCGCCGAGGGAGAGGAGCACGTCGACTTGTGAGGTAATCAGCTGGAGCCACCAATCTTGACCGCCGCATCACAGGTCCTCATCAGCATCAGAGTCCCATTGCGAATCATCTCCGCTCCCGTACGAAGTAGCTTGGCGTCGCCCGTGTCTTGCAGACCTGCCCAATATAATAGGAAAGAGACCACCGTAAAGACAATCTCGAAAGGGGTATTGATCATTTTTTTCTCAAAAGTAGCACTGTTGCGTGCCAGCCATATAGACCAGGTCACTGCACCCAAGGCCACAGTATAGAAGGTCTCATAATCAGGTAGAAAAGAATAGCACCATGTAAAGAATTGCCATTGGTTTCTAGGACAAAGATCAGTCCCAAGGGTTACTCCAATGGATCGCCACACTACCCTGGCAACTGGGCATTCAAAGAAAAGATGCTGGGAGGTTTCAACCTGTTGACAGAAAGAACACACCGGGTTCCCCGGCCATTTGCATTGTCGCATCACCTGCCTGGTTAAGATAGCATTTTGCGAAAGTTGCCACAAGAAAATTTGTATCTTAAGAGGAATCTTAGCTTTCCAGATCCACTTAAAATTGCATCCACTAAGGGGTTTTTCCAACCACTTATACATTGACTTAGTGGTGTACTTGCCCGACTTATTCAGACCCCAATAAACAGCGTCCGGGGCATCCGACAAATGCATGCCACTGACCTGATCACGGAGATCAGTCCACTGTCCCAAGAGTTCTGGGTCCAATCTTCTGCGAAAGAAATTGGAACATACCACAGTCTCCATTCTATCCAAGGTACATTCTTGGTCGACGCATATGTCAAACAGGCGAGGATATTGTTCCTTAAATGGGATCAGCCCATTGATGGAATCCTTCCAGAGCCTGGTCAGGTTACCAGCTCCCACCTGAATTTTTCTGCCCGCCATATAAAGATCTTTGATGCTCAGCAAATTTTTCCAGCAGGGGGAATCAGAGATGGGGACTCACAGACGCAATAGTTTGGTTACGTAGATACCGAGCCCTGACAATATCTTGCCAGATCCCATTCTGGGTGTCTAGTTTCCACCACCACTTAAGCATAAGACTGATATTCTGTTTGCGTAAGTCCTTGACTCCGAGCCCGCCCTTATCTTTAGATCTATAGACTCTATTCCACCTAACAAGGTGATATCTACGTCTCTTTTGGCACCCTTGCCAGAAGAATCTCCTCCTATGTTTGTCCAATTTCTCCACAAAGGTTTTGTTCATCAACCACATAGACATGTGGTAGAGCGATAATTGTGTAACCACCGAATCTAACAGGGTGTGTCTCCCACCCATGGAAGCAGCGTTGCCGACCCAAGCATCGAATCTGAGAAGATATTTGTCGACAATGAATTCCCAATCAGAGTTCCTGAGTGTAGTGAAACTAACTGGCATACCCAAGTATTTAAGAGGGAACTGGCCTATGTCACAATTGAAGAGATCAGCATAGGCCTTGGTGACCTGGGCATCCCCACCCACCATAAGAATCTCGCTTTTGAGGAAATTAACCTTAAGCCCAGACATCATTTCAAAGATGTATAACAGGAGCTTAAGGTTAGTAGCTTTTTCTATATCATGTTCCAGGCATAAGATTGTGTCATCCGCATATTGCAGCACCGCGACCCCATTGGGGATCAGGTCAGAAGCCAGCCCAGTTATGAGATTGTTTTTCTGGGCACATTTGATCATCTTGGTTAGGCATTCTACATCAAAGTTGAACAGGAAGGGTGAATAAGGGTCCCCCTGCCGCACCCCTTTGGCACTTTGGAAGTAAGGCCCGACGCAATTGTTTAATTTGATGCTAACCGTGCCATTATGCAGAATCTGTCTAACCCAACCACACCATTTAGGATCAAAACCTCGAAGTTCATGACACTTCAACAGGAAGTCCCAATTGACTTTGTCGTATGCTTTTTTAAAATCGAGTTTTAGAACCACCCCAACTCTCTTCTTGACATAGGTATAATTCAGGAGTTCATGGAGGGCCAGCACCCCATCCATTATGCTCCTGCCTTTTATAAAGGCGTTCTGGGTGGGGCTGATAAGGATATTAGCATACCTAGCCACTCTCCTATCTAAGACCTTAGTGATCAGCTTGTAAGGGCAACGGAGAAGGCAAATCGGGCGGAACTGTTGAATACGATCAGCTCCCGAAATCTTAGGCAGTAACGTGATGATGCCGTAGTTAAGACGCTGGACATCGAGGGTACCTTTATGAAAACTGTCAAAGAGTCGCATGATGTCATTTTTAACAATATCCCAGCAGTGCTGATAAAATTCAGCAGGAATGTTATCAGGTCCTGGGGCTCTGTTGACATCCATGTCAAATAAAGCATCCTTGACCTCTTGCTCAGAAAACTCCCTGACTAAGTCTGCATTATTCTCAGCCGAAAGTTTCTCATTATCCTCCCAGATATCAGGGTCCATGTGAAAGAGATTACCAGGGGCCGGGCCAAATAGTCCCTTATAAAAACTAGTGGCATGGGTCAGCAGGTTATCAGTACCCTCTATTTCCACCTCTCCACATTTGAGAGCATGGATAGTATTCTTACGCTTGCGGCCGTTAGCTATTTTGTGGAAGTAGTCCGTGTTATGGTCCCTCCTGAGCAACCATCGCTCGTGAGATTGCTGCAGCCAATAAATCTCTTCAGCAGCTAGCAGCTCATGTAGCTCAACGCACACATCCAGCTTTCTACCATATAATTCAGGTGGCAGGGGGCCCTCCTCCTCTGCCTCCTCTAATAGTGCAAGCTCGAGGCGTAATTCCTCTTTGCGCTTTTTGGCATGGCCGAATCTATCTGACCCCCACCCCTTGAAATAGGATTTAAATCTTTTAAGTTTGATATTCAGAATATCAATAGGGTCCGAGGCCGCAACCCTTCTGTTCCAGATATTAGCCACTAGGCCCAAGAACCTGTCATCCTTGAGCCACGAGAGATCAAAGCGAAACTCCCGAGCTTTAGTGGGCACCCTCTTCTCTCCTTCAGTGTAAATCAAAAGAGGATTGTGGTCAGATAGTTCTCTAGCCAGTTTTCTCATAGAGACTAAAGGAAACATCTTCTCCCAAGAGTCAGACATCAGTACCCTATCCAGTTTCTCGAGGGTGGGATGAGATTGGTTGTTGGACCACGTATATTTACCACCACTCATATAAATTTCCCTAAGGCCTAGGGTATTGATGATGGAATTGAAAAGATCAGTCGATTTGGATCTATTCAACTTTTTATTCTTCTCCCCAGTGTGCCTCAGGATATTAAAATCGCCCCCCACAATATAAGGGATGTTAGTATTGAGGCAAAAGGAAGCTAGCTCTATCAGAAATTCCTCCCCTATGCTCCTCATGAGCAGAACCATAGACCACCAGCAGGCTCCAAATCCTCTTGGTCCTGAGGTCTTTGATATTCAACTGTAATACATAATTCCCTTTGATGCAATTCAACAATTCCAGATTGCTATTTCGAATACCACAGAGAATCCCCCCAGATTTGCCAATAGCAGGGATCCATTCCCAATGAAAAGAACTAAAAGGATCAAGTCTCCTAAGGAGCTTGGGAGAGAAATCTTTTTTCAAGGTTTCCTGTAATCCTACAAAGTCGATGAGATGATCACTGATGATATCAGAGAGGCAGGTGGCCATCCCTTTCTTGCCCACCCCTCTGCAATTCCAAATAAGACCATTCATTTGGAACGGGTAGTTTGTTTTCTGGCCCTCGTGACCCTACCAGGAAGCAGGGTAGGATCATCTGAGATGCCAGCAGAAACATCTTTCTTCTTTTGACTCCTAGTCATAGGCCTAGGTAGTCGAACCTCCACCTTTCTCTTATTTTTCTTAGAAGATTTGGATTTCATAATTTTTTCATTGATCATCTCATCCTCATCCAGCCAAGCTAGATTTAAAGGGGCATCCTTTCCCAGCCCATTGGTAATGAACATGTTCTCCTTATCTATATTATCCTGAATATTACTCTTCTTATCAACCATATTGGCTCGGACTACTTCTAATTCTCTAAGGATATCGACATGAGCAAAATCATTATCAGGAATCAGGACACCCATTTTCGAAGCACGACTAATAATTTCAGAATCAGCAAGGGCAGCAAAGGCATTTGCATTATTTAGGATGGGTTTACCTTTCATGTCTTTGGCCTCGATCAGGTTCGCAGCCCTGGCTTCCATATTCATGTGCTGGAGGTGAGTGTTGCGCTGACTGAACCGAAGATGCAACTCAGGTGCAAGAGGGGGGGGGGGGGGGGGTAGGAATGATCTCCTCGCAGTCAGGATGAGGAAGCTGTACCGTGTAGTCCGTGGAAACCTTCAGGTCAGGTTCGGCGTCTCCCACCACCTCGGAAATTTGAGACAAGTTAGAGATGCTGGAAACTGGAACAGAGGGAATAATATCAATATGACTAATCACCTGTAGGGTATGTTCATTGAAAGGAGCTTGATCAACAGGATCTTGCTCATAAACGTCCTTTGCAAGGGATAAGCACACACCCGACTGATTTTCAGCAGACATCTCCAAGGCCATCTTCTCAATCAGCAGACACTACAAGAAATATGTCAACTTATGACCTTCTGTCAGTGACCCTGGAAGAATTGGTCATAGATTTATGACCATTTGAGACCAATTGGTCAAAAGCTGTTCGAGGGGCTCCAAACCCTAAACCATTGCGACCATTTTGGTCAGAAAGGTCATAATTTCCTTACATGAAATGGTCATAAAGCTAACAGCGCTAGTCCGCTGCCTTATTTCTAGTTGTTAACGACCAATATAGATGGTCATAGCCTTCTAAATTGTGGTGGGTTGCTATGACTAGGCGCCACCTCATCAGTTTTGCCTATGTGTCATGCCATGTGGCAGTTTTTGTCCTAGGTTGTGAAGCAACCTATATTTCTGTCATTCCCAAAATTCCCAAAAAAATCTCATAAATTCTTTGGGTCATATCTTCGTCAAATATGTAAAGACCTTCCTTGCCTAGTTCAAAAATAATTCAAAAATATTCATTTTCCTATTCTGTTCAGAGTAACAGTTTGTGAAGGAAGTACCACTTTGGCATGTCCAAATAGTATCTATTTCCTACAGTACTTTCCTATGCCCAAATAACCATCCTCCACCAAATGCCAGCTCAATCCATTCATTATTTTGAGCCGAGCTTCAACATTCGTATTTATGTCTAGTGTGGTGGTTTGCAAAGCAAGTACCACCTAGACTCCTCCTTTTGAGCTGAAAATTTGTGAAAACGTTCTTCTTAGTAACTGATCATCCTCAGCCAAAACTCACGCCCATTAGCCATGTACATTTCCCGTACCGCTAATCAAACACTTGGCTGCTAATTCATGTTTGAGCATCGATTGGTCTCCTCGTGAGAATCTTATGTTGTAATTTTCTTCCTAGCACCAACCTGGGGAGTGCCCAACCCACTAGACATGCCTAGGCCGCCCAGAACACATGGCAACACCACGGTCACGCGGTGACCACGCGGCGGGCATGCGAGTTTACGCGCTCTACAGTTGGGGCCCTCGGCCACTGCCCAAACCTCGATGTATCGCCACCAAACCATGTATTTATGATTAAATAGGTCCTTATGTAACTAGAAATGATTTTTGGAAAAAATAAATGGCTCTAGAGTTGGGGCTGCAGTTCAAATTTGACCCGCTTCCAACTGAATCGGCAGAAATTTGTCTTTTTCACGAGAGGTGGATTAAAAAAATTTACACCAGACCATTTTGTCAATTGTGCATTAAATATGGCCTAGTATTTTATAAAAATGATTTGGTCCAATTTTGCAACAATTATTTGGTAGTTCCTTCACAAAAAAACCTCCTTTCGGGCACTCGAAAAATGGAAAATGGTTTTTTCGTCCAACGAAAATGAAAACTTCCTTAGGCAACATTGTTTTCTATTCCAATATGCACCCTTGTGCACAATATGAGATCATTTGAACAAAGTATGCCATGAATGTGGCCATAAGATTGATCATTTGGCTTGAAAGCCATGAATCTTCACACTTGATACCTCCTTTCTGAGAACACTTTTTCAAAATAATTACCGTATTACAAGTTTATTATTTTTCCTGGAAACTTGGTCACATATAATGACACAATGCGAAGGTTTTCCAATTTTTTGATTTTTTTTGAATTTTTTATGCCCGTTTCAAAATGCGGTCAAAACGGCGGGCTTGACCGTTCCTAGCTAGTGGTTGAATCTTGGAATTTTTTTGGTGTTTCTATGATTAAATAGATATTTATTTAACTAGAAATGATTTTTGGAAAAAATAAATGGCAAACTATGAGGCAACTGCAGTTCAAATTTGACCCGCTTCCAGCTGAATCTACGACAATTTGTCTTTTTCACGAGAGGTGGATCAAAACTTTTTTCACCCAACCATTTGGTCAATTGTGCATTAAATATGGCCTAGTATTTTATAAAAATGATTTGGTCCAATTTTGCAACAATTATTTGGTAGTTCCTTCACAAAAAAACCTCCTTTCGGGCACTCGGAAAATGAAAAATGGTTTTTTCGTCCAAAGAAAATGAAAACTTCCTTAGGCAACATTGTTTGCCATTCTAATATGCACCCTTGTGCACAATATGAGATCATTTGAACAAACTATGCCATGAATGTGGCCATAAGATTGATCATTTGGCTTGAAAGCCATTGATCTCCACACTTGATAGCTCGTTTCTGAGAACACTTTTTTAAAATAATTACCGTATTACAAGTTTGTTATTTTTCCTGGAAACTTGTCCACATATAATGACACAATGCGAAGGTTTTCCAATTTTTTGATTTTTTTTGAATTTTTTATGCCCGTTTCAAAATGCGGTCAAAACGGCGGGCTTGACCGTTCCTAGCTAGTGGTTGAATCTTGGAAATTTTTTGGTGTTTCTATGATTAAATAGATACTTATGTAACTAGAAATGATTTTTGGAAAAAATAAATAGCAAACTATGAGGCAGCTGCAGTTCAAATTTGACCCGCTTCCAGCTAAATCGGTGGCAATTTGTCTTTTTCACGAGAGGTGGATCAAAATTTTTTTCACCCAACCATTTGGTCAATTGTGCATTAAATATGGCCTAGTATTTTATAAAAATGATTTGGTCCAATTTTGCAGCAATTATTTGGTAGTTCCTTCACAAAAAAACCTCCTTTCGGGCACTCGGAAAATGAAAAATGGTTTTTTCGTCCAAAGAAAATGAAAACTTCCTTAGGCAACATTGTTTGCCATTCTAATATGCACCCTTGTGCGCAATATGAGATCATTTGAACAAACTATGTCATGAATGTGGCCATAAGATTGATCATTTGGCTTGAAAGCCATTGATCTCCACACGTGATAGCTCGTTTCTGAGAACACTTTTTTAAAATAATTGCCGTATTACAAGTTTGTTATTTTGCTGGGAACTTGGCCACATATAATGACACAATGCGAAGGTTTCCCAATTTTTTGATTTTTTTATGCCCGTTTCAAAATGCGGTCAAAACGGCGGGAATGACCGTTCCTAACTAGTTGTTGAATCTTGGAATTTTTTTGGTGTTTCTCTGATTAAATAGGTACTTATGTACCTAGAAATGATTTTTGAAAAAAATAAATAGCAAACCATGAGGCAGCTGCAGTTCAAATTTGACCCGCTTCCAGCTGAATCGACGGAAATTTGTCTTTTTCACCAGAGGTGGATCAAAACTTTTGACACCCAACCATTTGGTCAATTGTGCATTAAATATGTCCTACTATTTTATAAAAATGATTTGGTCCAATTTTGCAACAATTATTTGGTAGTTTCTTCACAAAAAAACTCATTTTAGGCACTTGAAAAATGGAAAATGATTTTTTTCCTAAAAACTCATTCTTGTAACACTTTTTAAAGATATTTGTCTTGTTCCAATTTGAAGTTTGTTAGTTTTCCTAAAAATTAGGTCACCTTTGCTGACACAATGAGAATGTTTTTATTTTTTTAAATTTCTCATATCATAAAACTGTTTATATGATTCAACACCTTATTTTTAGTCGGTTACGACCAATTTAAATGGTCATAACGTGTACTGGGTTCTGATTGGTCCACGGGCATGTCACGCGGATCGTGCCTTCAACGCCGTCGGATGCTCCCGGATCCGACAGTAGCCTTTTCTCCCTCACCCCCCTCTCACCCGGCCCACAGCCCCGCACCTTCACCCTCTCACCCGGCCCACAGCCCCGCACGCGAACCCTAGCACTCTCCCTGACCCTCTCCCTTGCAGCCGTCTCCCCACCCCGCTCCAGATCCAGATCCGCCACCCACCTCCCTCTCCCTTCGCCGCCTCGCCTCCCCTCGCCGCCGCACCGACCACTGCCGACCTGCTCTCCGCCCTGGCGCCCTCCTGGAGCGCGGCGGTGGTGCTGGCCTCCTACCTCGCGTACCTCGCGGCCGTCGAGGATGTTCGGGATGCGCACCTGTACGACGACCCGGAGGACGCCGCCATCCCGGCGCTGCTCGACTCCTGCTTCGACGCCGACAAGGTCGACGTTGCCCACCTCTTCCCCCAGGTCCCCTTCACCAAATCGAGGCCTCACGCTTCCTGTGGCACCAACAGAGGAATCCAGCAGTAGCAGCAGCTACTGGGTGAGCGGAGGCCACTGGGCCCCCGCAATGGCCTCCGCCGGAGGCTTCGGGAGGCTCGCACTTCTCCTCGCGCTGTCGCTGTGCGCCGCGCTCGCACCCACGGTACGCACACGCGCTCTCCCTCGCGCCGATCGATCCTTCGTTTGCTCGGGCTTTGAATCGATTTGGTTTGGTGGCGCTTGACTCGTCGTGCGGTGCGGGTGTCGCTGTCGCTAGGTCCATGGCGAGGCTCCGAGGAGGTTCTGGATCGAGGACGATGCCTTCTGGAAGGACGGGGCGCCGTTCCAGATCGTCAGCGGCAACGTGCACTACTTCCGCATTGTCCCCAAGGTGACTGAATCCCCCCACCCCTCTTCCGCTGGTATTACTGTACATTTCACTGCAATCTGCTAGAGAGCCTGGAGTGGAGTGGTTCAGTCAGTAAATTCGCGATGACAAGTGAGGTTCAACTGATAGATTGGTGGTTTTGGCGCATTCCAGAGTATTAGTAATCACGAATTCAGCCAGTTCTGTGCATATGTTGTAGGTTTAGTTCTGACAGAAATTGAATTCTGTACATGCTCGTACAGAATTTTGGCGCATTTCAGAAATTCTGTACTAAGTAGGAGTACTAGTTTATTAATAATTCTGTACAGTGTGTTCAATCTATCACGGACTGTATTATGTACAGCTTATTAGATTATGGTGGGAGCTGCCACGGCTAGATTTACTTGCATTGTTTCTCCCGCTTGTGAGTTGTCAAGACAGATTGTTGAGCTAAGTGGGCAGGACATACACCTTTTGACATTGAATCATGTTATCTGAACTTTGGGACATAGGAGCTTCATAGCAGATAGTTCAATTGAAATTGAAACGTTGAAAAAATCTGCTTCCTGGAATTGGCTTTAGTTCTTAGCAACACACTTGGCTTCCCGTTGAGTGGTATCCTCACTGTATTCTTCTGTGGTATGGTGATGTCACATTACACCTGGCATAACGTGACAGAGAGAGTTACAACAAAGTAACCTTAGTTCTTAGTGTGTTATTTCAATATAAGTAATCTTCTGTTCAACCAAAAACTGCTATAGGTGCTACTACGAGTAGTGCTTGTAATTTTGTTTTGTTGTACCAATCGTCAATTAGTTCCCTGGTTACTACTATGTAGGGGATGTTACTGTTCAGTCAAAAACCTGCATTGCAAGATATACTGCAGTGCATGTCCTTATGGTACTATGGGATTTATTAGCTGTTTGGAGATGTACTCATATTGTGCCATGTATTTTATTAGCTATATGATTACACATGTCAGTTTTATTATGAAAATCTGAACTGTATTATGTGCTGTATGTTTGGGTGCTTGTCAATTAGAGAATGTCTGTGATACCATGTCTGTATTATGTGCCAATGTAGCTGTATTGATGCTTTGGTTTTCATCCGTGCAGCAGAGGACAAGGGCGCCATGGCCAACCAAGGCGCATGGTGCTCGCAAGCGACGAACGGAGGTTGTTTGACATCAGCATGGAGGAGGACGGGCATGGACGGAGAAGGACAGAGCACCTCTCTTCTTCGAGGCTCTTCTCCTTATCTTCACTTAATGTATATGCCTGTGCTACAGCTCACCCATGGTCTTGTTTGTCCTGCAGGTTAGTGAGCAACTTCAGGAGGAGCTCAAGCACGACCACCAAGAAGCACCACCGCAGCAACAGGTAGCACGTCCATCTCGACCTCTCTCTCCCTCTGCTCCCAATCCTTTTTATTAGAATATATTGAGTACATTCTGAACCCCCTGATGTGACACAAGTATATGCACATGCTACGGTTTAAGTGTTGCTTGTGTATGGTAAATAGGTTGAGCACCCACCGTTGTTTGATACTATTTTGTTTAGGATCCCGTTCCTTATGCGTGTAATCTTCAGACCATGATCAAGCATACACACACCAGGACCTAACCTGGACCTGCACTTGTGCCATGCATATTCATATTGTCTCTATTGTCTTGTATGAATATCTCATTTTAACTAGCTCGGCTAAAAAAGCTTGGTACTAGCTTAAATGTGTTTATCATTCTGTAAAGAATTGTCCTTTACTCCTTTACTCCTTTTTTTTGAATGGAATGTTCATAATATTTGGCTCAAGTTTTTCTAATTCTTCTAAGCTGATTCATGTAACAGGGTGATCATGGAAGGCATGCAGTTGTTCTGTTAGTCCACTCCTGACTATGGCCGTCCAGTGAGTCCGGCATAAGAGAGAGCACTGAAATCCATTGTACTGTTCCATTAAAAAAAGTACATTGTGCTGTTATGATAGTAGCAGATGTGCCATCATTTTCTTATTGTATATTCCTGTGTAAGGAAATGTATTCCTGAGATGATTTTTTGTGTTATGTAAACCTGGGAGATATTTTCTCTTTGTGTTATGTAAACCTGGGAGTTTTCCTAATTTGAATGAAATAATGTTGGATGTATGTGTGTGATTGGGCTAAAGTCTGCTTGGGCCAAACTGGACAAATAATTGGGCTGAAACAGGCCACATACCAACAAGCATCGAACAATTTCAAAAATGAAATGAAAAGTCTTACAGAAAAAAGAAATGGACTGCAAAAAGCTCAAGGGCCTCAAAAACTAGCAAGGCTGAATTGTTGGGCTTGGCCCATGAAGCCGATAAAAAATTCACAGAAAAAATATATAAAAAGGCTGAATTGTTGGGCTCGGCCCATGTAAAATGCCGAATCGGACCGGGCTGAATCTTGTGCCACATCAGCTTGCCACGCTGGATGCCTACGTGGCCTGGGGGAGGTTGCTAGTGACCAAAACGCCACAGTAGGAATATTTTGGTCGTAAACGTTTTTGACCATTCCAGAAGAAAGGTCGCTATAGTCAGTTTACGACGGCCAACTTTTAACCTTCTGTTTTTGGTCACAAAAAGGTCATAAATGGAAATTTATGACCTTTCAGTGACCAATAGTGGTGGTGATAAGTTGACATATTTCTTGTAGTGAGAGGACTGTTGTCACCATTGTTCTCACTCTCAGAAGAAACACTGTCCACAGGAAGTTTGTCCTCATCCCTAGGTGATGGTAAGCGACAGGCTTTGCCACCACGATAAGAAGAGGATTTATTTTTGTCATTTCTATCAGGAGATTTGCTGCCATCTTCCGGGGGTGATTCATTCCGTTTGCGCTTGGGAGTAGCAACATCATGCTGAGCATAGTGTGGTATATGCACAGTTTCTTCCTCACGGATAGTATTCCTCACCAACACTTCTTCCACTTCATACTGGAAATGATAGAAACGCCCCCCTAAACAGCCTTCAGCAGAGGAAGGAAGTTTGTCAACCTCCCGGCAACCAAGTTTAACCCGCACAGATGAGGGGCGGTTGAGTGTCGACAGGTCGATGTCCAAAGTCACCCCAACCAGCCCTCCAACATAAGCCACGTTTCTATCACATCGTTTGTTGGGTGGGATCTTGCCAATTTTCACCCAAGCCACTTCCAGTAAACCATCAGCCTCTACATCTTCAGACCAAGGTGTAATGCGCACAAGCACACCCAGATTCTTAAGATGAATATATTCAACAAACAGGGCCCTATCCACCTCCCTTTGGTTAGGAAAGCGCATCACATACTGCTGCGGGGCAATCAAGTGTGCCGAGCATCTCCACCCCTGCCCAATATATTTCTCAAACGCATCTACAAGCTGCTTAGTGGTGATCTCCCCCTTCACAATAGTGATAATGACCTTAACTATCCTCTCACTAGTCTGACTACTAACAGAGTAATCATGAATGTAATGGAAGCCCTGTCCCTTGGCCTGGAAGGTACACATCGCTGGAATACATTCCCAGGGGAGGAGATCGGTGCAAATCACAGATAAATGCCCCTTCTTCTTGCATCTGACGCGCAGGGCTTGGGGGCATTTAGCAGTGGGATGCCCAAAATGATTGCAAATTTGACACATCTCAGAGGAAGCAACTAATTGATCAGGGATAGGGGGAGGCTCACGCATCTTTTCAGGAGGAGCATTCTTGTCGGAGTTCTTGCCGTTCCCCTCAGCACCCCATCGATCTTGATGAGTTAGGTGGTCCTGCTGAGAGCCCGCAGCCTTCTCCCAACGATCGAAGCCCGTCTCGCCAGATCCCGACGGGGCCGTGGAAGAGGAAGCCCCCATCGCCGTCTTGCGGGTCCAGACATGGCTATCGCGGCCACGGCCACGCCCCCCGCCGCCGCCACCAGTGCGGCCCCGGCCACCATCGTCGCCACGGCCCCGCCCTTCACCACGGTTGAAGCGACCCGCACCGCGGCCATGCCGTCCCGCACCGAATCCCTCCTCTCTCATCTTGGGTGGTTCGCAAGGCGACACAGCAGTGGATCTAGGTGGGAAAGATGAAATAACCTGAGCAAACGATCTAGAATCGCCTCGGATTTTCCCCTTCCACCAGGAGTAGGAAGGAGGAACCCTAGGTTTCTCTCTCTCCGGCCGCTCCCAGAAGTGGAGGAGGCAGTCCTCCAGATCCAGAATGGGGGGATGAGTGGTAGCGGCACCGCAATTTATACCAGGGGGAGAATCCGGAACCCTAGCCACGACCTGGCCATGGCGGTCGGATGCGCCCAATCCCACGTGTCGCAAATCCGGGTGGGGGGAGCGGTTTTCGACCGGTCGGCGTCCCAGAATCCTCGAACCGGCCAGGAAAGGAATACCGCGGCCCCCATGAACCGCCCCCAAAACATGAGATCCGCCGCGGGACGATTCGCCGCGCACGGCGGCGCCGGCTTTCCTATTCTCCGGCGGGCGGCCCGAAGACAAGGGGGAAGGAAGACGGTCCCAAACCCTAGCGAAATGACACGGGAAGGGGACGATGTATCCGATATCAATTATCTCATCTACACGCAGGAATCGAGCATCGACCGTGACACCCCGATCATCGATCAGCACCAATCGAAGTGCGTCCTGTCGGAGAAGGAGCTCACCGGTGGCGAAGGTGATGGAGCGCGCCGCCATGAGGTCCGGGGCGAACGTGACCCGCCATCGCGTCGCCATCGTCCAGCGAGATCTATAGTCCAGATGGTGCGTCTTGGCTCCACCGTTCGGATCTGTGGCAAAAATACAGTCGTATTTTTTCTTTCATGATGAAGGTGCATGCAGAGTTCTCAAAACATGGTTAATAACTCATCAAGTTTGTTCAGAATTAAAACTTGACAGATTTACCCATTTGATTTTCTTTTATGATGAAGGTGCATGCAGAGTTCTTGATACTTGTCAAGATTGTTTGGAATTAAAATTTGACATGATGAATTGAACAGATGTCAGGTGTGGATGCCGGATATAAACAGCTACATAGCAGAAACGGGCTGAGAACTATACATGACATGACACAATGAGAGCAAAACATGAGTTTGCTATATTAATTTTATTGAACAGATTGTGCTGAGTGTTTCAGCACAGTTCTAAGCCCGTCACAGATATGCAGCTTGCAGCGTCGAGTATTAACGGGAGGAGTTGTGTTAAAATTTTCCTTATCAGCAAAAATGGACGGCTTAATACTGGGAGGATTTGGGTTATTGATCTTGCAATGACATTTCAGAATGCCAAATGAAGAGGTGTTGAACAGAGAGCAATCCAAAAAAAAGAGCAAGTGGTTAGGGGTGTTCAACCAGCATACCTCCCTTTTGAAGCGGCGCATGATACGGAAACCTGAGAATGGTGGTGTTGGTTTGTCTCCTGTAGCTTGGCATTCATATTCTCTTTAAACCTGAACCAGAACATATGACTTAAATAGAATTAATTAAAGTAAAAGGAAACTAAGTTGTCGACATAATCTATCTATTATTATTCCAATTTTAGTAAATGTCAGAACCAGAAAATATTTTTGGAACCGATAGCATTGCTGCGCTTTTCAGTACAATTCTTAGCCGATGCAGCGTAGAATGTTTTTTTAAAGAACGAAATTGAGCTAACCATATGGGAACAGGGGGAGTTATGCAACCCATTTTCCAGAAAAAAACAGTTTGGAATATTAACCAAAATGGACAACGTAACAAAGGGATTCAGAGTATTACCCAATGACCATGCACAGTGTTGTTGAACAGAGCAAACCAGAAAAAAAAACTGAAGATGTTAGGATTTTTACCTTGCATATCTCCCCTTTGAAGCAGCATGTGAAACTGTAACTTGGTGTTGCTTTGGCTCCTCCTCTGGGAAGACAGGCAGCAAACCCCCCTTATGCCTTGAACCATAACATATGATTTATTCAGAATCACAGTAAAATGAAGCAGAGTCGTCAACAAAATATATTAACATTCTAATTTCAGCAACTTTCACAATCGTAATAATTTGTTCTCGCCTTATCTAGTTTAGCAAGATTCAGAACCATAAGAACTTCTTCTTGGATAGATTTATACTTCCAGTAAACTTTAGGACCATAAGAATTTGTTTTCAGATTTTACCAAATTTTAGAACCACAAGATTCTCACCAAATTTGGAGTACATATATAATTCCACTGAATTTTACAACCACAAGAATTTCTAATTCCAGTGCTAAGAATTTGTTGTTGGATAAACTTCCAATCTCAGCACATTTTGGAACGGAAATAATCTCTTGTTCGAAACAGACAGACATAGTGGCCTAGTTTCGAAACGAAACAAACCTAACAGAATTACAGCAAATTCATAAACTCCCTCCATACTGAAATAGTGATCTAAACGCTTTTATATTTCTTTACAGAGGGAGTATATCAGCACAGCTAGGCTGGCAGCGGCGTCGGGGGAACCCTAGCCTCCACCCCGCGCCCGCTTCCTACACCATCCCCTCCCCTCGCCGCCGCCGGGCGAAGCCCGGTGCGTGTGTGCGGCGGCGGGGCCCTTCTTCTCCTCCCGGCGTGCGGCTGTAGCGCGAGATGCGGCGGCGCGGCGGAGTCTGCTGCAGGATGTAGGGCTCTGCTGCAGGATGCGAACCTCCCTTGCCCGCCTTGCCAGGACCCGCGGCTGCGCGCTCGTCCAGTCGTCCAGATATAGCGACTACCGGCACGTAAGAGATAAATTTGCACGAGTAGAAAACTTACGAATCCTCCTGGGCATTATGGCCCTGATCCGCCATGGCCGGCTGCATGGTTTGATCTGCAGTTTCTAGTCCACGCCAAGGGCGAGGTTGCAGCGCGTCGTCTGCTGCTGGGTTCGTATATGATTTCAGATTTGTAGGACCGCTCGCTCTTATTTATACCATCGTCATGGCTTGACTTTGACCAAGAGAGGGAGACGGCCAACGCGTTTCCGATTGGTGCTGTCTACGGTTTGGCTTTCCTAATGTTCTGATGATTTTGATTCGACTGCCGTTCGCCACTTTTTTTTTGCGGGATAATACTTGTATTACTCAAAGCTAAAAATTACAATCATGACTTGCAATGCCTAAAAGTTCGTCCGGATCCGACCCAAGCCACACAACAGTTCGGCATTGTGATCGTCCATAGCTTGCCACGAAATGACTAGCATTGTTTTTGCTACGCACAATATGAGTAATACAAGAATTACGCTCGATCAAACTATCTTTGATCTCTTTAATAAGAAAAGCATATTTAGACTTATTTGTATCTCCACTCTGAATCATCTTCACCGCTTCTAAACTGTCTGATTCAACATCAACAGGTAGACTACTCCATTGCAAGGCAAGTAGCAAACCCTCCCGAATTCCCAGAATTTCAGATTCGAGCACGTCATCACAAGCAAAGAGATGTCTACATGAACTGAAGATGATGCTGCTACTATGGTCTCTAAGAATCATACCTGTTCCCGCCACACCATTAAGAACTGAACCATCCGTGTTCAACTTCACTTGCCCATCCACTGGAGGAGTCCATGGGCTATGTTGTTGGCTCTTTGTACTGTGTGTCGTTCCCATGAGAGGAAAACACGCCTGAACAGGATACTTTCCCTTATTGTGGTCAGCTTGCAGATGTGCAGCAATGGAGTTCAACGAAGAAACATAGCTTGATAGAAAATGGCAGGAGACATCGACCGGCGGGGCAGGTTTGTAATGGACTATCTCGTTCCGGACATACCATATCCGCCAAAGGAGCATCATAAATTGAAGCCGTCTTGGTTCAGTCAAGTCAGCAATTGCTTGGACAAACCATTCTTTCCCCGTTGGTAGAATTTTTGTAACATCTGGAAGGTCCCATTCTGAAGCCATTGCTCTCCATAAGCGCTTAGCATTGATGCAGGAGAAGAAAGTATGTAATGAGTCCTCCTCTTCGCAGCAACAAATCGGACAGTTCGCATTTATCTCCAAATTCCATTTCTGTTTGTTTTTCCAAGTAGCAAGGGAGTCTGTTGCTAACCTCCAAGCAAAGTTAAGAACTTTTGGTGGAGCAGGAGTAGACCAGATGCAATTCCAGCTTGCACGAGCTCCGTCTGAGTGATAACTCGAAGTTGCAACAGAACTATTAAACAGATCATCTGACGCAAGCTTATATGCACTACGTACCGTGAACAGTCCTGATTTTTCCGGTGCCCAAGCCAGGAAATCTTCACCGAGTCGGGGAGATGGACGGATTTTTAAAATTTCACAAATGTCCAAGGGCAAAAAGAACTGATGTATTTTCGCACAGTCCCATAAACCGTTGTGATCCAGCAGCTCGGACACCCACTTAAACCTGCACCTTCCCTTACGAGAGATCAGGCCACCCGTTGGTTCCCGTACCATCCATCTGTCCCTCCAAATACACACATTCTGGCCATTAGCAATCCTCCATACTATCCCCTTCTTCAAAAGTTCCAAACCGTAACTGATGGCTTGCCATGTTGATGAAGGGTTGCCGGTGAAAACTGTATCCTCAAATCTGCCACTTGGGTAGTATTTGGCCTTCAAGAGTCTAGAACAGAGGCTGTTCGGGAATGCAATCTGCCGCCATGCTTGCCTGGCAAGTAGTGCTTGATTAAACAGATGGAAATCTCTAAAGCCAAGCCCCCGTAAGGATTTTGGCCTTGTCATTTTGTCCCAAGCATACCAGTGCGTCTTACGCTTACCCTTCTCAACTCCCCAATAGTAATTCCGTACCATACGGTTCAAATCATCACAGAGTTCCAACGGAAGTTTAAACACACTCATTAAGTATGTAGGAATAGATTGTGCGATTGACTTAATAAGCACTTCTTTCCCAGCCTGAATGGGGCGCCCGTCGAAAGCAAACAACCTCTTGGTGAGCTTAACTTGAAGATTTTGGAATTTGCCTTTTATCATTCTTCCATCTGGGGTGGGTAGACCCAAATATTTTTCCTCAAAGCCAATAGATGTAACATGCAGAATGTCTTTAACCGAATCAACAGTGCCTTGTGGACATGCATTACCAAACAGCAAGGACCACTTCTCTTTATTTAACAATTGGCCAGTTGCTTTACCATAAACCTCAAGTATAGTACCCACATGAGTAGCTTGCTGATCAGTAGCTTTAAAGAATAGAAGAGTATCGTCAGCAAACAACAAGTGGGATATGCCAGGAGCCCTTCTAGTGATTTTAATTGGGGAGATATTCTCTTCTACAATGCCTTTATCAATTAGAGTAGAGAGACCATTAGCCACAAAAAGAAACAAATAAGGGGACAATGGGTCACCTTGTCGAAGACCACGCGACGGTGCAAAAGATTCCAAGATGGCTCCATCGAATACTGCCGTTCGCCACTGCTAAGGAAAGAAACGCAGAGATCGGGTACCAACTTCTAACTCCGGTATTATTCGTGGTAGATACTGATAGTACTCCCTTCGTTTCAAAATAGATGACCCAACTTTGTACTAACTTTGACAAAATTAGTACAAAGTTGGGTCATCTATTTTGGAACGGAGAGAGTATATACTAGCAAAACGGCCCGTGCGTTGCAACGGAAGAAAAAAAATTATAATCTCCAATGACCATGATCATATTTTGCTGCATCACCGAAATACACTATCACTCTCATTTTCGTGAAAATGTGAACAATTTTTGAAAATCAAGACCATTTTTTTAACTCGTGAACATATCTGAAATTGTGAATATTTTATACTATTTGCAAACTTTTAAAAAATTCTGATTTTTTTAAATATTTTCCCTAAATAGGCAAACATTTATAAAATCAACGAACATCTTTTGAAAATTGTTTGGTGGAACAATTTTTATTAAAGAACATTTTCTTATTTAAGAAACATTTTTTTCGAAATGCATGATCATTTTTGAATCAGTTAACATTTTATGAATCAATAAACTATTTTGTAAGTCACGAACAGTTTTTGAATTTTTTGGATATTTTTTAATTCATGAATGTTTTTTGAATTGGAGAAATTTTATTCAATTTCATTAACATTTTTAATACACAAATTTTCTAAGGAAATCATGAACATATTTTGATTTACAGAATATTTGTTTACAAAATTGCGAATATTTTTAGAATATGCAACATTTTTTAAAAATCATGACCATTTTCTGAATCCACAAACATTTACGATTTATTAACCATTTTATTTAATTTTTGGAACTTTTTCAAGTCCAAAATTGTTTAAAGTAGAAAAATGAGTACGAAAAAGGAAAACGAAAAATAAAAAACAGGCCGCCGGCTAGCCCAAACAGACGCGCTGTGTCCTCTCCCAGTGCGCAGAGCGCAGTTTAGTGTATGGGCCGGCCCAGGCGGGGACTCCCCTTGTGTGAAATATTTTTTTATCACTTATAGGTGTCATCGGTGGGTAATATTTTACAACATTAGAGCAACTAGCACAAATGCCCGTGCGTTGCAACGGGAAAAAAAGGTTCTTATGGAAGTGTTAATTGCCAGTTGAGATTCCCCGAAACTATGAAACATAATGCAATGGCCTATTTAAAACTTTTTCTAAAGTAAAAAATATTTCAAAAAAACAGACATCACAATTTTTCATATGTGTCACACACTATTGTTTAGCGTTTGTAGTTTTTCCTAAAGAAGGTTGACAACATATTCAATACCGGTTGGTCAAACAGGAACATATAGTTGTGCATTTCCACCCTACACAATATCCGTTCTACAAAAATGAATCCATACTTAAATATTTATCATACTTCCAAACTTCAAATTTCTCATTGTTGAAATATTTGACAGTCTGTACACAATCAAGGCAAGATTGGACAATTGATGCTAAAATTGCAATGTATGTTCAGAAGGGTAGAAAGATGGAGCACCAGATTAGTGGACAACCATGGGATGACCTCATAATTCAGAAAGGGAGTCAGAGTACAGATATGATGAAAACAAAGCACAACGTTTATACCAAGTGGAACCAAACTTGTAGGCAAGTACACTTGACACCATACCGATCTGTAAATAAGAAGCAAAAGCCCAAGGAAAACAGAAGTCGCACGAAGGACTGAGAATAAGTGGCATAAATTACCAAAAGCAACCGACTATCCAATAAAGCGGAGGCTGAACATGGTAGATACCATGCATCTTGTCATTTAAAACTTGTATTGCCAGGAATTTCTCAAGAACATTGTGCACAACAACAATTCAGTGTTTGCTTATACATATACATCGCCGGTACATATAATTGTTAGCTAAAGTTCTCTCAACAACCACTATTTGTAAATTCAGTAAATTTGTACTGAATTGACAAGGATCAATATGTAGCTGAGCACCCTCTCATATTGATCGTTATATCTACCTATACACTGCAAAGAAATACCAAATTCCAGATTCAACAAAGATGACCAACAAACAATAGAGAATGCCCTTGATGGACACGAGGATCCAAGCATATGTCACAAACTGCTAACATGTTCAGGAATTGATTGTCGATGCCCATCTTGAAGGTAGACATGGCTTGCTGAAATGCAAGCTTCTCCCTATAAATTGTGGTGCACGCCCATTGAACACAAAAATAACAACATGGTGGTCAAGCGCGGACGTGAATTTATCCGCCTTGTAAAACCAGTGCGAATCAAATTAACTACCTCTCACAGATCTGACAAAATTAAGCCCGGCCTCGCTAGTCTCCAATGACATGACCATGGTCGCAACCAAGGCAACAACTCTCTTTGGCGGCCATGTTCGAACAACAACAAGAGATCTCGCGGGCGTCCCTCTGCTCAAAAACCTTTAGAGCATAAGCATTTTTTGTCCCTAGTATGCACCATATGAAGACCTTATCTCGGACATACTTTTTTTCAGCTTGACAGGTAATTCATCATCATGTATAGTCTGTACAGAAAATACTACCTACTAAGTGTAATTGCATAAAGCTACCCCTATGCTAAACCTCACATTAGTTTGTGTTACTGCTAATTATTTTTATCACATCCTGATGCGTCAATAAAGCCAAAAGAACATTAGCTACAAATAAATAGAAGAACTGGACCTGTATTTGTGAAAAACAAGATGAAAGAAATATACAGTTATGAAGAAATTGAGTTGATGTGAACTCGCTGCATGTGTTCGCCTCGACTCGGCCAGCACGTCAAACGACGAGCAAATCAACATGGTGGATATAGAGGTGAGTGGCAGAAACTTAACTGACGGACAGATAGCAATGACTCTAATACAGAACTGCTCTAACTGAACAAACTTTGGAGGAAGGGGAGGCATCTTATCCCAACTCTTTCAACCTGTATGCGTGCCCCTGACCACACTGGATGTGCGCTCCACCTCACTGCTGGACGGATGTTCCTGGCATGGTCTTCTGGCTTGTCGGAGCAACCAACCACCGGCGAGCACGGATCTGGCATGTACACCATCAGGTCACAACAGAGAGGCGATGGAAAGCAGGTAGCGCCGATGAGCAGGAGGGTAGTGGAGGAGAGAAAGCCACTCAAGGTAAAGGGCCCGCCCCGACATGGCATTAGTCGTCGTCGTACTCAAGTAGCTCCAGGACGCTAGTAAACTGCGGCCGCCGCCGGCAGATTCGTCACGATGCGTGGGGGCAGTGGGGGAGATGCAGCCCCCCGCCGAGGCTTGCCGCAGCGAGCGGCGGTGGCGGGATGTGCGGCGAGAGGTTGCGGGGAGCAGAGGGCAGAGCACACTATCCAGGAACATGGATCGATGTGTATGTACATTGGTGGATGTAGTAAATCGTGTTTCCCTGAAGATGATGAAGAAAAGAGGCGGCGAGATCTACATCAATGGCTGCTGGCAGCCCGGGGCCCACCGCCGTCTGGTGGCGCCACACCATCACGAACTCTCGCCGGCGCTGAACGGCACAGTAGCAGGACATGGACCTCGACGGTGCCGAGCGCTTCGTTGGAGGATCCGTGGAGGTCGGCTTATTCTTTCTAGTGGGATAGAGGAGGAGATAAGAACGTGTTGGTCAGCCCATTAACAAAGACGAACGTGTTTGAATCCTGGCGTGGAATTCGGCCGAGAAAGGCGGCAGCGCCGCCGCCGGAGACGGGGGTGCGCCCGCTCGTGCGTGGGGAGGGATGAAGGGGATTGCCTGTGATGCGTTTTTTAAGGACCGCGGGTTGAATATACCAAATACATGGATGTTTATGCAAAAACGAAACGTTTTTTCGATCCACTTACAAAGGGACTGCGGGTTAATTACCCAATACCATAAGGTTTTTTTCGAAAAAACGCCGCGACGGTGAACCCTGAGACCCAATCCGTGCTTTATTATTAGGGAGAGATATAAATATAGCGCGTATGCAAATTGCTAGCTGGCCAGTTGGTTGCCGAGGTTAGATTGATATTGTGATCGTAGGGTCGACTCCAACCCACACATCAATTGTTCAGCAGTTTTTTTTTGAACCTTTTTTTTTGAGCAAAATTGTTTAGCAAATGGACATTGGTGAAGCAAACTGGGCTGCTAAAGAACTGGCTCATGTTCAGCCCAACGGAGCGATGGACCACACGACAAAAAAAAGAAACATATTTGACGGTCTGAGGCCCTATAGAAAACAAAAACACAATTCTAGGGATTTTATTTTCCTTCGCCCCATGATCCATCCTCCATGTGACGTGTGCATGCATGGCCCCGGGATTTATTTTCCTTCATGGCAGCTTCACAATCCTGGGGATTTACAATTGGGGATTTGAATAAACGATCTCTCATAAAAATACATAAGGTGGAGCTAGCTTAGTTGGTCGCTCCCTTTGACAGGTGAACTCACGTCTGGAGTTCGAATCCTCACGCTAGCATTATTAATTTTTGCGGGTGGGCTGCCGCTTCAGCCGGGCTGATTGCCACAGCGAGGTCGATCGATGGGCTAAGGCCCACGCGAGTCAGAAAGATCGTCTTAAGGAATCGATCGATGAGCTAAGGCCCACGCGAGTCAAAAGATCAGCGAAACGTTTAGTGCGTACGTCGAATTAGTACCACCTCGGCTATGGTTTAAATTTAAACTGAAAGCGTAAATTCACAGGAAGAAAGCGCATTGTGACGGTGAACCCGGAGACCCAATCCGTGCTTGACGGTGAACCCGGAGACCCAATCCGTGCTTTATTATTACCACCTCGGCTATGGTTTAAATTTAAACTGAAAGCGTAAATTCACAGGAAGAAAGCGCATTGTGACGGTGAACCCGAAGACCCAATCCGTGCTTTATTATTAGGGAGAGATTTGATGATGTACTGCCAAAAGTAATATCTCCTTTATTATTGGGTAAAGATAAGCACGTGAGTGAGTTACATAGATTGATTTGGTTTAAATCATGTTGTCTTCTATTTTACTACTCTGATTCTTACCCTCGTTACAAATGTAACATCAATCAAAAAACACAACAAACTCAACCGCTCGATGGGCCAGATCCGACGCCTCGTGACCTCGCTGGTCTTTAAAAGGATCAGCCGGAGGACTTGTAGCTATCCAATACCCTATAGGCAACGACTTTCTCCTTTGGCGCACGTGCCGCTCATCTCCAAGGGCGTCCTTGTGAGAGCAACTAGTTGACGAGCGCTCACTCGGCAGCCTCCGAATGATCACTTGGGGATGGGCTGAGAGAATGTCACTTAGTGCACTCTCAGCCGCCGCCATGTGTCACGCTTTGGGCGCTCCCTTCGGATTTTGTTTTTTTATTTATTTTTCTGCACGCGTTTTTGGGTTTTGACATCTCGGTATTCCACCAGTCTTTGTTAGCTTTTGGATAAAAAATTCATTTTTTTATTTTTGTGTGAAAAAATGTGTTTTTTTTGCTTCCGCTAGAGGCGCAAATTTACTTTCGTGAGAGGCACGACCATGCCTCTCGGAAACAGAAAAAATGTGCTTTCTCTTTTTTTTTCCTTTCATGAGAGGCACGGTTTTGCTTTCGTGAGAGGTCTTTCGGAAACAAAAAAAAATGCGTTTTTTTCCTTCCGAGAGAGGCACGGTTTTGCTTCCATGAAAGGCGCGGCCGTGCCTCTCGGAAACGAAAAAAAATATTTTCTCCTTTTTTTCCTTCTGCGAGAGGCACGGTTTTCTGTCCACGAGAAGCACGGTTTTGCTTTTGTGAGAGGCACAGTCATGCTTCTCATAAACGAAAAAAAATGTGTTTTCTCTTTTTTTCTTTCATGAGAGGCACGGTTAGGCACAATTATGCTTCCGTGAAAGGCATGGGCATGCCTCTCAGAAATGGGAAAAAAAACATGTTTTCTCTTCTGTTTTCTTCCGCGGGATGCACGGTTTTTCGTCAGGTTTTTTCTTGAAAAAAAGTTCGTCAAAATCTATCAACATGAGATCTAGTTTTTGAAGATTTCGACGTGAGAAATCCAACCTTGAGAACGGTTTAAGAGTTGGACGCACGGTTTAAGAGATAAAACATTTTGAATAAACTGACCTACAAAAAAAAAGGAAAACTCCTATCTTGCGACAAGTGGCCCGCTTACCTGGAAAGGTGAAAATGATCTTTGGAAGGAGTATTCCTCAGTTAGCGATTTCGTGTTTAACCTTGCTGTCGAGTGCCTAACATAAATGATTAAAAATGCTCAAGACGATAATCTCCATGTGGGCTTGGCCCCGGATCTTATCCCTAATGGTGTTACGGTCCTCCGGTACGCATCCAACGCCATTATCTGCTTAGAGCATGATTTTGAAAAAGCTGACAATCTTAAGATGCTTCTGTTTATGCTTGAAATGGTTTGTGGGATGAGAGTTAGGCCCAGTTCTTTTGCCAGAATCTGAGATTCTCCCAGAATCCGACCCCTACCCAGCTTCTCCCAGAATCTTTGAGCCTCATTTGTTTTACAATCCTATCTAGTTAGGGTCTAATTAGACAGGATTGTAAAATAAATGAGGCTCAAAGATTCTGGGAGAAGCTGGATAGGGGTCAGAATCCCCAGATTCTGGCAAAAGAACTGGGCCTTAATTTCCAAAAGAATGAGATCCTTACTGTTGGCAGGGATGCGGATATTGTTGAACAATATACTAAGCTTTTTCGATGTGATGTAGGCCAATTTCCTATCACATACGTAGATGTGCCAGGTGCTTTACCTTACTAAAAACTTCTGACTGTGATTTCTTGGAAAGCAAGTGTTTGAAATGATTTGATGCCTTGGTAGGGAATGCTCCCTCTATAGGTGGGAGACACAGTTTGTTAAATGTTCTCTTATCTCAAATCTCATTATACCATATGTCAATGTGATTAATGAACAAGACTTCGGTAGACAAACTAGACAAGCACAGAAGAAATTTTCCTGGCAAGGTTGTAATAAGAAGAAAAGATACCACCTAGTTAGATGGTCCAGGATCTGTAGATGTAGAAATAAAGGTGGGTTGGACGTTAAGATATTATAAAACAGAACATCAGCTTGATGGAAGTGGTGGTCCAAACTTGATAACGAAAATGGGATCTGTGAGGATATTGTGAAAGCCAAATACTTGGAAAATAAAACGGTGACCATTGCACATGATTTTTTTTTTTTAGAAATGGAGGAGGACCCCCGGCCTCTGCATTTGGACGATGCATGCAACCATTTTATTAATTATTCACACAAGACCTTACAAAGTCATACAATAGTAAGACTGAAGTCACCGTCTAAGCAACAAACTGTCGCTACTCCTATCCAATTGATGAAGGGATGCTGATACTCTGGGCCTAATACTAAAAAGACCTCGCAGTCAAACCTAAACATCTAAGACCTGAGGTCCCAACAAGGAAGTCTGCCGGGTATGGGCACCCACCAGTCCGGCGTGCTCCTCAACCAGGACGCCTGCCGGGTATGAGGCCGCCGCAGCACCTGCCACCAATCCATCTTCAGAGCTGTACTGCTGCATCTACCTTGCCCTGTCTAGGTGCTGTCCACGCCACCATGACGCCAGACAGCGTCGACCTCCTGCGCGTGTCCATCGCCACACATCCGATGCCAAGCCTCCGCTGCTCCATGCCGCCAAGAACCTCCGCCATGAATATGTAGAAAGAGACACCGCTCCACCGAAGAAGCCAACCGCTGGTCCCTCGAGCCCGAGTGCATCTCCAAGAATGCCGCCCCCAAGGGGGTAACGACACATGAATGCCACCGTCATCCGATCAACCGATCTAGGGTTTCACCCGGAGGTATTGGGTGGGGTTGGGAGTTTCACCTCAATGATGCCTTCATGAAGGAAACGATGATAAGGGCATCGTCATCGCCGGCTCCGCCCGACGATGGAATACCAGGTTTTCACCCGGATCCGTCCCAAGGAATCCACCAGACTGAAGGAAATATGCCCTAGAGGCAATAATAAAGTTATTATTTATTTCCTTATTTCATGATAAATGTTTATTATTCATGCTAGAATTGTATTAACCGGAAACATAATACATGTGTGAATACATAGATAAACATAGTGTCACTAGTATGCCTCTACTTGACTAGCTCGTTTATCAAAGATGGTTATGTTTCCTAGCTATGGACAAAAGAGTTGTCATTTGATTAACGGGATCACATCATTAGGAGAATGATGTGATTGACTTGACCCATTCCGTTAGCCTAGCACATGATCATTTAGTATATTGCTATTGCTATCTTCATGACTTATACATGTTCCTGTAACTATGAGATTATGCAACTCCCGTTTACCGGAGGAACACTTTGGGTGCTACCAAACGTCACAACGTAACTGGGTGATTATAAAGGAGTACTACAGGTGTCTCCAAAGGTAAATGTTGGTTTGGCGTATTTCGAGATTAGGTTTTGTCACTCCGATTGTCGGAGAGGTATCTCTGGGACCTCTCGGTAATGCACATCACTATAAGCCTTGCAAGCAATGTAGCTAATGAGTTAGTTACGGAATGATGCATTACATAGCGAGTAAAGAGACTTGCCGGTAACGAGATTGAACTAGGTATTGGATACCGACGATCGAATCCCGGGCAAGTAACATACCAATGACAAAGGGAACAACGTATGTTGTTATGCGGTTTGACCGATAAAGATCTTTGTAGAATATGTAGGAGCCAATATGGGCATCCAGGTTCCGCTATTGGTTATTGACCGAGAATAGTTCTAGGTCATGTCTACATAGTTCTCGAACCCGTAGGGTCCGCACACTTAAGGTTTCGATGACAATTTTATTATGAGTTTATGAGTTTTGATGTACCGAAGGAGTTCGGAGTCCCGGATGAGATCGAGGACATGACGAGGAGTCTCGAAATGGTTGAGACGTAAAGATCGATATATTGGACGACTATATTCGGAGTTCGGAAAGGTTCCGAGTCATTCGGGTATTTTTCGGAGTACCGGAGAGTTACGGGAATTCGCCGGGGAGTATATGGGCCTTATTGGGCCATACGGGAATAGAGGAGAGAGGCCGAAAGGAAGGAGGGGCGCATCCCCCTCTGGTCCGAATTGGACAAGGGGTGCAGCCCCCTTTTCCTTCCTCCTCTCCCCCTCTTTCCTTCTCTCCTACTCCAACAAGGAAGGGGGGAGTCCTACTCCCGGTGGGAGGAGGACTCCTCCTGGCGCGCCCCTCCTGGCCGGCCGAACCCCTCCCCCTGGATCCTTTATATACGGGGGCAGGGGGGCACCTCTAGACAACAACACAAGTTGATCTACGGATCGTTCCTTAGCCGTGTGCGGTGCCCCCCTCCACCATATTCCACCTCGGTCATATCGTCGCAGAGTTTAGGCGAAGCCCTGCGCCGGTAGAACATCATCATCGTCACCACGCCGTCGTGCTGACGGAACTCATCCCCGACGCTTTGCTAGATCGGAGCCCGGGGATCGTCATCGAGCTGAACGTGTGCTGAACTCGGAGGTACCGTACGTTCGGTACTTGGATCGGTCGGATCATGAAGACGTACGACTACATCAACCGCGTTGTCATAGCGCTTCCTCTTACGGTCTACGAGGGTACGTGGACAATACTCTCCCCTCTCGTTGCTATGCCATCACCATGATCTTGCGTGTGCGTAGGAAAATTTTGAAATTACTATGTTCCCAACAGTGGCATCCGAGCCTAGGTTTTATGCGTTGATGTTATATGCACGAGTAGAACACAAGTGAGTTGTGGGCGATACAAGTCATACTGCTTACCAGCATGTCATACTTTGGTTCGGCGGTATTGTTGGATGAAGCGGCCCGGACCGACATTACGCGTACGCTTACGCGAGACTGGTTTTACCGCCGTGCTTTGCACACAGGTGACTAGCGGGTGTCTGTTTCTCCAACTTTAGTTGAACCGAGTGTGGCTACGCCCGGTCCTTGCGAAGGTTAAAACAACACTAACTTGACGAACTATCGTTGTGGTTTTGATGCGTAGGTAAGAACGGTTCTTGCTAAGCCCGTAGCAGCCACGTAAAACTTGCAACAACAAAGTAGAGGACGTCTAACTTGTTTTTGCAGGGCATGTTGTGATGTGATATGGTCAAGACGTGATGAGATATAAGTTGTTGTATGAGATGATCATGTTTTGTTGAAGTTATCGGCAACTGGCAGAAGTCCTATGGTTGTCTCTTTGTTGCATAAGATGCAAGTGCCAAATAATTGCTTTACTTTATCGCTATACGATAGCAATAGTTGCAAGAGCAATAGTTGGCGAGACGACCATGTGACGACACATTGATATAGATCAAGATGATGAAGATCATGGTGTCGTGCCGGTGACGATAGAGATCATGACAGTACTTTGGAGATGGAGATCAAAGGCGCAAGATGATCATGGCCATATCATGTCACATATTTTGATTGCATATGATGTTTATCTTCTATACATCTTATTTTACTTAGTTTGACGGTAGCATTTTAAGATGATCTCTCACTAATTATCAAGAAGTGTTCTCCCTGAGTATGCACCGTTGCAAAAGTTCTTCGTGCTAAGACACCACGTGATGATCGGGTGTGATAGGCTCTACGTTCAAATACAACGGGTGCAAAACAGTTGCACATGCGGAATACTCAGGTTAAACTTGATGATCCTAGCATATACAGATATGGCCTCGGAACACGGAGACCGAAAGGTCGAACGTGAATCATATAGTAGATATGATCAACATAGTGATGTTCACCATTGAAACTACTCCATCTCACGTGATGATCGGACATGGTTTAGTTGATTTGGATCACGTAATCACTTAGATGACTAGAGAGATGTCTGTCTAAGTGGGAGTTCTTAAGTAATATGATTAATTGAACTTAAATTTATCATGAACTTAGTCCTGGTAGTATTTTGCAAATTATGTTGTAGATCAATAGCTTGCGTTGTTGCTTTCACATGTTTATTTTGATATGTTCCTAGAGAAAACTGTGTTGAAAGATGTTAGTAGCAATGATGCGGATTGGATCCATGATCTGAGGTTTATCCTCATTGTTGCGCAGAAGAATTATGTCCTTGATGCACCGCTAGGTGACAGACCAATTGCAGGAGCAGATGCAGACGTTATGAACGTTTGGCTAGCTCAATATGATGACTTCTTGATAGTTTAGTGCACCATGCTTAACGGTTTAGAATCGGGACTTCAAGGACGTTTTGAACGTCATGGACCATATGAGATGTTCCAGAAATTGAAGTTGATATTTCAAACAAATACCCGAGTTGAGAGATATGAAGTCTCTAACAAGTTCTATAGCTAAAAGATGGAGGAGAATCGCTCAACTAGTAAGCATGTGCTCAGATTGTCTGGGTACTTCAATCGCTTGAATCAAGTGGGAGTTAATCTTCCAGATAAGATAGTGATTGATAGAATTCTCTAATCACCATCACCAAGTTAGTAGAACTTCATGATGAACGATAGTATGCAAGGGATGACGAAAACGATTCCCGAGCTCTTCGTGATGTTGAAATCGACGAAGGTAGAAATCAGGAAAGAGCATCAAGTGTTGATGATTGACAAGACCACTAGTTTCAAGAAAAGGGCAAAGGAAAAGAAAGGGAACTTCAAGTGGAAAGACAAGCAAGTTGTCACTCCTGCGAAGAAGCCCAAAGCTGGACCAAAGCCTGAAACTGAGTGTTTACATTGCAAAGGAAATGGTCACTGGAAGCGGAAATGCCCTGAATATTTGGTGGATAAGAAGGATGGCAAAGTGAACGAGGGTATATTTGATATACAGATTATTGATGTGTGCCTTACTAGTGTTTATAGTAGCCGCTGAGTATTTGATACTTGTTCGGTTGCTAAGATTAGTAACTCGAAACAGGAGTTACAGAATAAACAAAGACTAGTTGAAGGGGAAGTGACGATGAGTGTTGGAAATAGTTCCAAGATTGATATGATCATCATCACACACTCCCTGTATTTTCGAGATTAGTGTTAAACCTAAATAAATGTTATTTAGCGTTTGCGTTGAGCATGAATATGATTTAATCATGTTTATTGCGATATGGTTATTCATTTGAAGTTAAAGAATAATTGTTATTCTGTTTACATGAATAAGACCTTCGATGGTTATACACCCAATGAAAATAGTTTGTTGGATCTCGATCATAGTGATACACATATTCATGCCAAAAGATGCAAAGTTAATAATGATAGTGCAACTTATTTGTGGCACTGCCGTTTGGGTCATATCGGTGTAAAGCGCATGAAGAAACTCCATAAAAGATGGATTTTCGGAATCACTTGGTTATGAATCATTTGATGCTTGCGAACCGTGCCTTTTGGGCAAGATGACTAAAACTCCGTTCTCTGGAACAATGGAACGAGCTACTGACTTATTGGAAATAATACATACCGATGTATGCGATCCAATGAGTGTTGGTGCTCGTGGCAAGTATCGTTATTTTCTGACCTTCACAAGATGATTTGAGCAGATATGGGTATATCTACTTGATGAAACATAAGTCTGAAATAGTTGAAAGGTTCAAAGAATTTCAGAGTGAAGTGGAAAAATCATCGTAACAAGAAAATAAAGTTTCTGCAATCTGATCGCGGAGACGAATATTTGAGTTACGAGTTTGGTCTTCAATTAAAACAATGTGGAATAGTTTCACAGCTCACGCCACCTGGAACACCACAACGTTATGGTGTGTCCGAACGTCGTAACCGCACTTTATTGGATATGGTGCAATCTATGATGTCTCTTACTGATTTACCATTATTGTTTTGGGGTTATGCATTAGAGACAGCTGCATTCACGTTAAAAGGGCACCATCTAAATCTGTTGAGATGACACCATATGAACTGTGGTTTAGCAAGAAACCCAAGTTGTCGTTTCTTAAAGTTTGGGGCTACGATGCTTATGTGAAAAAGTTTCATCCTGATAAGCTCAAACCCAAATCGGAGAAGTGCGTCTTCATAGAATACCCAAAGGAAACTGTTGGGTACACCTTCTATCACAGATCCAAAGGCAAGATATTCGTTGCTAAGAATGGATACTTTCTAGAGAAGGAGTTTCTCTCGAAAGAAGTGAGTGGGAGGAAAGTAGAGCTTGATAAGGTAATTTGTACCTTCTCCCGAATTGGAAAGTAGTTCATCAAGGAAATCAGTTCCAGTGATTCCTACACCAATTAGTGAGGAAGCTAATGATGATGATCATGAAACTTCAGATCAAGTTACTACAAAACCTCGTAGGTCTTCCAAAGTACAGTCCGCACCAGAGTAGTACGGTAATACTGTTCTGGAAGTCATGTTACTAGACCATGATGAACCTACGAACTATGAGGAAGCGATGATGAGCCCAGATTCCACGAAATGGCTTGAGGCCATAAAATCTGAGATATGATCCATGTATGAGAACAAAGTATGGACTTTGATTGACTTGCTCGATGATCAGCAAGACATGTTAAATAAATGGATCTTCAAGAGGAAGACGGACACTGATAGTAGTGTTACTATCCACTAAGCTCGACTTGTTGCAAAAGGTTTTCAACAAGTTCAAGGGGTTGAATACGATGAGATTTTCTCACTCGTATCGATGCTTAAGTCTGTCCGAATCATGTTAGCAATTGCCACATTTTATGAAATCTGGCAAATGGATGTCAAAACTGCATTCCTTAATGAATTTATTAAGAAGAGTTGTATATGATGCAACCAGAAGGTTTTGTCAATCCTAAAGATGTTAACAAAATGTGCAAGCTCCAGCGATCCATCTATGGACTGGTGCAAGCATCTCGGAGTTGGAATATACGCTTTGATGAGTTGATCAAAGCATATGATTTTATACAGACTTTTGGAGAAGCCTGTATTTACAAGAAAGTGAGTGGGAGCACTACAACATTTCTGATAAGTATATGTAAATGACATATTATTGATCGGAAATAATGTAGAATTATTCTGCAACGCATAAAGGAGTGTTTTGAAAGGAGTTTTTCAAAGCAAGACCTCGGTGAAGCTGCTTACACATTGAGCATCAAGATCTATATAGATAGATCAAGACGCTTGATAAGATTTTTTCAAATGAGTACATACCTTGATAAATTTTTGAAATAGTTCAAAATGGAACAGTCAAAGAAGGAGTTCTTGCCTGTGTTGCAAAGGTGTGAAATTGAGTAAGACTCAAATCCCGACCACGACAGAAAATAGAAAAGAGAATGAAAGTTATTCCCTATGCCTCAGTCATAGGTTCTATAAAGTATGCTATGCTATGGACCAGACCTATTGTATACTCTGCCCTGGTTTGGCAAGGGAGTACAATAGTGATCTAGGAGTAGATCACTGGACATTGGTCAAAATTATCCTTAGTGGAATAAGGATATGTTTCTCGATAATGGAAGTGATAAAAGAGCTCGTCGTAAAAGTTACAACGATACAAGCTTTTACACCGATCCAGATGACTCTAAGTCTCAATCTGGATACATATTGAAAGTGGGAGCAATTAGCTAGAGTAGCTCCATGTAGAGCATTGTAGACATAGAATATTTGCAAAATACATACGGCTCTGAATGTGACAGACCCGTTGACTAAGCTTCTCTCACGAGCAAAACATGATCACACCTTAGTACTCTTTGGGTGTTAATCACATAAGCGATGTGAACTAGATTATTACTCTAGTAAACCCTTTGAGTATTGGTCACATGACGATGTGAACTATGGGTGTTAATCATATACAGATATGAATATTGATGTTAAATCACATGGCGATGTGAACTAGATTATTGACTCTAGTGAAAGTGGGAGACTGAAGGAAATATGCCCTAGAGGCAATAATAAAGTTATTATTTATTTCCTTATTTCATGATAAATGTTTATTATTCATGCTAGAATTGTATTAACCGGAAACATAATACATGTGTGAATACATAGACAAACATAGTGTCACTAGTATGCCTCTACTTGACTAGCTCATTTATCAAAGATGGTTATGTTTCCTAGCTATGGACAAAAGAGTTGTCATTTGATTAACAGGATCACATCATTAGGAGAATGATGTGATTGACTTGACCCATTCCGTTAGCCTAGCACATGATCGTTTAGTATATTGCTATTGCTATCTTCATGACTAATACATGTTCCTGTAACTATGAGATTATGCAACTCCCGTTTACCGGAGGAACACTTTGTGTGCTACCAAACGTCACAACGTAACTGGGTGATTATAAAGGAGTACTACAGGTGTCTCCAAAGGTAAATGTTGGGTTGGCGTATTTCGAGATTAGGTTATGTCACTCCGATTGTCGGAGAGGTATCTCTGGGACCTCTCGGTAATGCACATCACTATAAGCCTTGCAAGCAATGTAGCTAATGAGTTAGTTACGGAATGATGCATTACGTAACGAGTAAAGAGACTTGCCGGTAACGAGATTGAACTAGGTATACCGACGATCGAATCTCGGGCAAGTAACATACCGATGACAAAGGGAACAACGTATGTTGTTATGCGGTTTGACCGATAAAGATCTTTGTAGAATATGTAGGAGCCAATATGGGCATCCAGGTTCCGCTATTGGTTATTGACCGAGAATAGTTCTAGGTCATGTCTACATAGTTCTCGAACCCGTAGGGTCCGCACGCTTAAGGTTTCGATGACAGTTTTATTATGAGTTTATGAGTTTTGATGTACCGAAGGAGTTCGGAGTCCCGGATGAGATCGAGGACATGACCAGGAGTCTCGAAATGGTCGAGACGTAAAGATCGATATATTGGACGACTATATTCGGAGTTCGGAAAGGTTCCGAGTCATTCGGGTATTTTTCGGAGTACCGGAGAGTTACGGGAATTCGCCGGGGAGTATATGGGCCTTATTGGGCCATACGGGAATAGAGGAGAGAGGCCGAAAGGAAGGAGGGGTGCAGCCCCCCTCTGGTCCGAATTGGACAAGGGGTGCAGCCCTCTTTTCCTTCCTCCTCTCCCCCTCTTTCCTTCTCTCCTACTCCAACAAGGAAGGGGGGGAGTCCTACTCCCGGTGGGAGGAGGACTCCTCCTGGCGCGCCCCTCCTGGCCGGCCGAACCCCTCCCCCTGGCTCCTTTATATACGGGGGCGGGGGGCACCTCTAGACAACAACACAAGTTGATCTACGGATCGTTCCTTAGCCGTGTGCGGTGCACCCCTCCACCATATTCCACCTCGGTCATATCGTCGTGGAGTTTAGGCGAAGCCCTGCGCCGGTAGAACATCATCATCGTCACCACGCCGTCGTGCTGACGGAACTCTTCCCCGACGCTTTGCTGGATCGGAGCCCGGGGATCGTCATCGAGCTGAACGTGTGCTGAACTCGGAGGTACCGTACGTTCGGTACTTGGATCGGTCGGATCGTGAAGACGTACGACTACATCAACCGCGTTGTCATAACGCTTCCGCTTACGGTCTACGAGGGTACGTGGACAATACTCTCCCCTCTCGTTGCTATGCCATCAGCATGATCTTGCGTGTGCGTAGGAAATTTTTTGAAATTACTACGTTCCCAACACAGACAACCTGTGCACCATCTCGACCGCCTTCAAAGCCCTAGATCTAGCAACTTAGATCCGGCGACCAACCGCAACAGCATTGCCACCGTAGGAGCCCTGGCGCACCGGCCACTTCCAGAGTGTGCCACCATAGGAGCCTAGAAGGAGGGCTCCCACCCCCACATCGCCAAACCGCGAGAGCCGCCGAGATGGATCCCACGCGCTCGTCACCGTCTCTGATTCGAACCAATCCGCAATCAGATCGCTGTTACAGATCCGCCTTGGTCAGGGACTGCACCGCGCCAGGCCGCCGCGGAAAGCCCGAGCTTCACCCGCCGCCACCATCCAGGGCCGCCGCCCCAGGACCCAGACAGAATATCGCCGCTGCCACCGGCCTTGTTCCGCCGCCGCCGACCGGCCCAGCCGCCGGCCACTGCGACCTCCGCCGCCATGTCGCCGACGGATCTGGGTGAGGATATCCATCCTTCGCGAGGGCACACGCCGCAGCCTCTTCACCGCGTACCAGATGAGATCCGTGTCGCACGGGAAGCCACCCGCGCCCCCACCCCTCGTCGGATGCCGCGCACGTGCCGCCCCGCCGCCGGCGAAGGCCGCTGCCACGAGGAGACCCGCACGCAGCTGCCACACAGCTAGATGACAACCCATCTGCAGCCGCACCATCGGGCCCGCTGCCGTCAAGATTGTCGCCGCCGCGCCGATCCGCGTGCCCCGGTGCCTCTGCCCGGCCTGGCCGCCCCCACAGGCCACAGACGCGAGGAGGGGAGAAGGCCCCCGCCGCCAGCCACCGCGGGGGGCTTTGCCCCGGCGGCTCTGGCCGACGGTGGCGGGGAAGGGGAGGAGTGGGAGGGCTAGCGGCAGGAGGTGGCGGCGCCGCCCGTGATGGGGAGGAAAATTCATGTTGGGTCTAGTGATATTGCTAGGCTTTGGTAAGATTCTCTTGGAGGACAAATCCCTTTATGTGATAAATTCCCTCAACCTTTTGACATTTGAAATGACCAGGATTGTAGTGTTGATCAAGTTTGTTGGTAACTTTCATCTTAGTGCTGAAGGAGATGTTGTATACTGGGTCTAAATAAAAATGCTAAAGACTCACTAAGTCTATGTATAAAATGGTTGGATAAGCCTCTTAATGTGTGTAGTTATAAATGGATTTGGGATGGGAAGCTACCATTTGAAATTCAAATTTCTCTATGGCAATTGAATCTAGTCAACATCTTTGTATTGCTTGCTCAGTTGCTTGGGTTATATGGAGAACTGTTGGGGTTGCGATGGGTACAAATTCGTGCCTTGATAATCGATGGCAGTATTATTTCATGGTGTTAATATTTTCTTCCTGGTTGGGAAATAATTTATATTGTTGGTCTGGTGGACATCACATGGGCTATTTGGAATGGTCGAAATCGAACTGCTGGAATTTAGTCTATATTGGGGCAGCCCAATAACTATTTCAGAAATTCCTAATAAATCCTAGAGGCCCACTTAGCCCGTTTGTGCAAGGCAAGGGATACTACTAAAGTTTAGTCGCACATTGCTAGTTTAGTGGTTGTTGGACCTCCTTATAAGGGAGGTTCTTTCCCCACTTGTACGAGCATAAGAACAAGAGGGACATCCACGCGCGCTCCTCCTCTGCCGCCCGCCTCGCCACGCCACGCCTCGTCACGACGCGCCGCGGGTTGCGGGAATGAGCCGAGCCGATGTCTAAATTTTTGCCACGCACTACGGGTATACGAAAGGTCACACGGAAGCTGAAAAGTTTTTGCGATAGTGGAGTTTGAATGCGAACGGTGCAGCCCTTCGGCTGCTGGCTGTTCGCTTCATCTTCATCTCTTCGTTTCACCTTCCATCGCTGCCCTCTCGCCTTCTTCTCTTGCGCCTATAAAAGGGAGGTCGCTCCTCTCAGAGAGACGCACCAGAACTTCTCCTTCCTCTCGCCACCGGTTCCATTCCCTGAGCTACCGATGTCTTCCTCATCCCGGCTTGCGGCGTGCACCGCGAGTCGGGACAGTAGGCCTCCGAAACCGCACTCTTTGAGTCTTGTACGGGAGAAGGGTGATAAGGTTTTTGGGGAGCGCTCTACGCGACTACTGGCTGCTTCATCACGGACGATCCGGTCGCCGACGACTACTTCCCCGACGACGACTTCTTCCCCGACGTCCACGATCTCCTCGACGACATGGCAGGCGAGGACACCGACCCCAAGTCCAGCGCTTCTGCTGCTGCTGTGCCGTACGTTTTCTTCTCCTTTCTGTTAGAATTCCTACTACAGTTCTCGGCTCTAGTTTCTGTCCTACGTATGTTAGGTTCTATGTCGTATAAGCAACTTCATCTAGTGTCTGTTCTACATGTGTTTAGCTCAAACTCATATATGTAGACGATGTTTATCTTCTCTCTTATGCATCTTGATCTATTGTCTGCTTTAGAGATGATTGGTTCTAGATTATATATGCAGATGTTATTTACCTTCTCTTTGTCAAATCGCATGACTTGTTTTATCACTACTATACTAGTCATGCTTTATCTAGTATTTCTGTCAATAAAATTATTCGATAAATTGCTCATATTTCCAACAATCCAAAAACCTTATTATAGGCAATTTACCTCGAATGGTTTTGCTGCTTCCATGAGACCTCCTATGTTTGAGGGTATCCACTATAAGAGGTGGCGCGTGAGAGCAGTCTTATGGTTTCAGACCATGAGTTGCTATGACGCCACTCTTGGCAAACCTGAAGGAGAGCAAGATGCCCAACAGGCACAAGCTTTTCAGAAAATGGATACCTTGTTTAAGGCTGCTCTCTTGAGTGTTCTTGGTGAGAACATAGTTGATGCTTATGCGTCAATTGACAATGGAAAAGATATGTGGGACGCACTCGAGGCCAAGTTTGGGGTCTCGGATGTCGGCACTGAGCTGTACATCATGGAGCAATTCTATGATTACAGGATGACTGAAGAGCGCTCCGTGGTTGAGCTGGCTCACGAGATACAGTCATTTGCTAGAGAACTTGAGCACTTCAATTGTATCCTACCAGACAAATTTGTCGCCGGGGGTATCATCACTAAGTTTCCTCCTTCGTGGAGGAACTTTGCTACCTTACTGAAGCATAAGAGACAGGAGTTTTCCGTTCCGGATCTCATTGGCACTCTTGATGTGGAAGAAAAGGCGAGAGCAAAGGACACACGTGCTCGAGGTATTGAGGGAGGATCTAGTGCCAATCTGGTACAGAAGAAAAACTTCCAGTCCCACAAGTTCAAGAACAAGGGCAAGTTTGATGGTAAAGGAAAGTTTGATGGGAAGAACAAGGCTGTGCAGCACACGAAATTCAAGAAGAAGAATGACAAGAAGAAAGGTGCTTGTCATGTGTGTGGAGATCCTGATCATTGGGCTCCTAGTTGCCCCAATCGCTATGACAAGCGTCATCCTGGGAAAGGCGGCAAGACCGCTAATGTTGTTGTCGGTGTCAAAACCGGCGGATCTCGGGTAGGGGGTCCTGAACTGTGCGTCTAGGCGGATGGTAACAAGAGACGAGGGACACAATGTTTTTACCCAGGTTCGGGCCCTCTCGATGGAGGTAAAACCCTACGTCCTGCTTGATTAATATTGATGATATGGGTAGTACAAGAGTAGATCTACCACGAGATCAAGGAGGCTAAACCCTAGAAGCTAGCCTATGGTATGATTGTTGAGATGTATGTTGTCCTACGGACTAAAGCCCTCCGGTTTATATAGACACCGGAGGAGGCTAGGGTTACACAGAGTCGGTTACAATGGTAGGAGATCTACATATCCGTATCGCCAAGCTTGCCTTCCACGCCAAGGAAAGTACCATACGGACACGAGCCGGAGTCTTCAATCTTGTATCTTCGTAGTCTTGGAGTCCGGCGGATATTGATAGTCCGGCTATCCGGACACCCCCTAGTCCAGGACTCCCTCAGTAGCCCCTGAACCAGTCTTCAATGACGATAAGTCCGGCGCGCATAATGTTCGGCATTGCAAGGCGGGTTCCTCCCTCGAATAATCCAGAGAAGATTATGAACACCCGGATAGTGTCCGGCTCTGCAAAATAAATTCCACATTCCACCGTAGAGAGAATAAAATGCACACTTAACTCAATCTGCTGACGTATTATGCGGCGTGACACCACACCGCAACCAAGCCTTTGTTTGAATCGTTTTTTGCTATACCACCTCAGCACGTTTAGCGAAGCGGTTTCCTTGGCATGTCTTGTCGAAGCAGAGATCGTGTTCCCCTTATTCCGGGATTCTCATCAATACGTGCGTGGGTAACCCAACCGCGCCATTGATGGTGGTGCTTGGGAGATAAGCGAGTTTTACCAGGCCGGTGGGGGACGCATCATTTTGTCCGCCTATATATAAGGGATAAGGATTCACCTTCTCACCTACGCCTTCTTCCTCCTTTGCTTATCCATCCCTGCGAACTCAAGCTCCAACGCCCAAGCTCGCGCATCTCGCCTCGACCTTCTCCGAATATGTCCGGAGCGGGAGGTAAATGGTTGGCCTCCACCGCTAAGGAGGAGGACATCACTAAGCTGCGCAGCACCGGATACCTTTCCGGCGATATCGCGCATCGGCTGCCCGACGAGGGGCAGCTCGTCCCTATCCCAGGGCCTCATGAGAGGGTCGTCTTCCTCCCCCACTTCCTCCGCGGACTGGGCTTTCCGCTCCATCCATTTGTCCGGGGGCTCATGTTTTACTATGGCCTGGATTTCCATGATCTGGCGCCAAACTTCATCCTCAACATCTCGGCGTTTATCGTTGTGTGCGAGGCCTTCCTCTGCATCCAACCCCACTTCGGCCTGTGGCTCAAGACCTTCAACGTCAAGCCGAAGGTTGTGAAGGGCACGCAAGCGGAATGCGGCGGCGCCATGTTGGGCAAATTGCCCAACGTCCCTTGGCTAGAAGGGACCTTCGTGGACTCCGTCAAGGGGTGGCAATCGGGGTGGTTCTATATCACCGAGCCGCGCAAGCCCACATGGGCGGCGGCCCCCGAGTTCAGATCTGGTATCCCCATGCAGCTCACCTCCTGGTAAGAGAAGGGCTTGCAGTGGGGCAATCCGGTGGAGGTGACGGGACTCCGAGCCTGCATCAAGAAGATGGTGAGCAATAAGCTCAGGCTTGTCGACGTGGTCCAGGTCATGCTCATCCGGCGGATCCTCCCATGCCAAGAACGGGCATTCAATTTGTGGGAGTTCAATCCGGAACAGCACCAGGCGCTAAGCGGGCTCTTCGATACAACTTACGAAGGCGCCTGGAGGGTGCTGTTCAAGGGCGCCGAAGCCCCCGCATCCGCGACCGAAGACCGCGGATTCAGCTCGCAGTCTCCGACTGACGAGGTAAGTGATTCAACCCCATTACGAGACACTTGTGGTAATTAGATTGACTCTAGTGAGGTTTTAATCTGCCTCTTCCTTTGACAGGAATGGATGGAGAAGGCCAAGCTGCTCATCAGCCCGGCTCCCATGCCAGAAGACCCAGTGGACGCCCGCTTAGCAGGGCTGCTGGTTCCGGCACCGCACGTGGTGCCGGAGAAGAAGGCCAAGAAGGTGGCCGCGGGGACTCGAAAGAGTTCCCGCAATCAGGCGTCTGACGACGACGAGGACTCCTCCCCTGAAGACGAGGAGGAGGAGTATTCTCTCCCGGAGGAGGGAGAGAAGAAGAGGAAGGCTTCCCCAATCAGGGAGGCCGAAGGGTCCAAGAGGGGGAGAACTATCCCCCCGGACAGTTTTGCCAACATCAGCGTTGGCGAGGATGAGTGGCCCCCGAGGGCCAAGCGTCCGGCGAGATCGTAAGTATCCGGATCCTTGATGTGTAATTTCTTTTATGTCGCGTAGTATTCTTCTAACGCCGCATTCTGTCCGTAGTCCGGCCAAGGATGATCTCCCTGACTCATCGAGCGGGTCACTGGCCTCGTCGGATGTGAATTCCATCCCGACTGCCTCTACCCCACGCGCCGACGAGGACGCCGAGGTGGGATCCCAAAGAGGGACCCATCAGGAGGAGGCTCCGGAGGCGCCGTCAGGCGACATCCCGGACTTCGTGCCGGACTCTACATCGGAACCCGCAGTGGTTCCAGAGTCCGGCAAGCGGCCCCTTCGAAAGAAGGGCAGGACCGTGACGCCGGCGGCCTCCATCCAACCGGAGGCGCCGGATAACCTGTTGGAGGCGCTTAAAGGCGCTTCCATCGAGGAAGAACACCGCACTATCATGAGTGCGGTGATTGAGAAGGTTCAGCTCGCCAAGGGCGGGCTGACCAAAGCCTGCAGCAGCCTTGTAACAGGCTTTTAGGTAAGAAGTTAAAATTATGTAATGTAATACCGCATAGACAGTAGCCCCTGATGCTTAGTTCGGTGTTCGGAAAGAAAAGCCGGACTAAGGATCTAACAAGATGTACGCAGGGTTGCTTAAAATATGTCAATATGGGTTTGCAGGCTGCGCTGCTGACCTCTGCCGCACTAACGGTGGAGGTCGATGTGCTGAAGAAGAATCTCGAGCGGTCCGAGCAAGAGCTCGGCCATGCAAAGAAGCAACTCGAGGAAAAAGAAGGTGAGTAACACCTCTTTGAATAACTACCTTATAGAAAAGGATTTTGGTTGCAAATAAAATTAACAAGGATAATATGTATATTGCAGGGGCCACTAACGAGGTGGCAGCCCTGAAGGATGCCGTGTCCGCGGCCGAACGCAATGCGGCCATGGAGCGGGCTGAGCGAGAAAAGCAAGAGGCACTGGTGGCGGAAGTTCGGCAAGAGCGCCAGGCTCTCATGGAAAAGCATGAGAGTTTGGAGCGTGACTCCAAGACTCGAGAGTCCGAGCTTGCCTCGGCTCTCGAAAGTGCCAAGTCCGCCAAGGCCGAGGCCCGTAAGGCCCTTCAGGAAGTTGAGGACATAAAGAAGATAGCGGCGGGTAAGGCATTTTTCATGCAAAGCAGGCATGTTAATGTGAACTACCTGACACTTACCCGAATTCGGAGCTCTCCAGGGGCGTTTGCAGATCTGCCGCGTAGTGCGTCTGATGTCGCCGCATTTTATCATGGCGAGGAGGGGAGCTCGACGGAGAAGGTCTTCTGGTCTCAGTACGCTGAGGCCGGCCATCCGGTGCCCCCAAGCGACCAACTGAAGCAGCTGGTCGAACTCCACAAGGTAGCTGAGGAGGCCATGAAGGGCCTCATAGTCCGGCTGTGGCCTGGACAGGCCATGCCTGGTAGCTACTTTGGCCTAGTGCGGCGGCTGGTGGATGCGTGCCCCAGGATGGATGTAGTCAAGCGCTCCGCCTGCATTGAAGGCGCTCGTCGTGCCCTTGCCTGCATAAAGGTGCAATGGGGCAAATTGGATGCGGAGAAGCTTCTCACGGACCCACCGCCGCCAGGCAAGGAGTATCGCACGCCGGAGAAGTACTATAAGATTGTCCTGAAGGGAGCCTGCGATATTGCAGATGAGTGCTCCCGAGATGTAATTTTTGAGTGAACTCGCTGTATATTTATCCTGTGCGCTGAAAACTTCGTTCATATGCGCCATGAACAACACTTGTTTAATTTAAAATATTACCTTCTGTGCGGCCGTTTATAAAATCTGAGAGATGGAAAGTCATTGGCTTCAGCCCCCAAGCCGCGAGTGCTGGGGTGTTCGGGATAAACATGAGCACTCTTGTTCCCATTGTTGGGTCCATCGAAGGAGGCGCTCAACACAATGAACGAGGCAACCGGACTTATAATGCTTGAACACTCTCACTTAGCCATAGAATTCTATAATTTTAAATTTCGGCGAAGCCCCTGGTATTCGGAAGACCGAATCCGGGGCGCTATCCACGCCTTCTTCGGACATCGTCCGGAACTTCGCTCGAAGCGGCGTGAGTCTTTAAGGACCCTAAAAAACCTCTCGAACAGCGACCAGTCTCTCGCCTTATCATGCCAGTCAGTTTTAGCTTTCTCCACTGAGGCGTTAACCCGGCTCAACCGGGGCACAATCGCAGTGGTTCTCCCAGTGCTACCTTAGCCGACGGAACGGAACATAAGGCACCAAAACATGGGAGCCGGGCAAACCCAACTATTGACCCAAGACATGATTCGGAGCCGATTCATATAATGCTATAAGTTCGGGGTGCCGCACTTGTGAAAGTGTTCGGACTTAATCACACCATAATGTGGGGAACAGAAGCCCCTGGCGTATTCGGCCGTACCAAAATATACGGGTGCAAGATGTCATATAATGAACATATATAAAAGATAACGCAATTGCAATAAAAAGGTGCTGCATTATTTATAAAAGAAAGTCTGATAGTAGATCGGACTGATACAAATAGTGCGGTAAGCAAGGGATTTGGACTAAATAAACGTGTCCCCCTCCAGGGATGAGCTGCAGACTTGGTGTATATAATCGAATTTAATGCTCGTAATTGAGACCACCTGAATGTTCGTCGCGGCCTTCTTTAGTCCCTGACTGTCGTATCATGAGTTCGGCAGGTTCGCCACCGGACAGGGCTTCTGGTTGACAAAGTCCTGTGTACATAAAAGAAGAAGAGAAAATAAAAAGGAAGGGAGGCGCACTGGTGAGCCCCTAGTGTGGTCGAGCCGCACTCTGGGTCCATTGTGATCGTGCCCCTTTCCTTGCACCCATGGTATCTCCAAAGCATAGTGATGTACGCGGAGTGTTATTCTTGCGATTATGCGCGGGTGAGGGCTGGGGCCGCATTGCTACGCGTGCTCTGATCGCGCCAGGTGGTCTTGGTTGGTGTTGCTGCGGGCGCGCTTTGCTGTATCCGACTTTTTAACTGCCGGACTCGAGAATTGCCTGAGAAGGCTGCTCTGTACTTCTGCCGTGAGAGCCGCTGTATGTTCCTCCGTTCGGAGGGAGCGTTCCGTATTCCCATTGACCGTGATGACTCCACGAGGGCCGGGCATCTTGAGCTTTAGGTATGCATAATGCGGCACCGCGTTGAATTTTGCAAACGCGGTTCGTCCGAGCAGAGCGTGATAGCCGCTGTGAAACGGGACTATGTCGAAGATTAACTCTTCGCTTCGGAAATTATCCGGGGATCCGAAGACCACTTCCAGTGTGACTGAGCCTGTACAGTTGGCTTCCACTCCTGGGATGACACCTTTAAAGGTTGTCTTTGTAGGTTTAATCCTTGATGGGTCTATGCCCATTTTGCGCACTGTATCCTGATAAAGCAGGTTCAGGCTGCTACCGCCGTCCATCAGGACTCTCGTGAGGTGGAACCCATCGACGATTGGGTCTAAAACCAATGCGGCGAATCCGCCATGGCGTATGCTGGTCGGATGGTCTCTTCGATCGAAAGTGATCGGGCAAGAGGACCATGGGTTGAACTTTGGGGCGACTGGCTCCATCGCATAGACGTCTCGTAGTGCGCGTTTCCTCTCCCTCTTGGGTATATGGGTCGCGTATATCATATTCACCGTCCGCACTTGTGGGGGAAAACCCTTCTGTCCTCTATTGTTCGGCGGCCGGGTCTCTTCCTCGTCATCGCTATTTAGCCCCTTGTCATTGTTTTCGGCAATTAACTTGCCAGCCTGCTTCAACACCCAACAATCTCTATTGGTGTGGTTAGCTGGCTTTTCGGAGGTGCCATGTATCTGGCATAAGCGGTCGAGTATTCGGTCCAGATTGGACGGACCCGGAGTGGTTCTTTTAAATGGCTTCTTCCGCTGACCGGGTTTAGAGCCTCGGACTCCAGCATTGACTGCCGTATCCTCCTTATCGTCGCCGTTAATGCGGCGCTTGTTTTTGTTTCGACGTGACCTGCCGTTGTTGTCCTTAGTATCCGGACTGCCAGAATTTTTACGGAGATTGTTACTGCGGGCTAGCCAGCTGTCCTCTCCCGCGCAAAAGCGGGTCATTAACGATGTAAGGGATGCCATTGACTTCGGCTTTTCCTGCCCCAGGTGCCTGGCTAGCCATTCGTCCCGGATGTTATGTTTGAAGGCTGCAAGGGCCTCTACATCCGGACAATCAACGATTTGATTTTTCTTCGTCAAGAACCGTGTCCAGAATTGTCTGGCCGATTCATCTGGCTGCTGAATGATGTGGCTTAGGTCATCGGCGTCTGGTGGTCGCACATATTTGCCTTGGAAGTTATCAAGGAATGCGGCCTCCAGATCCTCCCAACACCCAATTGACTCTGCGGGCAGGCTGTTAAGCCAATGCCGAGATGGTCCTTTAAGCTTGAGTGGGAGGTATTTGATGGTGTGGAGATCGTCGCCGCGGGCCATATGGATGTGGAGAAGATAGTCTTCGATCCACACCGGGGGTCTGTTGTGCCGTCGTAAGATTCGATGTTTACGGGTTTAAACCCTTCGGGGATCTGATGATCCATTACTTCGTCAGTGAAGCATAACGGGTGTGCGGCGCCCCTGTATTGAGCGATATCGCGACGCAGCTCGAGAGAGCGCTGTCTGCTGTGTTCGGCCCGGCCGGGGTTATTGTATCCGGCACGACGGTGTTCGTCGTGGGTCGTAGGGCACCCACGTGATCCATAGATGGATCTGGATTGCCTTGCTTTGTCCTCCAATATGTCTTGCAAGTCTGGCGCGTTCCCTCTTGGCTTCGTACTTTTGGAGCGATGCCGGGGTACGGTCTTGGCTGGGGGCCTGGATGCCTCTCTGTCACGACCACGGGGTGGTCGGTCAGCCATATCGTGCGCTGGTGATGGAGGTATGTATGCTTCCTCCTCTAATCGGGGGAGCAGCTTGCGTCTTGGGTAACTTTTGGAGGGACGTTCGAGTTTATACTCTTCGGCCGCGAGGACCTCGGTCCATCGATCGGCCAGCAGGTCCTGATCAGCTTGAAGCTGCTGTTGCTTTTTCTTTAGGTTGTTTGCTGTGGCGATAAGCCTGCGCTTGAAGCGCTCTTGTTCGACGGGATCCTCAGGTACGACGAATTCATCATCGTTGAGGCTTGCTTCGTCTTCGGAGGAAGGCATATAGTTATCATCCTCAACCCCTTCGTCTGCCGCCCTCTCGTGGGGGCTTGCTTCTGCGTCCTCCTGCGCTGAGTCTTGCTGGAGGGGATTGTCTTCGGCGCTCTCTGGAGTGTTATTGTCTCCTGTGCCGGAATCTCCATTCTTGCTGTGGCGGGATTTAGAGCGGCGCCGCTGACGCCGGCGTTTGGGCTGCTTCTTTAAAGAGTCTGCCTCCGCTGCTTCCTCGCCATCCCCTTCTTTTGGGGTATCCACCATGTATACGTCATATGACGAGGTGGCCTTCCAGTGCCCTGTAGGCGCTGGTTCCTGTCCGTCTCCGGCATCGTCATCCATAGCGTCGATGTCGTCGGAGTCGAAGTCTAGCATGTCGGTTAAATCCTCGACAGTGGCTACAAAGTGGGTGGTGGGTGGGCTCTTAATTTCTTCGTCGTCCGTACTCCAACCATCCTGGCCATAGTCCGGCTAGGACTCTCCCGATAACGAGAGATGCTTTAATGAATTCAGGATATCGCCAAAAGGCAAGTGTTGGAATATGTCCGCGGCGGTGAATTCCATGACCGGCGCCCAATCCTGATCGATTGGTAGGGGCGCGGGAGGTTCGGAGTCCGGCAAGGAGTCCGGCGCCTCGGAATCACGAGTTTCCCCAGGGACAAGATAGGTGTTCGGCTCCATCGCCGTGGATGTTGAAGCCCCCAGGGCGGCGTCTATCCACCGGCCCTCGATCTGGGCGATCGGCTCCGGGCTAATGGCCGAAGCTGATCCGTGTGCGGCCACCAAGGCACTGTTCGGCGGCAGAGCTAGATCATGCCCATCATCACAGTGCGGCGCGCTCGGCTGTGGCTCGGGTCCGTCGAAGCTCAAGTCTCCGCGGACATCGGCCGTGAAGTTTAAGCTTCCAAATCTGACCTGACGGCCAGGGGCGTAGCTTTCGATCTGCTCCAGATGGCCAAGTGAATTGGCCCGCAGGGCGAAGCCGCCGAACACGAAGATCTGTCCGGGGAGAAAAGTCTCACCCTGGACAGCGTTGTTGATTGAAGATGCCATCAAGCCTATCGGTGACGACACAGAGGAACTATCAATGAAAGCACCAATGTCGGTGTCAAAACCGGCGGATCTCGGGTAGGGGGTCCCGAACTGTGCGTCTAGGCGATGGTAACAAGAGACGAGGGACACAATGTTTTTACCCAGGTTCGGGCCCTCTCGATGGAGGTAAAACCCTACGTCCTGCTTGATTAATATTGATGATATGGGTAGTACAAGAGTAGATCTACCACGAGATCAAGGAGGCTAAACCCTAGAAGCTAGCCTATGGTATGATTGTTGAGATGTATGTTGTCCTACGGACTAAAGCCCTCCGGTTTATATAGACACCGGAGGAGGCTAGGGTTACACAGAGTCGGTTACAATGGTAGGAGATCTACATATCTGTATCGCCAAGCTTGCCTTCCATGCCAAGGAAAGTACCATCCGGACACGAGCCGGAGTCTTCAACCTTGTATCTTCGTAGTCTTGGAGTCTGGCGGATATTGATAGTCCGGCTATCCGGACACCCCCTAGTCCAGGACTCCCTCAGTTGTCATTGGAGACATTGACATGAAGGATGCTGGGTATGGTATATTTCCCACTATTCTTTCAGTATGTCATTCTCCTGATTGGTTGATTGACACGGGTGCTAATGTGCATGTATGCGGTGATATTTCCATGTTTTCGTCTTATCAGACTGCAGGGACTTCAACCGTGCTGATGGGCAATGGTTCAAGTGCTTCTGTTCGTGGTGTTGGCACGGTCGATCTGAAGTTTTCTTTGGGGAAGATCGTGCGGCTGAAGAACGTGCATTATGTCCCCTCCGTCAATAAAAATCTTGTTAGTGGGTCTCTTCTGTGTAGAGATGGCTACAAGCTTGTCTTTGAGTCGAATAAATTTGTAATATCCTAGTATGGAACCTTTGTTGGTAAAGGCTATGAGTCAGGGGTCTGTTTCGTTTATCCTTATCAGACGTTTGCAATAAAGTTGTTAATCATATTTGCAATAATAGTGAATCAAATGTGTGGCATTCACGACTTTGTCATGTTAACTTTGGTTGCGTGTCGCGACTAGCGAAGTTGAACTTAATCCCTAGTTTCACCACTGTCAAGGGATGTAAGTGTCAAGTGTGTGTGCAAGCTAAGCAACCTCGTAAGTCTCACGTGACTGCGGAGACAAGAAATCTTGCACCACTAGAACTTATACATTCAGATCTATGTGAAATGAATGGTGTTTTGACAAAAGGTGGAAAGAAATATTTCATGACGTTAATTGACGACTCCACTAGATACTGTTGTGTGTATCTTCTGAAATCTAAGGATGAGGCTTTGAACTTTTTCAAGATCTATAAAGCTGAAGTGGAAAACCAACTTAATCGGAAAATCAAGAGGCTTAGGTCCGACCGTGGTGGAGAGTATTTTTCCAATGAATTTGATGCTTTTTGTGCGGAACATGGTATAATCCATGAGAGGACGCCTCCCTACTCACCTCAGTCAAATGGGGTGGCTGAAAGAAAGAACCGTACTCTAACTGATTTGGTTAACGCCATGTTAGACACATCGGGTCTCTCCAAGGCATGGTGGGGGGAGGCGATATTGACCGCATGTCATGTCCTAAATCGAGTTCCCACAAAGAACAAAGAGATAACTCCATTCAAGGAATGGGAGAAGAAAAGGTTAAAACTCTCTTATCTGCGAACATGGGGTTGTTTGGCGAAAGTCAATGTTCCAATTCCAAAGAAGCGGAAACTTGGACCAAAGACTGTGGATTGTGTTTTCTTGGGATATGCTTTTCATAGCATTGGCTATAGATTCTTAGTTGTAAAATCTGAGGTACCTGACATGCATGTCGGTACGATCATGGAGTCGAATGATGCGACTTTCTTTGAAGATATCTTTCCCATGAAGGATATGGCTACCTCATCTAATCAGGAGATGCCTAGTTCATCGAATCAGGAACCAGTTACAATTACCGAACCTGCCATTTCGATGGAACACGAAAGTCCTGTGGAGGAGAACAATGAAGTTCCTATTAGGAGCAAGAGACAGAGGACTGCAAAGTCCTTTGGTGATGATTTTCTTGTGTATCTCATAGATGACACTCCCAGTTCTATTTCAGAGGCCTATGCATCTGAAGATGCTGACTACTGGAAGGAAGCAGTTCGTAGCGAGATGGATTCCATCTTGGCGAATGAAACTTGGGAGATAACTGATCGTCCTTATGGGTGCAAACCTATAGGATGCAAATGGGTATTCAAGAAGAAGCTTAGGCCTGATGGTACTATCGAAAAGTACAAGGCTCGGCTCGTGGCTAAGGGTTATACCCAAAAGGAAGGTGAAGACTTCTTTGATACTTACTCACATGTGGATCGACTGACCACTATTCGAGTTCTACTTTCACTAGCTGCCTCACATGGTCTTCTCATTCATCAAATGGATGTTAAGACTGCTTTCCTGAATGGTGAGTTGGATGAGGAAATTTATATGGAACAACCAGATGGGTTTGTAATAGATGGTCAGGAAGGGAAAGTGTGCAAGTTGCTGAAGTCTTTGTACGGACTCAAGCAAGCACCCAAACAGTGGCATGAGAAGTTCGAAAGAACTTTAACAGCTGCAGGCTTTGTTGTGAACGAAGCTGACAAATGTGTGTACTATCGCCATGGTGGGGGCGAGGGAGTTATGCTTTGCTTGTATGTTGATGACATACTGATTTTCGGAACAAATCTGAATGTTATTAAGGAGGTCAAGGATTTCCTATCTCGCTGTTTTGAGATGAAGGATTTAGGAGTGGCTGATGTCATTCTGAACATCAAGTTGTTGAGAGATGATGATGGTGGGATTACATTGCTTCAATCTCACTATGTGGAAAAGATCTTGAGTCGCTTTGGCTATAGTGACTGCAAGCCCTCTCCAACACCATATGATGCTAGCGTGCTGCTTCGAAAGAATCGAAGAATTGCTAGAGATCAATTGAAGTATTCTCAGATTATTGGCTCGCTTATGTACTTAGCCAGTGCTACAAGACCTGACATCTCTTTTGCTGTTAGCAAGCTGAGCCGGTTTGTCTCAAAACCGGGAGATGTGCATTGGAAAGCTCTAGAGAGAGTTTTGCGTTATTTGAAAGGCACTGTAAATTATGGAATTCACTATACTGGGCACCCAAAGGTGCTTGAAGGGTATAGTGACTCAAACTGGATCTCAGATGCTGATGAGATAAAGGCCACGAGCGGATATGTGTTCACTCATGGAGGTGGCGCTGTTTCTTGGAAGTCTTGCAAGCAGACCATCTTAACGAGGTCAACTATGGAAGCAGAACTCACAACACTAGATACAACTACGGTCGAAGCAGATTGGCTTCGCCGACTCTTGAATGACTTGCCGGTAGTTGAGAAACCTGTACCGGGTATCCTTATGAACCGTGACAATCAAACTGTGATCACTAAAGTGAGCAGCTCAAAGGATAACATGAAGTCATCAAGACACGTTCAGAGAAGGTTAAAATCTGTCAGAAAAATGAGAAACTCCGGAGTTATTGCATTGGATTATATCCAAACGTCTAAAAATCTGGCAGATCCTTTCACTAAGGGTCTATCACGTAATGTCATAGATAATGCATCGAGGGAGATGGGTATGAGACCTGAGGGAGTCCTGGACTAGGGGGTGTCCGGACAGCCGGACTATCAATATCCGCCGGACTCCAAGACTACGAACATACAAGATTGAAGACTCCGACTCGTGTCCGGATGGTACTTTCCTTGGCGTGGAAGGCAAGCTTGGCGATACGGATATGTAGATCTCCTACCATTGTAACCGACTCTGTGTAACCCTAGCCTTCTCCGGTGTCTATATAAACCGGAGGGCTTTAGTCCGTAGGACAACATACATCTCAACAATCATACCATAGGCTAGCTTCTAGGGTTTAGCCTCCTTGATCTCGTGGTAGATCTACTCTTGTACTACCCATATCATCAATATTAATCAAGCAGGACGTAGGGTTTTACCTCCATCGAGAGGGCCCGAACCTGGGTAAAAACATTGTGTCCCTCGTCTCTTGTTACCATCCGCCTAGACGCACAGTTCGGGACCCCCTACCCGAGATCTGCCGGTTTTGACACTGACATTGGTGCTTTCATTGAGAATTCCTCTGTGTCGTCACCGATAGGCTTGATGGCATCTTCAATCAACAACGCTGTCCAGGGTGAGACTTTTCTCCCCGGACAGATCTTCGTATTCGGCGGCTTCGCCCTGCGGGCCAATTCACTTGGCCATCTGGAGCAGATCGAAAGCTACGCCCCTGGCCGTCAGGTCAGATTTGGAAGCTTAAACTTCGCGGACGATGTCCACGGAGACTTGATCTTCGACGGACTCGGGCCACGGCCAAGCGTGCCGCACTGTGACGATGGGCATGATCTAGCTCTGCGGCCGAACAGTGCCTTGGTGGCCGCACACGGATCAGCTTCGGCCATTAGCCCGGAGCTGATCGCCCAGATCGAGGGCCGGTGGATAGACGCCGCCCTGGGGGCTTCAACATCCACGGCGATGGAGCCGAACACCTATCTTGTCCTTGGGGAAACTCGTGATTCCGAGGCGCCGGACTCCTTGCCGGACTCCGAACCTCCCGCGCCCCTACCAATCGATCAGGATTGGGCGCCGGTTATGGAATTCACCGCCATGGACATATTCCAACACTCGCCTTTTGGCGATATCCTGAATTCATTAAAGCATCTCTCGTTATCGGGAGAGTCCTGGCCGGACTATGGCCAGGATGGTTGGAGTACGAACGACGAAGAAATTCAGAGCCCACCCACCACCCACATTGTAGCCACTCTCGAGGATTTAACCGACATGCTAGACTTCGACATCGACGACATCGACGATATGGACGACGATGTCGGAGACGAACAGGAGCCAGCGCCTACAGGGCACTGGAACACCACCTCGTCATACGACATATACATGGTGGACACCCCAAAAGAAGGGGATGGCGAAGAAGCAGCGGAGGCAGATTCTCTAAAGAAGCAGCCCAAACGCCGACGTCAGCGGCGCCGCTCTAAATCCCGCCACAACAAGAATGGAGACTCCGGCACAAGAGACAATAATACTCCAGAAAGTGCCGAAGACAATCCCCTCCAACAAGACTCAGCGCAGGAGGATGCAGAAGCAAGCCCCCACGAGAGGGCGGCAGACGAAGGGGTTGAGGATGATAACTATATGCCTCCCTCCGAAGACGAAGCAAGCCTCAACGATGACGAATTCGTCGTACCCGAGGATCCCGTCAAACAAGAGCTTTTTAAGCGCAGGCTCATCGCTACAGCAAGAAGACTGAAGAAGGAAAAGCGGAAGCTCAAAACAGCGGAAGACACGCTCGGAATAAGATGGAGCAAAGTACTCAAAACCGCAGATAAATACGGCAATGGCCACCAATTGAAGAGCTACCCGAAGCGTAAGCTGCTACCAGAATTCGACGAGGAGGCCATAGAGCCTCCACTGTCGAATGGCCCAGCCAGGTCCATCTACGGACCCAAAAAGAAGGCCCCACGAAGAAAAGTAACACGTCAAGCGTCTAATGATAGCGGCACATACAAGTACAGGGGCGCCGCACACCCGCTATGTTTCACCGATGAGGTGCTGGACCATGAATTCCCAGCAGGGTTTAAACCCATAAACATAGAGGCCTACGATGGAACAACAGACCCTGGAGTCTGGATAGAAGATTATATACTACATATACATATGGCCAGAGTAGACGATCTCCACGCCATAAAATATCTACCCCTCAAGCTCAAAGGGCCAGCCCGTCATTGGCTCAAAAGCCTCCCAGAAAACACTGTTGGAAGTTGGGAAGAGCTCGAGGACGCGTTTAGAGCGAATTTTCAAGGGACTTATGTCCGTCCTCCGGATGCAGATGATCTAAGTCATATAACTCAACAGCCCGGAGAGTCAGCGCGGAAATTCTGGAACAGGTTTCTTACCAAAAAGAACCAAATAGTCGACTGTCCGGACGCCGAAGCCTTAGCAGCTTTCAAGCACAATGTCCGAGACGAATGGCTCGCCAGGCACCTCGGTCAAGAGAAACCGAGGACAATGTCCGCACTAACAAGCCTCATGACCCGCTTCTGTGCGGGAGAGGATAGCTGGCTAGCACGAAGCAGCACCAGCGACCCGAGTACGTCCGAGATAAGAGATGGAAACGGAAAATCACGGCGCAGAAAAGAGCAATGCCGGAATAAAGAGAAAAGCCCAAAGAGCACGGCAGTCAACGCCGGATTCAAAAGCTCGCGGCCCAATAACAAAACACAGCCCCTCAAGGATGACAGTGACGAACTGTCCAACTTACACAAAATTCTGGGTCGGATATGTCAAATCCACAGTACCCCCGGAAGGCCTGCAAATCACACCCACAGGGATTGTTGGGTTTTTAAACAGTCCGGCCGATTAAATGCCGAACACAAGGGGCTCGACGCGTCAAGCGAAGAAGATAAACCCCGCCAGCAGGGCACCGGAAAACAAAAGACTTTCCCACAAGGGGTCAAAGCAGTAAACTCACTTCATGTGATAACACGGAAAAATAGTGCGGCACTTTCTAAAAGGAGCTTCGCACGGTCCAACCCAGCAGATCGTAGAGATTGGATATCAAAACCAATCACTTTCGACCACCTGGACTATTCCAGAAGCGTTCGAAATGCGGGACGGACTCCCCTGATATTGAATCCCATAATAGACGAATTACAATTTACTAACGTCCTAATGGACGGAGGCAGTGACTTAAACCTGCTATATTCAAACACAATCCGTAGGATGGGGATAGACCCTACCAAAATTCGACACAGCCGCACTTCCTTCAAAGGAGTGACGCCAGGCCCTTACGCCAAGTGCACAGGCTCTATATTACTAGAAGTCGTGTTCGGATCGCCGAACAATTTTCGACGCGAAAAATTAATTTTTCATATCGTCCCATTTAAAAGTGAATATCAAGCACTCTTGGGACGAAAGGCTTTTGTCCGCTTCAACGCCATACCGCATTACGCGTCTCTTACAGTCAAGATGCCCAGTCCGCATGGCGCCATTTCAGTGCAAGGGTCACTTAAGGACCCCGGACTCGGATAGACGAATCCGGCCTCAGCAGGCTAGGGGCTCCCTAGCCGCATACCCCTTCACAGGGGGGCTGCGCGCACAAACAATCGCGGTTTCATATAAACCTCGCTTCAATATTTTATATTTCTTATTTCACATATTTTTCGCACGAATTGTTTCTAAAACTAAACGTTCCCCTCTTTCTACAGATGAACAACGTGCGTACCCATCCAGGATAACGGCGCAACGGAGACACAGGCGCAGACGTGCAGTAGGGACCCGTTGCAAGGATTCTTTTCAGATTAAGACCCTGCGTAGACCTTTTTTTACCGTCTCTTGTTGTTACTCTCCCTTGGCTTCTTCCTATAGCCAAAGCGGAGCCTGAGGCTTTGGCATCGGCCGCGTCAGAAGACCATACCCGTACCTGGACACTAGGGGCTTAGGGCATTGTTCTGCCCATTATTATAAAGACCGAACACCTTAGGGAGTGTTCGGCTTCTCGAGTTTGGCATTATATGCATCAGCTCCGAATCATGTCTTTGGTCAAATGTTGGGTTTGCCCGGCTCCTGTGTTTTGCTGACTTACGTTCCGTATCATCGGCTAACGCGGCACCAGGAGAACTACTGCGATTGTGCCCCAGTTCGGCTGGGCGAGCACCTCAGTAGAGAAAGCCGAAAACTGACTGTCATGATACAGCGAGAGTCTGGTCAACCACTCAATCGACTATCGGAATGTTTAGAATTCCCCGCTTTGACGAAGGACCGTTTCCCGGTCAGGCACACACGCACCCCGAATCCGGAGATGTGCGGTGCCACCAGGGGCTATATCGTAGCCCCACCCTCGAGCTCCACTGGCTAAGTGAAAGTGATAAAGCATTATAGTCCGGATTGCCTAGTTCGCTACGCTACCACCTCCTTAAACAGGACCGAGACGTCGGATTAAGTGTGAAAACGCGCTATTTTTGCGAACACCCCCGCATCCTGTGCGTGGGGGCTGAAGCCGAAGACTGCAATCTTTCAAGTTATACAAAAGTATATGTAAACAGCCGCACAGGAGAAGTTTTACTACTTGGGACGCACAAGTATAAAAAGCAGTTATAACATAATCATTGATTTACAAGCTAATGCGTTCATTTGAACGTTACATTCTTCGAGCACTGCGACTCTATTATACGAGCGCCGCGCATGACTTCTCCGAAGTAGTGCTCGGCAGGGAGCCGGCTTTCATCCGGACCCTGGGCGACAACAGCGGTGGCATCCATCTCTGGACAATGCGCCTTCACACGGGCAAGAGCCATCCGCGCGCCCTCGATGCAGGCCGACCGCTTCATGACCTTTATATGCGGGACCGCTCCAAGGAATTGCTGCAGTAAGCCGAAGTAGCTCGTCGCCTTGGACCTCTCTGGCCAGACATGAGCCACGATGTCAGTCATGGCAAGTCCGGACAATCTATTTAGCTCAGCCCATTCGGCCAGCCGGTCCGTCAACGGAAGTGAGCGATCCGGACTGTGGAATTGAGACCAATATAACTCTTCCGTCTCGTGATCCTCCTGGCTCCGGAAGTGCTTAACGGCATCAGCCGCGCTTGCAGCCAAATCCATATACGGATCTTTCGGACTCCACAGCCGCTCAAATTGAGCATACTTTGCATCCATAAACCGGCGACGCAGTAGAATAGGCTTGCCAGCCACGATCTCTCCGGCCTGGCGCAGTTCCTCCTTCATAGCCCGCATTGTAGAGCGGGCATCCTTGGCTTCGGCGGTGGCCTTCTTCAGGTCTTCCCGCTCCGATAGGCACTCCTTTTCAAGAGCCTCATAGCGGTCGGCAGCATCCTTTACCTTCATGGCCAATTCGGCCACCTCCGCCCTGCTTAGGCAGTGCGCAGCCTTTTCGGCTTTCAACTCTTCGGCCGCCTTCGAGGCAGCCGCGTCACTCCTTCGGGCTTGCTCCTTAGCTCGAGCAAGTTTGGCCCGAAGGCTCTCCACAGCAGCAGCACCGTCTGTACAACAGCATACAATTTATCAGAGGAGGGCTTCGACCCCCTTAAATAAAGCGACTGCAGAGAATTTATTTACCTTGCGACTCGTCAAGTCGCCGGTTGACAAGTGCGATGTCAGCATCTGCCACGTCAAGTTGCCGACTTAATTCGGCAAACCCACTAGTCCGGCTAGCCCCCGGACTATCCGCCACCTGCGTAGGAACGACGGAATTCATTCCTTTAGATTTTGATCCTCGGTACGCTGTCGTTTCTGACAACCTACCGAGTCTCAGGGGCTACTATCTATACAGGGCGCATTTTTATGTGCAAAACTGTTAAAAGACAAAAGGATGCGTCATTGTTGCATACCTCAAATCCCGCCAGCAAACTCATGGCGGCATTACGCAATCCGCTCTCGGCGGACGAAATCCTTCCAATCACCATACGCATTAACGTACGGTGATCTTCTGAAATGGACGCCCTCTCAAGCAGATTCTTCAGTTCTCCCGGCCGGACACTAGTAGGTGCCGAACTCTCCGGCCCCTCCGGACTCGGGGATACCCTCCGTGATGACACTTCGGGTTCGCCTGCCTCATTTGGCGGCGCTGCGGATGGAGGCGTATCGCTCTCCATCATCTCCGGAAGAAGGTCCCCCGAAGATGAACTCATCTGAGAAGGCTGCAGATCCGAACTGCAATATAAATATTTCGGTTACCTACGGAAGCACAAATGAAGGTATTTCCTTACTAATTAACTCCCTCTTTCGTACTCACGGCTCGCTGGAGGGCCGATCCTTTGGTGATGATTGTGCGTCCGGATTCTTTCCGGGCGCCGGACCCCCCGGGGAAGATCTCTTCCCACGCTTAGGGGCTTTGGCCTCCGGATCTTCGGAGGCGGTCCTCTTCTCCCCCTGAAGGGAGGGGCTCTTGGTTCCCCCCTCTTCAGTCGCCCCTTTGGGCGAAATATTAGCTCATCTATTTTCCCCGTTGCCCCCTTCTATGGGCGCAACCTCCAACATTCTGACCAGCGCGGGCTCCAGTGCGGTCTCTGGGAGGGGGACCGGACACCTTATCAGCCTTGATCGCGCCACCCATTCCTGTAAAGAACAAAGGGTCAGGAGGCGAACTCTAGAAAGGCACATACACAGGATGTCCGGACTCTGAGCTACTTACCTGAGTATCCGGGCGATCGCGGCTTAGGCCTGCATCCTCGGCTAAATCCGGACACGCCACCTGCGGTCCGAAGAACAACTTGTACATCTCCACGGGTGTCGCACCCATGAAGTGTTGGAGAATCCGAGGTCCCTCCGGATTGAACTCCCATAGACGGAGAGGACGGCGTTTGCAGGGCAGAAGGTGCCTGATTAGCATAACCTGCATCACCTTGATCAGGTCGATTTCCCTCGCTTGGAGATCTCGAATCCGGCCCTGCAGTGAGGGCACGTCTTCGGACGGCCCCCAGTTGAGCCCTTGGTTGACCCGCGACATCAGTTGGCGTGGAGGTACCGGGCGGAATGAGGGCGGCGGCTTTTGCTTGCTGCCCCTTGGAGCGGTGATGTAGAACCACCCCTGCTGCCACAGCCCAAGTTCCTCTTGGAAGGAACCCTCGGGCCACGGGGCATCGACCTTCTTGCTTATTGTCGCCCCGCCGCACTTCGCTTGACGCCCCCCGATCATCTTCGGCTCCACCTTGAAGGTCTTCAGCCATAGGCCGAAGTGGGGGATGACGCGGAGGAAAGCTTCGCAGACGATAATGAATGCGGAGATTTGGAGGATAGACTCCGGAGCCAAGTCGTGAAAGTCCAGCCCATAGTAGAACAGGAGCCCTCGCACGAAGGGATCCGTCGGGAAGCCTAAACCCCGGCGGAGGTGGGATATGAAAACGACGTATTCACCGGGCTCGGGGGCTGGCACAGCCTGCCCTTGGGCAGGCAACCTGTGCGAAACTTCATAGGCCAGGTACTTGGCCTCACGCAACTTCAATATGTCCTCCTCCGTGACGGAGGAAGGCATCCACCGGCCCTTGAGGTCGGAGCCGGACATGATTGAGGATCCGAAGTGCTCGAATGTGAGGCTCTGGGTGTTGGAACTGGGAGCAGGGAAAGGATTCGATGCGAGATTGAAGAACAAGGGCAAGCCTTGGTCCTCTTATAAAGGGGAAGAAATACCAAGGGCCGTCTCCGTGACCGTTTGAGATTCCCCTTCGATAGAGGAGGCGTGGCGACGGGAACGGTTGGGTTACCCACGCACGTATTGATGAGGATCCCGGAATAAGGGGAACACGATCTCTGCTTCGACAAGACGTGCCAAGGAAACCGCTTCGCTAAACGTGCTGAGGTGGTATAGTAAAAAACGATTCAAACAAAGGCTTGGTTGCGGTGTGATGTCACGCCGCATAATACGTCAGCAGATTGAGCTAAAGTGTGCATTTTATTCTCTCTACGGTGGAATGTGGAATTTATTTTGCAGAGCCGGACACTATCCTGGTGTTCATGATCTTCTCTGGATTATTCAAGGGAGGAACCCGCCTTGCAATGCCGAACATTGCGCACGCCGGACTCATCGTCATTGAAGACTGGTTCAGGGGCTACTGAGGGAGTCCTGGACTAGGGGTGTCCGGACAGCCGGACTATCAATATCCGCCGGACTCCAAGACTACGAAGATACAAGATTGAAGACTCCGGCTTGTGTCCGGATGGTACTTTCCTTGGCGTGGAAGGCAAGCTTGGCGATACGGATATGTAGATCTCCTACCATTGTAACCGACTCTGTGTAACCCTAGCCTTCTCCGGTGTCTATATAAACCGGAGGGCTTTAGTCCGTAGGACAACATACATCTCAACAATCATACCATAGGCTAGCTTCTAGGGTTTAGCCTCCTTGATCTCGTGGTAGATCTACTCTTGTACTACCCATATCAATAATATTAATCAAGCAGGACGTAGGGTTTTACCTCCATCGAGAGGGCCCGAACCTGGGTAAAAACATTGTGTCCCTCGTCTCTTGTTACCATCCGCCTAGACGCACAGTTCGGGACCCCCTACCCGAGATCCGCCGGTTTTGACACCGACAAGACCCACAATATAAGTTGTTCACAGTGGTAACCTATTCTTTGTGATCGGAGATCCCGTGGAATTAGATGTGGAAGACAAGCTGTTGGTCAACTGGGAGGAGAGTATCCTTACTATTAAAAATACCACTCCATGAAGATGCAATACTCTCCTAATCTGCATGGCAGGTTGATGTATATCTTAATGTGTTCTAAGTGGCTCTTTGAAGCAGAGATGTTGTCCTGCAGAACATCTTTTGAAGAACACACCTATATGAGTCTGATTGTCAAACGTCGCAATCTATGAGAATAGGGTTCTCTCTAGTAAACTCATGAATGGTCACGGAGTATGACGCATAAGCTCCACCCGCGGGGAAGACCCACGGTAGCCACGTATCGGTCAAGGCTTTATGTGAAGCTAGATTCGCAGAAAACTTGCAGTTCAAGGCCCAGTCCACTGTTCAAGTTGCTTACTAGTGTAGCATAGAGTTCTAGGTGGAAGTTCAACTTAACAATCTCCACTACAGTACCGGTATATAAAACAATGTTTCGGAACCAAAGGCAAATTTCTGTGTGCCTCTGGGATCTGGTGGGGGATTGCTGGAATTTAGTCTATATTGGGGCAGCCCAATAACTATTTCAGAAATTCCTAATAAATCCTAGAGGCCCACTTAGCCCGTTTGTGCAAGGCAAGGGATACTACTAAAGTTTAGTCCCACATTGCTAGTTTAGTGGGAGTTGGACCTCCTTATAAGGGAGGTTCTTTCCCCACTTGTACGAGCATAAGAACAAGAGGGACATCCACACGCGCTCCTCCTCCGCCGCCCGCCTCGCCACTGTTGGGGAACGTAGTAATTTCAAAAAATTTCCTACGCACACGCAAGATCATGGTGATGCATAGTAACGAGAGGGGAGAGTGTTGTCTACGTACCCTCGTAGACCGAAGCGGAAGCGTTGACGCAACGTAGAGGAAGTAGTCGTACGTCCTCCCGGTCCAACCGATCCAAGCACCGTTACTCCGGCACCTCCGAGTTCTTGACACACGTACAGCTCGATGACGCACCCCGATCTCCGATCCAGCAGAGGCGCGGGGAGGAGTTCCGTCAGCACGACGGCGTGGTGACGATCTTGATGTTCTCCTGTCACAGGGCTTCGCCTAAGCACCGCTACAATATGACCGAGGTGTAATATCGTGGAGGGGGGCACCGCACACGGCTAAGGAACGATCTCAATGATCAACTTGTGTGTCTAGGGTGCCCCCCCCCCCCCCCCCCGCCCCCGTATATGAAGGAGGGAGGGAGGAGGAGGCCAGCCTAGGGAGGAGGCGCGCCATAGGGGGGGCAAACCTACTCCAAGTAGGTTTGGCCACCCTTTCCTATTAGGAGTAGGAGAAGGAAGGAAGAGGGGGGAGGAGAGAAGGAAAGGGGGGGCCGGCCCCCCTCCCAATTCGGATTGGGCTTGGGGGGGGGGCGCCCCCTCCCTTGCTCCTTCTCCCTCCCTTCCACTAAGGCCCAATAAGGCCCATATACTTACCGGGGGGTTCCGGCAACCTCCTGGAACTCCGGTATATTTCCAATCTCACCCGGAACCTTTCCGGTGTCCAAATATATCCGTCCAATATATCGATCTTTATGTCTCGAGCATTTCGAGACTCCTCGTCATGTCCGTGATCACATCCGGGACTCCGAACAACCTTCGGTACATCAAAATACATAAACTCATAATATAACTGTCATCGAAACCTTAAGTGTGCGGACCCTACGGTTCGAGAACAATGTAGACATGACCGAGACACGTCTCCGGTCAATAACCAATAGCGGGACCTGGATGCCCATATTGGTTCCTACATATTCTACGAAGATCTTTATCGGTCAGACCGCATAACAACATACGTTGTTCCCTTTGTCATCGGTATGTTACTTGCCCGAGATTCGATCGTCGGTATCCAATACCTAGTTCAATCTCGTTACCGGCAAGTCTCTTTACTCGTTCCGTAATACATCATCTCGCAACTAACTCATTAGTTGCAATGCTTGCAAGGCTTAAGTGATGTGCATTACCGAGAGGGCCCAGAGATACCTCTCCGACATTCGGAGTGACAAATCCTAATCTTGAAATACGCCAACCCAACAAGTACCTTTGGAGACACCTGTAGAGCACCTTTATAATCACCCAGTTACGTTGTGACGTTTGGTAGCACACAAAGTGTTCCTCCGGTAAACGGGAGTTGCCTATAAGTCATGAAGAAAGCAATAGCAACATACTAAACGATCGGGTGCTAAGCTAACGGAATGGGTCAAGTCAATCAGATCATTCAACTAATGATGTGATCCCGTTAATCAAATAACAACTCTTTGTCCATGGTTAGGAAACATAACCATCTTTGATTAACAAGCTAGTCAAGTAGAGGCATACTAGTGACACTCTGTTTGTCTATATATTCACACATGTATTATGTTTCTGGTTAATACAATTCTAGCATGAATAATAAACATTTATCATGATATAAGGAAATAAATAATAACTTTATTATTGCCTCTAGGGCATATTTCCTTCAGCCACGCCACGCCTCGTCACCACGCGCCGCGGGTTGCGGGAATGAGCCGAGCCGATGTCTAAATTTTTGCCACGCACTACGGGTATACGAAAGGTCACACGGAAGCTGAAAAGTTTTTGCGATAGTGGAGTTTGAATGCGAACGGTGCAGCCCTTCGGCTGCTGGCTGTTCGCTTCATCTTCGTCTCTTCGTTTCACCTTCCGTCGCTGCCCTCTCGCCTTCTTCTCTTGCGCCTATAAAAGGGAGGTCGCTCCTCTCAGAGAGACGCACCAGAACTTCTCCTTCCTCTCGCCATCGGTTCCATTCCCTGAGCTACCGCTGTCTTCCTCATCCCGGCTTGCGGCGTGCACCGCGAGTCGGGACAGTAGGCCTCCGAAACCGCACTCTTTGAGTCCTGTACGGGAGAAGGGTGATAAGGTTTTTGGGGAGCGCTCTGCGCGACTACTGGCTGCTTCATCACGGACGATCCGGTCGCCGACGACTACTTCCCCGACGACGACTTCTTCCCCGACGTCCACGATCTCCTCGACGACATGGCAGGCGAGGACACCGACCCCAAGTCCAGCGCTTCTGCTGCTGCTGTGCCGTACGTTTTCTTCTCCTTTCTGTTAGAAGTCCTACTACAGTTCTTGGCTCTAGTTTCTGTCCTACGTATGTTAGGTTCTATGTCGTATAAGCAACTTCATCTAGTGTCTGTTCTACATGTGTTTAGCTCAAACTCATATATGCAGACGATGTTTATCTTCTCTCTTATGCATCTTGATCTACTGTCTGCTTTAGAGATGATCGGTTCTAGATTATATATGCAGATGTTATTTACCTTCTTTTTGTCAAATCGCATGACTTGTTTTATCACTACTATACTAGTCATGCTTTATCTAGTATTTCTGTTAATAAAATTATTCAATAAATTGCTCATATTTCCAACACGAACTACCTTTGAACACAAATTGTTCTATTCTTATTTACTGGGCAGGTATTCAAAAGGTGGGTGACGCTAAGGTGCTCAAGACTGGAGTTGAGCTTGTTCACTCCAACATGGTGAATTTGATGAGGATCTGTGGGGCGGCACAAAGGTCCACCGAGGGGGAGTGAAGCTTAGCATCTCATGATTGGTTTATTGGACTCGCTTGGGGGCTTGCTTTAGTCATGAGAACATTGTTGAGAACTATCATCTGGCTTGTAATTAGGACCCATAGAGTACGGGCTCCATGGAGCCCGTTTTCAAAATATCACATTTTCATAGCGTAAAAAAATATACATACAAGATGCACAAGAACAGTTTCGTAACAGTATGCTTTCATATGTGGCGTAGGCAAAAAAAAATACATACAAGAAAATGAACCAATTTCTTTTGTTGCTGAGCCTTTTTTTTGCATAGCTTGCAAATCATAATATTTTTTAATAGCAATTCAAACTCTTAAAAAAATCATAATATTTCTAAACAAAATTTTGAAGATCCGTCATGAATATATATAAGTTTTCACAGCATTTTCTTTTAAACCTAGAAATATCACACTCTAGGTACATAGTCTTTTGGTGATGTCCCCCAATAGTATACGTTCTGATGACGGGCATATGCAGCAGGTTTCCCAACAGTGCATTGAACTCGGCTTCCTTTCTTTCCCACTCCTGTTATTTTTTGGAACTGTTTTATTTACGTTATGATTAATGGAGAGGGGTTAGCCCGGTCTAAAAATCCTAAGCCAAGACGCAAAGCAACACTTCTGCTTCGGTAGACCCCCCTAAAGTACATCATCTCTGGGTTTTTTTTGTTTTGTTTTGAGAAAAAAAGTACCGAGCAGGGGGATACGGTGCTGAACGGGGCTGGCCCATCCGGCGTGAGGCCGCTTGCTATTTGAGCGTGCGCCGGATAAAAGATTCTGGGAAAATAAGAAAGATAGGAGGGATCGAAATCATAACCTCGTCCTCTAAACAAGCGGAGCTAGCCAGTCGACTACCCCACCTGTACTGACAAAATAAATCACGAAATTTTCTATTAGTTGTTCCCTGTAGATCTGTAATTTGCACTTTATATTGTACTATTCAAGTTTTTTTTTTTTTTTGGTTGAGAAACTTTGTACTACTCAAGTTCTTCAATGGTTCTGTGTGTGTATACTTGTTTTGTGTGAAGGAACGTAGTAAGTACCCATGTGGATGCATGCGTTAATCTCAAATCGATTTGTGCAAGCTATATATGCTTGTACGCGTGTGTGCGCACATGTCATTTCTACTGATTTCTTTGTGATAGATTCATGCATGTAGTCTAGTGTATGTGTATGTCTCTCCAAACAGCCATTGTAGCATGTATGTATATGTTCCCATTTTTTATTTATTGTTCCCAAATTTAAGAAATGTTTAAGTTTTAAAAAATAATATTTTTTTTAAAAGTACATAGTATGCCATTTGAGATTTGACCGATGTGGAAAGACAACATGCTTTCAAATAGACCCTTCTAGCTTATACCAAAACACCCTCCGTTGAAAATGATCTTGTTTTGGACGTTCTTAAAATGACCTCAGCTTTGACAAGTAGGTGCGCATGACCGTGGTAGACATCCATGCCTGATTTAAATGATTCCCAACACAGTATGCAAGTTGCGACACGTCCGGTCATTTATCTGCCTTTTTGACTGGGTAAACTCCAACAGATGCGAAAAAAGTCGAGAAATGAAACAACTTGGCATTGTGCCTTGAATTGGTCATAGCTAATGGTGGAAAAAAATTGGGCCCATTTGAAGGATGTTGAGATACAACATGCTCACAGACGGAGCCTTATGGGCAACCTGAACACCCTTCATTGAACATGGTCTGGTTTTGGACATTCTTCAAATAACCCCCAAATATTTTGAAGAAGGTGTGCATGCCCATGGTAGTGATCCGTGCCAGGTTTGAATGATTTCTGATACCGTATGCAAGTTGCAACACGTCCAGTCATTTATCTACCTTTTTTGATCGAGAAGACTCCAGATAATACAAAATTTGTCGAAAACTAATACAACTTGGCATGGTGCCTTGAATTGGTAGGTGAATTTTTTTTGGGGACATTCGAATGATGTCAAGAAACAATGTGCTCTTAGACGGAGGCTTCTAGCCAACCTAAACACCCTCCATTGAACATGGCCTAGTTTTGGACATTTTTGAAGTGTAATGAACTTCTTAAAGGAGGTGGGCATGCCCATGGTAGTCTACCAGATTTGAACGATTTCCGACATCGTATGCAAGTTGCGACACGTCGGACTATTTATCGGCCTTTTTTGACCGAGAAAACTCCCGAAAAGGCAAAATTTGCTAGAACCAAAACAAGGTGTCATGATGCCTTGAATTGGTCGTACACGTTCATGGAAAAAAACTGGGGTCATTTCAAGGATGCCGAAAAACAACGTGCTCTCAGGTGGAGGCTTCTGACCTAACCGAACACCATCCATGAAACATAGTCTATGTTTGGGCATTCTTCAAATGACCCCAACTTTTGTAAGCAGGTGGGCATGCCAATGGTAGGCATCCATGTGAGGTTTGAACGACTTCCGACACCGTATGCAAGTCGCGACACGTCTTGCCAATTATTTGTCTATTTTGAGCGAGAAAATTCCATAAAATGTAAAAAATTGTCGAAAACCAAATTAACTTGCCATGGTGACTTGAATTGATCATACAGGTCCATGCAAAATTTGGGCCATTTCAAGGATGCCAGGATACAACATGCTCTCAGACGGGAACTTGTGGCCACCCGAACACTCGTCGTTGAAAATGTTGTTTCTTTGTTATTCTTTTTTTTGCGAAAGTTTTTGTTATTCATGAAATGGTTTTAACTTTTGCTAGCAGGTGGGCATGCCCATCATAGGCATCCATGATAGTTTTGAAGTAAACAGTATTTAAAATTATTATCTAAAAAAGTAAACAAGTTTTAAAACAATAATAAAGTTCAAAAAGAAGAAAAATGAATTAACAGAAAAAGAGAAGAAAAACAAAAATATATAAAAATAAAAATTCTCAGGCTTTCGCCCAACTAGGCGACAACATCGCTCTTGTCAGGCGCCTGTTAGGCCGGCCTAAGCGTTCGCAGATTTTAAAAAGTTCATTGACTTTTAGAAAAGTGTTCACGGATTTAAAAAAACTCGTAGATTAAAAGATATTTCACTAAGAAAGTTGCAAAAAAATGTTCCCGGTTTTGGGAACCTTAGCTTGCCAGACGGTTTTTGAAACAAAATCATCATATGTGAAAAGAGTTCATCAATTTTGAATTTTTTTACATTTAAAGAAATGATTAACGCATTTGAAAAAAGTTCACGGATATTTTCAGAAAAAATTAAGGATTCAAAAAAAGTTCATAGATTTGGAAAATATTTCATAAATTTAAGAAAAGTTCGTGAATTTTAAGACATAAAAGGAAAATGAAAAAAAATAGATGAAAACTCGGCCAGAGCAAAAAAAAAAAAAAGGAAAACCACTGCATATTATACCAAAGAGAGATGTTATATGTCACAACTAGTAACGTGGCCTTTTGGTCAACCTTGTGTATGTTCTAACAGAACGTTGCTAGTTCGATCCTTGTTGGCTGCATTATTTTTACACTTTAAAAAAGGTGAAACTTTAAGTTAAGAGAAAAAAAAGATAAAAATACGGCCCTTACGTACATACATACCAATGGACAGCTCATCATACATACAAAAGTGTGGAAAGTCCATCTTACCCTTTATACGGTTTGTAAGAGGGGGTCTACCGAAGCGGGTCTCGCAATAGCAAATGTCATTATCGGATATTGGTAACAGACAGGAACATTCAGTTGACAGACGATGTTTTAAATAGCGGGCTACGGAAAATAGCGGCGGGCCTCCGAATCAGCTATAGCAGAGTTATAGCAGGCTAAAGCGGGCTATTTGTGAAGGTGGCGATTTAACGGCATCCTGCTGAAAAGGCTATAGCGCGCTATAGCGAAGCTATAGCCGGCTATTTAAAACTATGGTTGACACTCAGGTCCTTCATCCCACATGACATATTTTTCAAGTTGATCAACTCCATGCTATGGGCATTGTCACAAAGGGCAAGCCAATACACACCAGAGAAGACTAGCCACACAAGCCAGCACTAGCCACCAGGCTTCAAGTACTAGTCGCTGTCGCTATCGCCGTCCGAACCAGGATAGTCAATACAAGTACTACTACCACCGCCGTATGCTTGGCTGCTTGGGTGAACAACAGGCTGGTAGTTTTCACAGCCATAGCAACGCCCTGCAACGTCGATAGAACAAATATAAATAAGAGATTGCGACTAAGGCATGTGTGAACAACACGACTGATTGCACCTGATGCAAACCTCACCAACAATAAGCAAACATGGCCATAATCAGGAAAGAAACAATAGGAACAACTGACAAGAAAGCCAACAAGGTACCTGCGTCATTTTCCCCAACTATACAGCACATAATCACATCATTCTCACTCCGAAAATTGAGGTGGACTTCAGAGAAGAATAGCTTGGTATTGTCGGCATCAGCAGAATGTTGCTCCTCAGACTGCTTAGCTGTGAAGTTATAATGGGCGCCGGCCCCTCCAAACTCATAAAATATAGATATCACTTTTACCTCCACCAGCTCAAACTGAAAAAATCAAAATGTAGACACGTTTAAAATGGATAATCAGGCTGAAAAGCCATCCCAATTGTCACAACCTCACATACTCGGAGATAAGAAAGAAAGAGAGAGGAAGACCTTGGTGTTGTTGGCTGTGTTGTATTTACGCAAGGCCACCTCCGCATGGTAGCGTGCGTCCTTTTGTTTGGTCGCGACTCTTCTTTCGCGGAGCGCGTTCCTCACCTCCGGAGGCTTCCTCTTTCGCATTACAACTGGAATTCCGACGGTAGCTCGGTCCAAGTCGCTCGTAAATCTGGGCAGGGGCAAAGGCTGAAACCTCGAAGCATGTTCCTCCATGTTGATACCTTCAGGAGTGCTCCTCTCCATGGACATTCAACCAGCTCGACTCCTGATTCAGTAATGTGAACTGATTGATATGAAAAAAAAAAAATCACAAGTACCATGCTGTAATGCGAGAAATAGTAACTGTATCATTTACCCAGTTGCTTTTCTTTCATGATGAAGGTGCATGCAGAGTTCTAGAAACATGATTAAAAACTCGCCAAGTATGTTCAGAATTAAAATTTGACAGATTTACCCATTTGATTTTCTTTTTATGATGAAGGTGCATGCAGAGTTCTTGAAACATGTTTGAAAACTTACAGTGTAGAATGTTAACGGGAGGAGTTGTGTTAACCATTTTCCAGCGAAAACAGTTTGTAACATAAACGAAAAATGGACGACTTAATACTGGGAACCAGAGGATTTGAGAATGCCAAATGAAGATGCACAGTGATGTTAAACAGATAGCAATCCAAAAATAAAAAGTTAGGAGTGCTCAACTTGCATACCTCCCTTTTGAAGCGGCGCATGAGACGGCAACTTGATGGTGATGTTGCTTTGTCTCCTGTGGCTTGGCATTCAAATTCTCTTTAAATCTGAACCAGAACATATGACGTAAATTGAATTAAAGTAAATGAAGCTAAGTTATCGACATAATCTACCTATTATTATTCCAATTTTAGTAAATTTTAGAACTAGAAAATATTTTTGGAACCGATAGCATTTGCTGCACTTTTCAGTACAATCCTTAGCCAATCACTGATACACCCTGCAGTGTACAAATCTTACAAAACACAAAATTCGGCTAATCAACTGCAATGGGAGGAATTATGCTACCCGTGATTTTTCAAGGAAAAATCAGTTTGGAATATAAACAAAAACGAACAAGTTAACAGTAATGGGAACCTGAGTATTTACATTTCAGAATGAGGAATGACCATGCATAGTGGAGTTGAGAGCAACCCAGAAAAAAAGTGAAGATGTTATGAGTTTTACCTTGCATATCTCCCCTTTGAAGCGGCGCGTGAAACTGCGACTTGGTGTTGCTTTGGCTCCTCCTCTGGGAAGACAGGCAGCGAATTCCCTTTATACCTTGAACCATAACATATGATTTATTCAGAATCACAGTAAAATGAAGCAGTGTCTATCAATAATATTCTAATTTCAGAATCTTAATAATTTGTTTTTACCTTCTAGTTTCAGCAACTTTGAGCAACACAATACTTACTAGTTTCAGCAAATTTTTACAACCATAAGAATACATTTTTAGAATTTTAATATTATAGTTTAGTTTTATTCTTGGAACATTTCTACTTCCCGGAAATTTTAGGATCATATGACTCTGTTCTCGGTTACATATTTACTTTGAGCAAACTTTAGGACCATATTTTTTTTTCAAGAATGAACTTTAGGACCATATAAGAATATTTTTTTGACGGTAACCATATAAGAATATGTCCCGTCTCTTTACGTTCTAACTTCAGCGCTAAGAAGATAAACTTTAATCTCAGCACATTTTGGAACGGAAATAATATGTTGTTTAAAACTTCTTCTTCATCCAGCCATTCTTCTTCCTCCTTCTCCGAACGTACCACCGGCCCAACCGCCGGCGCTCCCGCGAAGCCTCGCCGCCCTGCCCTCCCAGAAACCCCCTCCCACCGCGGTGCTGCCGCCCCCCGCCGGCCATCCCTCTAACCCCGGCCGGATAGACAATGGTGGGACCCTGCCACTCTAAGATAGATAATGGTGGAGCTTTTCCGGCGAGCCGGTGAGCTTCTTCCTCCCCTTCGGATGTTTCTTTTTTCAATCCGAAATCGACTGACCCAAATTCAAAAGTCAGGCGACTTCATGTAGGTATTGTGAATATGAATGTATATATCCGAACAGCTAGGCAGAGCGGGTCGATGGGAGGGAGGCGACTGGCCGGTTAGCTACGGCTCTGCTTCCCTCGCTCGTCCAGATGTACTAGCTACTACGCTTGCGACGACGCGTAAGAGATAAATTGCACGAGCACTCGAGTAGAGAGAACTTACGAATCCTCCTGGTCAGTACCGCCCTGATCCGCCATGGCCGGCTGCATGCTTAATGGTTTGATCTGCAGTTTCTCAATCCGCGTTGCAGCGCGTCGTCTGCTGGGTTCGTATATGATTTGTAGGACCGCTCGCTCTTATTTATACCATCGTCATGGCTTGACTTTGACCAAGAGAGGGAGACGGACGGCCAACGCGTTTCCGATTGGTGCTATCTACGGTTTGGCCTTCCTATAATAATGTTCTGCGGATTTTTATTCGACTGCCGTTCGCCACTGCTAAGGAAAGAAACATAGAGATCGGGTACCAACTTCTAACTCCGCTATTATTCGTGGTAAATACTCCGAGCTGCTCTGATGGGCTCACCGGCGGACGCGGCAGGCGCCCGAGCTCCCAAACCGCAGGGGCTTCAGATCCGTGAGCAGACACACTGATACAAACTCTCTGCAACAACACCTCTGTAGCAAAGCTCTCTGCAACATCACTTTTGTTGCAAAGTCGATTCAAATGCACCGACGAACATGCTGACACAACGGCTCCGCACCACCACCTCTGTTGCAAAAGGTCTCTGCAACAACTCCTCTATTGCAAAAAGCGATTCAGATGCATGAGCGGACATGCTGACACATTAACTCTACAACATTACATCCGTTGCATTGCAAAGGCTCTGCAACGACACCTCCATTGCAAACATCTCTGTTGCAAAGACAAAAGTGGTGCTCAACCGCTCGATGGGCCAGATCCGATGGCTCGTGACCCCGCTAGTCTCTAAAAGGACCAGCCGGCCAACGTGTAGCACACCCAATAACCTATGGGCCACGACTTTCTCCTTTGGCGCACATGCCGCTCATCTCCAAGGGCGTCCTTGTGCCCTCATATGTCTAGACGGATAGTCCATAATTGTTCGGACACAAAAACGGATGCCAGACGAGTTCACCCAAATTTAGCTCACATGTATGGACTCCCTCGAACCCAACCCATCTGTGTGTGTTGGAGGGGAGATGGGGTTGTCCGCCACGTCAGTTGGACATGCGGTCCCTACCCAACCCGACACCCGCGACACAACTTCCCCTATGTTCCTTTCACTACCTGTGCCTGATGCCATCCTACGCCCACCTAGAGCACCACTCTCCGGACAGGGTCATCGTCCCCAGTCCTGCATCACCATCGTACACGGTCGCTGCGCAGGCTACTTGGGTTATATGATACAGTTGCGGGCGTCATTGATGAGTATGTCTGGATGGCAGAGAGCGCACACATTGAAGCAATGGTCAGCATTTTCCACTGCAATGGAAGGTGTTTGGCAAAGATGATTTGAGAAAATCAAATGGCGTGAACACAACCAAGATTTTGGCACTTGGAGAAGCAAGAGGTTTTTCGGTATGCTCGGTTCCGCTGATGGCATGAACTGAAAAATGGAAGAATTGTCCAAATTGTTAGCGAGGGCACTGCCAAGGTCAAGTAATGGAATTAATTTCATCACAAGACATGTGGACTTTATCAGTTTTTCTCTGGCATGCCAGTGTCTTGCAACAACATCAATGCGCGAGACTTCATGATGGGAAGGCTCCAAAGTTCAACTACATCATTAACGGGTATATTCTCAATATACTACATGGGATACTACCTCGGCGACAATATATATATTCTCAATATGTATCTCTTTATTGGTTTGTTTATGAACTATAGGAAATCCACCATGGTGCCTATTAATATTGATCTTAGCATTTGGTTCTCTCGGTAGCGTCCATGACATTTGGTTCTCTCAAGTACCCGACGCCAAAAAACCTTCACCATTAAAATGGAAATCCTGATCATTGCCTCAATATGTGTGCTCTTTGCCATCGGGATATACTCATCAACTGACACCTGCAGTTGTACCATCTGCAGAACATCCTCATATCAAAAATGTATTTCTCGAGAGCAGATAACCCAAGTAGACTGTTAGTGACCATGTCTAGCCGTGCAAGACCGAGAACAACTATCGTGTTGGGGGTGATTGCTCTAGGTGGGTGTAGGACGACGTCGGGCGTGTGCAGTGGGAGGAACAGAGGAGGAGCTATTGCGTGGGGGGTGGGATTTGGGGTAGGGGCCGCATGTCCGAACTGATGTGTGGTGGATAGTCCGGAAAGCCTCAATTCTCTCCCACATATGGGCTGGTTCTGGGATTGAGGAGTGGCACATGCGTCAGAGAAAGAAACTGGTGGCCCATTTGGGGTTAGAGGGTTAGTGTGGAAAAAATTGGGAAACTTTTAGATTCAAGCGACTCATAATCCACGAGCATTAGCCGCCTCTAGCTTTCACCACGTGTCGGTGTGGGCCCCTACCACGTGCCCATTCCAAAAACATCTCCTACATCCACATCCCCATCCCCTACCTCCACTAGTAGAAAAAGGGTCTTTAGTCCCAGTTCAGGAACCGGGGCTAAAGGGTCATTACTAAAGCCTCCCCCTTTAGTCCCGGTTCTTATACGAACCGGGACTAAAGGCCCTCCACGTGGCCGCTGCCTGGAGGTCCACCTTTAGTCCTGGTTGGTAACACCAACCGGTACTAAAGGAAATTTTATGATTTTTTTTGAATTTTTTTATTTTCAAATTTCTGAATTATTTTAACCTCTAATCTCTAATCACCCCTCATCACTGCTCAATTTAATCTCTAATCTCTAATCACCCCTCATCACTGCTCAATTTAATCTCTAATCTCTAATCACCCTTCATCACTGCTCAATTTAATCTCTAATCTCTAATGACCCCTCATCATTCCAAATCATCTAACTTCCCGGACGGTCACCCATCCTCTCACTACTCCAGCCTGAGCACGCTTAACTTCCGGGTTCTATTCTCCCTCGTTTCCAAGTCTGCACTTGTTGTTTTCCTGACAATAGTAAGATGTCAATCCTATTAACCCTCAGGAATTTAGCTTGAGCATGAAGTCACACATTTCATTGTTTGAGTTTGAAACTATTGTTTAAAAAACAATAATTATTTAGTAACACTAATATTTCTTGAATAAGTAGTTTGACCACAGTTTGACCAAATTTGACCAAAATTTTAAAAAAACTGAAATAAATATTTAATAACACTAATATTTCTTGAATAAGTAGTTTGACCATAGTTTGACCAAATTTGACCAAAATTCAAAAAAATGAAATAATTATTTAGTAACACTAATATTCTTGAATAATTATTTAGTAACACTAATACTTCTTGAATAAGTAGTTTGACCATAGTTTGACCAGATTTAACAAAAATTCAAAAAAAAACTGAAATTTGAGCATATTTTTTTCCTTTTAGAATCTGAGGATTCTAAAAATTTGCAAACAGGCCATAGGCCGTCAAAATCGGATGCGGATTTTCGTGCTGAACATTTTGATATATTATACATTTTTTCTGATATCGTATGCAAAAGTTATAGCCGTTTTACATTTTCCCTACATTTTTTGCAAAACATGTACAAATTTAAGTTTTTAAATTTTCCTAACTAGTACATGTAGTAACATAAGTACATCTAGAAGGATTTTAAATTTTGAAGTGTTTATCATTTTATTTTGCTTTTTACAAAACTGGAAAGGCGATCCGGGGGGTAGAGTTTGAAAATGGGACCTTTAGTACCGGTTCGTGCCACGAACCGGTACTAATGCCTCAAATCCCATTAGTACCGGTTCGTGGCACCAACCCGGGACTAAAGGTCCCATTTGAATCGGGACTAATGCATGTACGGTGCCCTAGCCGCTCGAACCGGGACTAATGCTCACATAAGACCCGGTTCGTAATGCAACCGAGATTAATGCTTTTTTCTGGCCGAACCAAAGCCATGTTTTCTACTAGTGCTCTCCTATCTTTCTCTCGCTCATCTTTCTCTCATGTCGGTGCCGTTGCAGCACCCACCATCGCCGCAAGGGATGTTGCAACCATGTGCCCTGTTGTTGGTTCAAGGGATGTTGCAAGTCGTGCACCTACCCTCGGCATTGCAATCCCACCACACCACGCAACTGCAATTGATGATGTTGCTACCGCTTCTGTCATTGTTCATTGCTCTGAGCACCCAATCATTGGAGTTGCAATAGGTATCACCGACGCTTCAAAGGGGACACTAGTAGAAAAGGGGGCAATGGTCCAGGCCGGTCCAGCCCATTAGTCCCGGTTCAATCCAGAACCGGGACCAATGGGAGCATTTGACCCGGTTCGTGAGCCCCGGGGGCCGGCCGGGCCACGTGGGCCATTGGTCCCGGTTCGTCTGGACCTTTTGGTCCCGGTTGGTGGGGCGAACCGGGACCAATGGGCCGCACTCTTGGCCCGTTGCCTTTGGTCCCGGTTCATGCCACCAACCGGGACCAATGGTGGTGCCTATATATACCCCCTCGCGCAAGAGCAGAGCACACTGCTCTGTTTTTTCTAGCCGAGGGGGAGAGGGCTTGGCGGTGCTCTAGCTCACCTCCTATGCACACAAGGTGTTCGATGGAATGCCCGAGCCACACTACTTAAGGTTTCTCCTCTCCAAGCTCGACCGCCAAGCTCCATTTTCCTCAATATTTGTCTAGGTTTAGCGGTCCGTCACGCCCCGTCCCCGTCTTCAACGTCGTCGATCACCCGCACCGATCTCATCGCCGGCACCACCGTGGTGAGCCTCTTGTTCTTATCTTCTTTCTGAAAGGAAAAATATTCTTATTTGTATGTTTAGATAGATACTTGTATAATTTTCTTACTTTTATTATTGCATCTTATATAGTGCGATGGTTTTGGTATCCGCCCCCGTCGGCCCTCGTCCTGTCTATGATTCGGATGTGGTATATATTATCTTTTCATAACTATTGGTTCATTTATTGTTTATGACAATTATGCCGACCAACCTGACATAGATTTTATTCATCTAGGAGGTTGTTGAACCGGAAATTCCAACCGACCCTATTGTCGAGAGGTTAAATTTAGTTGAAGAAGAAAACAATTTGTTAAAAGAAAAAATTAGAAAAATTGAGGAGGAGAAGATGATATTGGAGTTGCATGTTGCGGATGTCGTCGATGATCACAAGATCAAGATGGATGCAATGCGCTTGAAGATTAGAAAGATTAGAAAATATGCCATTCATACCGAGGCTTGGTATCATTATGCCGTTGGATCAGTTGTTACATTGGTTGCGATTATGATCGCATTTGTTTTCGCATTGAAATGTTTTACATAGTTTCAGTGTATGGTTTAATTAATTTAGATGCTCTGCAGAGCTTTCTGTTGTTAGATGAGAACTATGTATGTACTTTGGTTTTAATGTGATGATGAACTTCTATTAATTTGGTCACTTAATTATCTATTCATGATGTTCTGTAATGATTTTTCACACACTTAATTATATATAATGCACGCAGATGAACCGGCAATGGATGTACGGTTCAAGACACACCTCCGAGTACATTAAGGGCGTGCATAATTTTCTCGAAGTGGCTGAGGCAAACAAGCAGAATAGTTTTATGTGTTGTCCATGCCCTATATGTGGGAATACGAAGTCTTACTCTGACCGGAAAATCCTCCACACCCACCTGCTTTACAAGGGTTTCATGCCACACTATAATGTTTGGACGAGGCACGGAGAAATAGGGGTTATGATGGAAGACGGCGAAGAAGAAGAGTACGATGACAACTATGTGCCCCCTGAATACGGTGATGCTCCAGAAGATCAAGAGGAACCAGACGATATGCACGATGATGCTGCAACGGGCGAAGCTGCTGAAGATCAAGAGGAACCAGACGATGTGCCCGATGATGATGATCTCCGCCGGGTCATTGTCGATGCAAGGACGCAATGCGGAAGTCAAAAGGAGAAGCTGAAGTTCGATCGCATGCTAGAGGACCACAAAAAAGGGTTGTACCCCAATTGCAAAGATGGCAACACAAAGCTCGGTACCGTACTGGAATTGCTGCAGTGGAAGGCAGAGAATGCTGTGCCTGACAAAGGATTTGAGAAGCTACTTAAAATATTGAAGAAGAAGCTTCCAAAGGATAACGAATTGCCTGACAGTACATACGCAGCAAAGAAGGTCGTATGCCCTCTAAGATTGGAGGTACAGAAGATACATGCATGCCCTAATGACTGCATTCTCTATCGCGGTGCGTACAAGGATCTGAACGCATGCTCGGTATGCGGTGCATTACGGTATAAGATCAGACGAGATGACCCTGGTGATGTTGACGGCGAGCCCCCCAGGAAGAGGGTTCCTGCGAAGGTGATGTGGTATGCTCCTATAATACCACGGTTGAAACGTCTGTTCAGAAACGGAGAGCATGCCAAGTTGATGCGATGGCACAGTGAGGACCGTAAGAAAGACGGGAAGTTGAGAGCACCCGCTGACGGGTCGCAGTGGAGAAAAATCGAGAGAAAGTACTGGGATGAGTTTGCAAGTGAGCCAAGGAACGTATGGTTTGCTTTAAGCGCGGATGGCATTAATCCTTTCGGGGAGCAGAGCAGCAATCACAGCACCTGGCCCGTGACTCTATGTATGTATAACCTTCCTCCTTGGATGTGCATGAAGCGGAAGTTCATTATGATGCCAGTTCTCATCCAAGGCCCTAAGCAACCCGGCAATGACATTGATGTGTACCTAAGGCCATTAGTTGAAGAACTTTTACAGCTGTGGAATGGAAACGGTGTACGTACGTGGAATGAGCACAAACAGGAGGAATTTAACCTAAAGGCGTTGCTATTTGTGACCATCAACGATTAGCCCGCTCTCAGTAACCTTTCAGGACAGACAAACAAAGCAAGAAAAAGAATTAAAAAATAAAGCAAAAAAAAGAAAATAAATAATGCAGAAAACAAAACAAAAAACAACAATAAGTATTTTGTTGTAAGTAGAAACAAAATAAAATAAATAAAGCAAGAAAGAAAACCAAAAAAAAGTGTTTTCAAATTTGAAAAGTAATGGCACTAACAGAAAGTTTATAATTTTCCTAAAACTAAAAGCAAAAAAGAATTAAAAAATAAAGCAAAAAACAAAAGAAAATAAATAATGCGGAAAACAAAACAAAAAAACAACAATAAGTATTTTGTTGTAAGTAGAAACAAAATAAAATAAATAAAGCAAGAAAGAAAACAAAAAAAGTGTTTTCAAATTTGAAAAGTAATGGAACTAACAGAAAGTTTATAATTTTCCTAAAACTAAAAGCAAAAAGAATTAAAAAATAAAGCAAAAAACAAAAGAAAATAAATAATGCAGAAAACAAAACAAAAAGATGGAAAAAAATAAAAATAGCAACAATAAGTAAAGAAAACAAAAAAACAAAAAAAGTGCCCCCTACTAGGCCCCCACGGCCTGAATACGACTTGAATCCCTACTTTGGGCCAGGATTCAGGCCCGCAGAAGGCCCATCGGGCAAAGCAGTAGCAAGTAGGCCCATAAGCCTGCAGTAGAGTGGAGTTCAAGAGGGGTGCGGCAGTGGGGCTTATAAACCACTGCGCGCCCCTCTCAACTAGCGAGGTGGGACTAAACTTTGGCCCCGATGCGGGCAGCACACAGGCCTTTGGTCCCGGTTGGTGGCACCAATCGGGACTAAAGGGGGGGCATTGGTCCCGGTTGGTGCCACCAACCGGGACTAAAGGCCGCAGCTTCCCGCCCTTTGGGCTGCCGAAAAAGAGGCCTTTGGTCCCGGTTGGTGGAACCAACCGGGACTAAAGGGGGCATTAGTCCCGGTTGGTGCCACCAATCGGGACCAATGCTCCTTGTATATAAGTAGCACTTTGCAGTTTTTCAGAGTTTATCGCCACCAGTTGCCCCCCGACGACGTCGAGCACATCGACGCCGCCAGGCTGCCCCGACACCGCCCGCCGTTCCCGCCATCGCCGTCGCCGTCGCCCACGCCCGTCGTCGTCGCCGGCCTCCCCGAGCCCGCGTCGGCCTCCCCGAGCCCGCGCCCGCCATCGTCGCCGCCAGGCTGCCCCGTCGCCGTCGCCCGCCCCCGCGCCCCGCGCCCCGAGCCCCTGCCCCGTCGCCGTCGCCCGCCCCCGCGCGCCGCCACCGCTGTGAGCCGCCGCGCCGCACCGGCTCTATTTTTTTCATTTTTATTAGTTTAATTTTTTTGTTCAATGTACATATATGTGTTTGTATGTGGCTATATATATATATGCGGCTCTGTTTTTTTTCATTTTTATTAGTTTAATTTTTTTGTTCATATATATATAATGTATATGTGTATGTATGTGGCTATGTGTATGTAATATTCAAAAATTGTTCAGAGCATGTTTTTGTTCATATATGTATTTATTGTTCATATGTGTATTAATGTTTTCATATATGCAAAAGATAGATTTTTAGAAAAGTTAGGTTTTTTTTTCTGTTCATAGATTTTTTTTTGGTGATATTAATTATTGTAGAATATGCAAATGTTTGTATATTCATATGAACAATGCATTAGGCAAAACCTTTGTTTTTTTTTGAAATTTTGTATTTGAACATTTTTTTTTAAAACAAGCAATACTAAAAGAATGAGAGGAAAAAGGAAAATAAGAAGAGGAAGAAAGGAGAAAAAGAGGAGAGGAAGAAGAGGAGAAATAAATAAGAAGAGGAAAAAAGAAGAAAAAGAAGAGGAGAAGAAGAAAGGAATAGAGGAGAAAGAAGAAATTCTATTTTTTTCTTCTTCTCCTCTATTCCTTTCTTCTTCTCCTCTTTTTTTCTTCTTTTACTTCTTCTTCTTCTTCCTTCTTCCTTCTTCCTCTTTTCTTCCTTTTCCTTAATTATTTTCCTTTCTCGAGGGAGAAGAAGAAAAAGAAGAGGAGAAGAAGAAAGAAAGGAAAGGAGAAAGAAGAAACTTCAACACGAGGGGGTGGTACCGATACCCCCTCCCCGATAACATTATTTTCCCATGTATATGTATGTCGTGTCGTTGTCGATATAACCCCCTCTAGATACAACTGCAGCACCCCCCTCGGCCCTCTCGCTCGACCAAAACTCTCGAGGACACCCAAACCCTAGAGAGAAAACGATGTTGCAGGTCTCCTACCCCCTCCCGCCGCGCCCCTACCCGACAAATTAACTCTCTCGAGGCCACCCAAATTTATCAAGTTAAAAGAGCGTTATCGTCGAGGCCACCCCAAACCCTTGAAGCTTTGTGTCGAGGCGACCCCAAACCCTAGAGAAGCAGCGTCGAGGCCACTAACATGATTCCTTATTGTGATTAGCTATCTAGTTCTACGTTTGCCACTATGTACCATGTTTGAATAATAATTGACATGTTGTCAATATTTGCAGAAACTATGGAGCACTCCCGAGACGAAGAAATAGAAGCGATGTTGGGGGACATAATCGCAAATGGAAGTGATGATGTTGCGTCATTTCTCATCGACACCGTTAGTCAGCTGGATGAAGAAGAGGGCTATGTTTATGATGGCTTCGACCCATTAATGCCGGTACAAGAGGAGGACTATGTTCATGATGGCTCCGGTGACATAATGGAGGTACAAGACGAAGGAGACCGTGCTAACTGCTCCGGTCACCGAACCGAGTCCAGCCAGGTATATATATATATTAGTTAAGCCCGTGCTGACAAGTTAATTGATGCATCCATTGTTTTGGTATATGTACACATATTAATTACTGTCGTCTTTCTTCCTTATAATTTCTAGCCCTCCGGATCGAGCACAACTTCGGTAAGGAGACGAGGCCCGAAGAAAAAGTTGAGATCGGATGAAAAGTTTGAGATCATAGAAATCGCGCCCGACGGCGAACCGATTGAACCCATCCGGACAAAGAAGACATTTTCTGCTCAGTGCGGGGTTCTTGTTAGGGACAGGATCCCGATCAGCATCCAGCAATGGTATAAGCCTGCTAAGGATGAAGACGCTGAGGTGTCTTATGTCAATGATATGCAGAAAGAAGATCTTTGAACTAAGCTGAAGGCAAATTTCACCCTACCGCCAGAGGAGGATCCGAAGAAGTCAGTTAAAGAGCAATTAATCAAGTCTTGTGCTCTTAAGAAGATGGCAGGCCTAATGAGGAGGTGGAGGAAAGAGCTGAACCAGTTTGTCAAGAAAAAAGAGACACCAGAATTCATCGGCAAATATGAGAAGATCAAAGATCACTGGCCGCATTTGTGTCTCACAAGACATCGGAAAAGAGTAAGAAGATGTCGGAGACAAACAAGAAAAATGCTGCGAAGAAGACGCTTCACCATCGCACGGGGTCAGGTGGCTACCTCAAAGCCCGGCCTAAGTGGTCCAAGGCTGAGCATGATCTGCTTGAAAAAGGGATCGAACCAGAGACAATGCGCTGGCCAGACCGTTGCCGGACTTGGTTCTTCGGGGCTGGCGGAACCTTGGACCCTGTAACAGGGCAGTGTCAGTGGACGGACGAGCAACTGCAAACACCAGTCAAGAACCTTCAACACTATATCGATGCAGTGCAGCGAGGGACGTTCCTTCCAAACAGGGAGAAGGACGAGCTCACAATGGCCCTTGGGAATCCCAAGCACCCTGGACGTACACGAGGCACGCCAGGCTCCCTTCCGTGGAAGGTTGGTTTTCCGGACGCAGGGGGTTACAAAACCCACGAGAGGAGGAAGAAACTGGAGCAGGACCAAATGCAGGCGCTGCTTGGAAGGGTAATGGGGCTAGAGGATCGAGAAGAGGAACGAGAAGCAGCAGATCGCAACAAACGACATGCCGAAGCTTCCCCCGAAGCTACCCCGCCATCTCAGCGGAGAAGCAGCGTTGCTTCCACCGAGCTGCTTCAGCCGGAGCATGTCTTGACGGCTCCTGCCAGCTATCCCGTGGATGGTATCACGGAGTCTCAAAATTGCCACATTATGGCGCGATGCATGAATTTGAAGGTCAAGGCGGCTGTTGGTCAAGTTTATCCTAGTGGACCCGGCACAACTTATCACTGCCAGCCGATTCCAGAAGGATTTGCTAAGGTGATGGTGGATGAAATAACGGAGGGATTTGAGGACCTCGCGCTTGAGCACCCTACCGGTGAAGGGGAGACTAGGCTAGGTTCTGCTCTGAAGACTCCATGCCTATGGCGGAAGGAGCTCATCGACCTTCTGAACTGGACGCCTCCGCCTCCTCCTCCTCCTCCGGCGAGTCAGGGCACTCCGCCTCCTCCACCGCCTCCTCCTCCGGCGAGTGACGATCAGGGCACGCGTGGCGGCACTCCGCCTCCTCCACCGCCTCCTCCTCCGGCGAGTGACGATCAGGGCACGCGTGGCGGCACTCCGCCTCCTTCTCCGACGCGTGGAGGCACTTCGCCTCCTCCTTCTCCACCTCGCCAGCAAGGGCGGAAGAGACCCGCCGCCGCCCCGGCTGCTCCGGCGCGTCGTAGTCCTTCTCCTCCGCCTCGTAAGCAAGCACGAAAGAAGACAGACGCCGTAGCCGCTCCGTCTGCTCCAGCGTCTAGCAGCACAAGAAGAGAGAGGCAATACAGATACGGTCCACCTCTAAAGCCTGTAGAGAAGTTACCGTACGAGACGACCTAGGAGGAAAATAATACGATCGTGCAGACCCAAGTGAAGGACTTCTTTGAAGGGGTGAAAGCAAAGATACATCCACCTCTGGAGGAGAAGGTAGATCCGGTGAAAGCAAAGCGCACTCTCGATGCCCTGAGGAAACCACCAAAGTCTCTGCCGAGAACCAACTATGAGCGCATTACGGAACAGACATATCTCCAAGCCAAGCGGTCGGGAACTACTGTCAGTGATAAAAGGTCAAAAGAACAACGAGCAAAGGGGAAAAAAATTGCCCAGCTCGGCGAACAAGCACAGCAATCGTGCCCCCCGCTCAATGTGTCTAATCCTCCGGGGACGGTGGCCGGTTATGGCAATCTTGAAGATTACCTGCCTGACGATGCACTTCCTGATTTCATGGAGGTGGACGTATTCAGATACGAGTACGGGAAGCCTCTCGTCAAAGATGAAAAGTCTCTGACAACAATGATGCGAAGATTCCATAGTTGGTACATGAAAACTTGCAGAGAGTCTGAGGGGACGAACAGTTTGTATCTGAAAATTAAAGAGGAGCACGACCTCGTTTCAAATGATGTGTTGGCTATTCCATTTGAGGAGTTCTTCGAGTTCTTCAATCAAAAGGCCCTCGATAAATTAATGATCTTTTGCTACTGCCTGTAAGTACTATTTCTGTCATTAGTCTCTATATATAGCTCGGCTCTTTCATTGCATGTATTTATAATTAATTATCCTCAATATATTATGCAGATTGAAGATCGTCGAGTGCAAAAAAATGAAATCTATGATATTGGGTTCATTAACACAAATATCATAGATGTATTTCTGGTTGAAAAGAACGTCGAAGAGGCCGAGGACAACTTGCTACAATCGTTAATCAAAAATCAAAACAAAGATACCATACTCTTTCCTTACAACGGCCCGTGGAGTGTTACTGTCGTGTGCATATTCGGTTTCCCTTATTACTCGAGCGAGGTTAATGTAACTGATGAGTTATGCATGCGTGTGCAGGTACCACTATATTCTTCTGGAGATTAAGCTTGAGCGTGGACTAGTAACCGTCTTAGACTCCAGACGGAAAGATCCCAGCACCTATGCGGACATGACTGAAATGCTCAGCAAGTAAGTTCAATCGATCATTATCGCACCATATCGGCAACTTTTTGTTCATTTCCTGATATCTCAAAAGTAATAATAATTATTTTCTTTGTCTTGCAGGGTTTGGAAACAGTTCACCGCACAAGCTCCGGGACTGCCGAAGGAGCTGCGATATGTATACCCGAAAGTAAGTACTACTGGCGCGCATCTCCCATTGATTCTATAGCTATACTTTCATCAATGCCATTTATATAATGCTTCATTATCAGTTTGATTGACCTCTATTTCTCGTAAAGTGCTTGTGGCAGGAGGAAGGGAATGATTTCTGTGGATACTACGTGTGCGAGTTCATCCACAACGCGACTTTGAAAAACAAGCGTGGCTACTCTAGAAGACAATATGAAGTGCGTAAGCAATAATATTCACAATTTCATTTTATTACACCATCATTTCTGTTGAGTTTCATTCATATATATGTATTAATTAACCCCCTTCTTCAAATTAATTAGACGTGGCAGATGCGGGATGAACTCCTACCACCAGATCGCATGAAAGCAATTCAAGAGGAGTTGGCGGGATTCTTTCTTGAACACGTCATCAGTAAAGCCGGAGAATACCATGTGGAACTTCATTTCAAATGCTAGTGGTTTGTAATTAAGAGATCTTATACATGTATGTAGCCAGTAAAAAACTTGTTGTTCGACCAATCTCTCGGAGAAGGAGAGGTCGATCGATCTTCTCTCGGTATGCATGACGAACTTCTGTACTGGATGGTTCTCTCGATCACTTATGTATATATACTACGTAGCGTCGACCAAGCACGGACATAAGAGAGGACACTTCTCTCTATTAATTAGCTAGCTAACACAATATACGAAACACCTAAATTAAACCCCCAACCCCCCTCCTTTCAAAAAAAAAACCCAGCCACTGGAATGCAGACGCGTGGATGCCTTTTGGTCCCGGTTGGAGCCACCAATCGGGACCAAAGGCCCCCTGATTGGGCTCGGCGCACAGGGCCACGTGGAGGCTCATTGGTCCCGGTACGCGTTTGAACCGGGACTAATGGGTGGAGGCATTAGTAACGACCCATTAGTCCCGGTTCATGAACCGGGACTAAAGGCCCTTACGAACCGGGTCTAATGGGTGGTTTTCTACTAGTGGGAGCCATACTCGTGCTACAAGGGGTAGTGTCGATGCTGCAACAAGGGATGCCGCTGCAATGAGGTCGTCGGTTGTGCCGCAAGGGAGAGATGTCGGCTGCTACAATGAGGGGTCGCTGTCGGCGATGCTGTTTTTCGCAAGCATGCGACATGATGAAGGTCCAGCTCTGTCTTGCAGCATTGCTTTGTAGCAGCAACACCCTGCTCCCTCTCGACAGGAAGTCGTTACCGCAAGATCATCGCACTGCCGCTAGTAGCAGTTGCAACAACTGTCGATCGCTTCGCAGCAGCGATGCCACTTGCTCTTCGCAGCATTGGTTCAGATGAATTGGTGCTACAAAAGGGTCGCCACCGATGCTTTGCCGATGCTGCAAAGGGGGTCATCAGGGAGACATGGGACGACAAGGAAGGGGGACATGTGGACAGGGACCGGCGAGGAACGTGGGTGATACTTGGTGGCAAGGTGAGGAGGAAACTATGTTGTTACAATCAAAGCATCACTGGAGGCTGATTGGATGGTTGGTGACGTGCCTGATCCTTGGGACGGAGCGCCCGCCAAAATATTTCTATTGTGTTTATTGATGTGACCCTTGTTTGGTGTATATGTGTAGAAGTACTACAAAGGTAAAAAATCGAGTACACAAAAAGGCTACATGATGTGAAAACCTGTTGTTGGATGGTTACGTGGACAGTGGTATAGTTCAACGGAAGGAGACGTTCACGTTGTCTACGAGGCACCTACGATGACTTGGTAAATCTCAAGATGATACGCCGGTAGAGATGCTCATAGGAGCAGAGTGTGCGTTTATAGGGTGGGTGTATGCGCGTATATATGAACACTTGCGTCTATACTATGATTAAAAAAAACAAGGCAACATGATTTAAACCTATTCAACATTTATACTAGGGACATGTGCGTTTCTTTCCATAGCACAATGGGCTTGTTCTGGAACGGCAGTCGGATTAAAATCCGAAGAACATTAGGAGGGTCAATCCGTTCACCGCACCAATCGGAAACGCGTTGGCCGCCCCTCCCTCTCTCTCGATGCTGATATAAATCATATACGAACCCTGCAGTCGAAGCACCCCTTCCCTTCGCGAGGATTCAATACGACTGCTGCAGATCAAAGCACGCAGCCGGCCATGGCGGATCAGGGCCCTACTCACCAGGAGGAGGACGACTCGTAAGTTTTCTGCTCCTGCAAATTTCATCTCCGCCGTGCCGTCGTCTGCTCCTTGTTCTTTCCCTTTTCCCCCTGGTGATCGAGCGAAAGCACTACCGCCTAGTCTCTCCCAAATCTCTGTAATCTGGACTGTTATCCCCTACCGTAATTGCTGCTGTAATCCTTGGGCTTGATCTCTGTAATGAGTTTTTTTCTTTTCCTTTTTTGCCTTTTTTACTGTATGATTGGTTTTAGATATGTGCTCAGACTCACTTTTCATCATTTTTGACAACATAATACGGTAATATATTTGCAAATTTCTGTGAATTATCCAAACAACTATGTATTCTTGTGTTCTTAGCTTCTGTCTAAATTCACGAGATTCTTGCATTTTTTTTTAATTCGTGAAGGGCATGCCTGACGCAATGGTGAAAAATAGGCAAGATATAAATAGTTGTGTAAATAATGTTTTCCTATTATATTGAGTGTTGTCCTACAAGGTACAGTATAAAACATGAGTACCGACGTGAGGTAAAACATGTGAGTTAAAACATGGTCAATCCTTTTTTTTGGGGTAACATGGTCAATCCTTCTAAAACGTGTGATGATAGGAAAACATGAGAGGATTTGGGTACGCATGTGCGGGAGCATTGATCCCATTTTTTTGGCTTTTAAATATGAAATCTACTACGTATTTTTTTTGAGCTGGAAGTCTAATTTAAGTTTCGTTTGCATATTTGTGTTTCTTGTAACGAGGTTGTTGAAATAAGATCACTTTCAACACACTTTGACACGTCTTAAAAACTTAAGTGAGCTTTGACTACTAAAACTTGTAACGAATTCATCAAGTTTCAGAAACTAACTAAAGAACATACAAAGAATCCAACAAGTTTACAGATACTAAAGCAATTGCACGGTTGGCAAATGCATGCCCCCGCAGCCACGTGCCCCTGTCAAAGTGTTAAACCCAAAATCTCCTAACGCCAGTGAATTAAAAAGATCAATGATAAAATGTCATAAACAAACACAATTAACTCATGATCGAATGTATGAGAGGGGTGAAAGGGGATGTGGTGGAGGGAAAGGAAAACTAGGTATGACCGCTCATGCCGTAATGTATAATCTAGCACAATGCTCATCCCATGTCTCCACCATTGTGATATGACGACCGTGCATACCTTGAGCTCCATTCTCTTTATTACACTCCTCATCAGGCCATCTATCCAACTCAGCCCATTGGCTCTAGTTTTGCTCTGGTTTTCCCGTCATTTTTGCCCATCACCCCTAGTTATGCAATCCTTATCGCCTTTGGCCCCTCCACATTCCATAACTAAAAAGTAATTCTATTTTAATTTTCTTATTACCATTTAATTAATAGAAGTATAAATCGTACCCCCTTGTTGCATGATAGTTCATCAAAAATGGAAAAAAGAAAGAAAACGTGCATGGTGCTCCCAAAAATTCCCCAAATTAAACCCTCACAGATAAAACAGAGCAGCAGTGCACCCCCAAATTCCCCAAATTAAACCCTCGCTCGCCGCCCTCCTCCTCCCCCTCCGCCTCCGGCGTCGCCCCGCCGGCACGCCGTGACCCACCATGTCCATGGACGACTGCTTCATCCCGCTCCCGTCCCCACTCCATGACCGCTGGCGGTGCGGCTCTCACCCCTGCCTCTCCCAGCTAGATCTGGACGAGCGCGCGGCCGCCGGTTCTGCCTCGCATGGCGTCCCCAGACGCATCCTGCGGAGCCCTAACCGCCCACTCGCCGTCCCCCCGAGGCGCCCCCCTCCTCCCCTCGACCCGCTGCCTAAGTACGTCAAGGACCCCGTTCCGTCTAGCTGTTCTGATATGTCAATTTGCTCTAGTCCTGTTCGATTCGTTTCTAAACTAGGCCACCAGGCGTGTCTGTTTTGAAGAACAAATTATCTCCCTTCTAAAATGTGTAGAAATTGGAAATGAATCTAAGAACAATTCCTTAGGGCTGAAATTATAAATGTTTACGGCAACAAATTCTTGTGGTTCTGAATTTGCTGAAATTGGAAATGTGTCTGAGAACAAATTATTAATAGAATTCTGCTGAAATTAGAACATTAATAGACTGCCTTGACGGCTCTGCTTCATTTTACTGTGATGCTGAATAAATCATATGTTATGGTTCAAGGTACAAGGGGAATTCGCTGCATGCCTTCCCAGAGGAGGAGCCAAAGCAATACCAAGTCACAGTTTCACGTGCCGCTTCTAAGGGGAGATATGCAAGGTAATAAAACTCCTAACATCTTCAGTTTTTTTTTCTGGGTTGCTCTCTGTTCAATACCACTGTGCATGGTCATTTTGCATTCTGAAATGTGATTTCCAGATCTATAGCTCAAATACTCTGGTTCCCAGTGTTAGCTTGTCCGTTGTTGTTTATATTCCAAACAGTTTTTTCCCTGAAAAATGGGTATCATAAATTCTTCTGTTAACATGTGGTTAGCCTGATTTTGTTCTTAAAAAGTAAACATTCTACACTGCAGGGTGCATCAGTGATGGGCTAAGAATTGTACTGAAAACAGAGCAGTGCTATCCGTTCCAAAAACATTCTCTGATTCTAAAATTTACTTGAATTAGAATAAAATATACAGAATGTGTCGATAACTCAGTTCCCTTCACTATATTCTGTTTAACACATGTGTTCTGGTTCAGGTTTAAAGAGAATTTGAATGCCAAGCCACAGGAGACGAAGCAACACCACCATCAAGTTGCTGTCTCATGCGCCGCTTCAAAAGGGAGGTATACAAGTTGAACACTCCTAACCTCTTTTTTTTTTTTTTTTGGATTGCTCTTTGTCAACACCATTGTGCATCTTCACTAGGCATTCTGAAATGTCATTGCAAGATCAATAACCCAAATCCTCTGGTTCTCAGTATTAAGTCGTCCATTTTTTGCTTATATTACAAATGGTTTTTCCAGGAAATTGGTTAACACAACCCCTCCCGTTAGCATTCTACACTGCTAGCTGCATCTGTGTCGGTCTTAGAACTGTGCTGAAACACTCAGCAATCCGTTAAAAATAAATTATCGCAACCTCATGTTTTGCTCTCATTGTGTTGTCTCATGTAGTTCTCGGCCCGTTTCTGCGATGCAGCAGTTTCTATCCTGCATCCCCACCTGACAGCTGTTCAATTCATCATGTCAAATTTTAATTCTAAACAATCTTGACAAGTTTTTAAACATGTTTCAAGAACTCTGCATGCACCTTCATCATAAAAAAAATCAAATGGGTAAATCTGTCAAATTTTAATTCTGAACAAAGTCGACAAGTTTTTAATCATGTTTTGAGAACTCTGCATGCACCTTCATCATGAAAGAAAATCATCTGGGTAAATGACGCACTTAACATTTCTCACATTACAACATGGTATATGTGGATTTTTTGGGGGCATAACAATCAGTTCACAATAATGAATCAGGAATCGAGATGGTTGGATGTCCCAGGAGAGGAGCACTCCTGAAGGTATCAACATGGAGGAACATGCTTTGAGGTTTCGGCCTCTGCCCCGACCCAAGACGCGTGGCTTTGACCGGGCTTCCATCGGAATTCCACCTGTAATGCAAAAGAGGAAACCTCCGGAGGTGAGGAACGCTCTCCGCGAAAGAAGAGTTGCGGCCAAACAAAAGGATGCGCGCTACCACGCGGAAGTGGCCCTACGTAAATACAACAGAGCGAACAACACTAAGGTCTTCCTCTCTCTCTCTCTCCATGTATGTGAGCTTGTGACAGTCGGGATGGCTTTTCAGCCTGATTATCCATTTAAAACATGTCTTTCCGTTTTGTTTTTTTCAGTTTGAGCTGGTGGAGGTAAAAGTGATATCTATATTTTACGAGTTTGGAGGGGCCGGAGCCCATTATAACTTCACAGCTAAGCAGCCTGAGGACCAGCAGAATGCGGATGCCGACAGTACCAAGCTTTTCTTCTCTGAAGTTGACCTCTATTTTCGGAGTGAGAATGATGTGATTATGTGCTGTATAGTTGGGGAAAATGACGCAGGTACCTTGTTGGTTTTCTTGACACTTGTTCCTATTGCTTCTTTCCTGATTTCTGCCACGTTTCCTTGTTGTTCATGAGGTTTGCGTGAGGTGCAGTTAGCTGTGTTGTTCACACACATGCCGTCGCAACCTCATATTGATATTTGTCTAACTCTTTATTTGTTCTATCTATGTTGCAGGGCGTTGCTATGGCTGTGAAAACCACCAGCCTGTTGTTCACCCAAGCAGCCAAGCATACGGCGGTGGTAGTAGTACTTGCATTGAGCATCCTGGTTCGGATGGCGATAGCGACAGCGACTAGTGATGTAGCACTTGGAGCCTGCTGGCTAGCGCTGGCTTGTGTGACCAGTCCTCTCTGGTGTATATTCACTTGCTTTCCTTTTGCGAGAATTCCATCGCATGGAGTAGAGGACGAACTTGAGAAATGTGTCGTTGGATGGAGGCCCGAGCCTCAACTGTGGTTTGCGTCTGGGCTTTGCGAAAATATGTACTGCAGTAAGTAATAAATAGACTCTAGTTGTGTGGACATGGGATGGATACCTCAAGAATGTTGTTGTGTTGGCATATAATGTCATATTTGCTCTTGACATTTGCTTACACCGTAGGGATGTCTAAGTAAGCAGAGTATGGGAATTTTATACCTATTGGTTTGTGTTTGGTTTCTTGAGATGCTTTGAAATTTGTGTTCGTTGCCGGCTCCATTGACCACTTCATTGCCACTTAGCACCTCCTTGCTGGGCGCTACTATGGCTCGCGTTCAGTGAGTCAAGTCTTCTGACTCGCTGAAGTGCGCGAGGATATGGGCCGACCCAGTTTGTGGTAGGCACACTGCCTCCTTTCCTTTTCTGTTTTTTTTTCATGTTAGTATTTCGTTTTTGATTCCACTTTTTAGTTTTGTTTACACTTTTAAATAATCTAAACATACTTTTCAAAAAACATATTCTAAACATATATATTACAAAAATTTACTTCACATAATATTTTAAAAAAGTGCTAATCATCCTCTGAAAAATGTTGAATTTGTATTAATAAATGATGGATTTCTTGATCATGTATATAAAAATATATTGGACAAGTATTTGAAAAATGTTGAAAACAGTATTTAAAAAATGTTTAATAAGTATTAAAAATGTTGAACAAGTATTTGAGAAAAGTTGAGCAAGCGTTCGGACATTGTTAAATGTGTATAAAAAAATGTTGATCACTTATTTAAAAAAGGATGAATATTAATTAAGCATTTGAAAAAAATGTTGAACAGGTATTTGAAAAATGTTAATCATGCTTCTCAACAATGTTAAATGTGGATAGAAAAATGCTGACCATGTATTAGAAAAATGAAGAAATTTGTTGTTCATGTATATAAAAAAAATGTTAATCAAGCATTTGAAAAAATGTTGAATAAGAATTTGAAAAATGTTAATCAGGCATTTGGAAAATGTTAAATGTGTAAAGGAAAAAATGTTGACCATGTGTTAAAAAATGTTAATATTGCATTTAGAAAATGTTAATGAAGCATTTGAAAAAAATGTTAGATGTGTATTAGAAAAATATTGTTGACATATACAAAAAATGTAGAATAACAACCAAAAGAACAAAGAGAACAAAAAATAAGCAATTAAACAAAATGCAAAAAAGAATGAAAAACAATGGAGAATAAAAGAACAAAAACAGAGAAATCCGGCCTGAATCGCCTCAAATATGACGCGCCTCTGCTACTTACCACGAAATGGACCTAGGCGGAGTGGCTAGCAGGGCTTGTGTTCTCGTTGGATACCAGGGATAGATCCCTCATGGAAATATGCCCTAGAGGCAATAATAAAGTTGTTATTATTATATTTTCTTATTCATGATAAAGGTTTATTATTCATGCTAGAATTGTATTGATCAGAAACTTAGATACATATGTGGATACATAAACAAATATCGTGTCACTAGTGAGCCTCTACTAGACTAGCTCGTTGATCAAAGATGGTTAAGGTTTCTTAACCATAGACATGTGTTGTCACTTGATAACGGGATCACATCATTAGGAGAATGATGTGATGGACAACACACATCCGTTAGCTTAGCATGTGATCGTTCAGTTTATTGCTATTGCTTTCATAATGTCAAATACATATTCTTTCGACTATGAGATCATGCAACTCCCGGATATCGGAGAAATACCTTGTGTGATATCAAACGTCACAACGTAACTAGGTGATCATAAAGATGCTCTATAGGTATCTCCGAGGGTGTCTGTTGAGTTGGCATGGATCGAGATTAGGATTTGTCACTCCGAGTATCGGAGAGGTATCTCTGGGCCCTCTCGGTGATACACATCACAAGAAGCTTGTAATCAAAGTGACTAAGGAGTTAGTTACGAGATGACGTAGTACGGAACAAGTAAAGAGACTTGCCAGTGACGAGATTAAACTAGGTATGAAGATACCGACGATCGAATCTCGGACAAGTAACATACCGATAGACAAAGGTGTTGGAAATATGCCCTAGAGGCAATAATAAAAGTATTATTATATTTCCTTGTTCATGATAATTGTCTTTTATTCATGATATAACTGTATTATCCGGAAATCGTAATACATGTGTGAATATATAGACCACAATATGTCCCTAGTGAGCCTCTAGTTGACTAGCTCGTTGTGATCAACAGATATTCATGGTTTCCTGGCTATGGACATTGGATGTCGTTGATAACGGGATCACATCATTAGGAGAATGATGTGATGGACAAGACCCAATCCTAAGCATAGCACAAAGATCGTGTAGTTCGTTTGCTAGAGCTTTTCCAATGTCAAGTATCTCTTCCTTAGACCATGAGATCGTGTAACTCCCGGATACCGTAGGAGTGCTTTGGGTGTATCAAACGTCACAACATAACTGGGTGACTATAAAGGTGCACTACAGGTATCTCCGAAAGTGTCTGTTGGGTTGACACGGATCGAGACTGGGATTTGTCACTCCGTGTAAACGGAGAGGTATCTCTGGGCCCACTCGGTAGGACATCATCATAATGTGCACAACGTGACCAAGGGGTTGATCACGGGATGATGTGTTACGGAACCAGTAAAGAGACTTGCCGGTAACGAGATTGAACAAGGTATCGGTATACCGACGATCGAATCTCAGGCAAGTATAATACCGCTAGACAAAGGGAATTTTATACGGGATCGATTGAGTCCTTGACATCGTGGTTCATCCGATGAAATCATCGTGGAACATGTGGGAGCCAACATGGGTATCCAGATCCCGCTGTTGGTTATTGACCGGAGAACGTCTCGGTCATGTCTACATGTCTCCCGAACCCGTAGGGTCTACACACTTAAGGTTCGATGACGCTAGGGTTATAAAGGAAGTTTGTATGTGGTTACCGAATGTTGTTCCGAGTCCTGGATGAGATCCCGGACGTCACGAGGAGTTCCGGAATGGTCCGGAGGTAAAGATTTATATATGGGAAGTCCTGTTTTGGTCACCGGAAAAGTTTCGGGTTTTATCGGTAACTTACCGGGGCCACCGGGAGGGTCCCGGGGGTCCACCAAGTGGGGCCACCAACCCCGGAGGACTGCATGGGCCATGTGTGGGAGGGAACCAGCCCCAGGTGGGCTGGTGCGCCCCCCACAAGGGGCCCAAGGCGCAGGGGAGAGTGGGAGGGGGCAAACCCTAGGGCAGATGGGCCCTAAGGCCCACCCCAGGCGCGCCTCCCCTCTCTCCCCCTCTGGCCGCCACCCAGATGGGATCTGGGGGCTGCCGCCACCCCTGGGGAGGGAACCCTAGAGGGGGCGCAGCCCCCTCCCCTCCCCCTATAAATACTTGAGGTCTGGGGCTGCCCAACAGATGAGAACTTCTCCTCTTGGCACAGCCCCACCTCTCTCCCTTCTCCTCATATCTCGCGGTGCTTGGCGAAGCCCTGCTGGACTACCACGCTCCTCCATCACCACCACGCTGTTGTGCTGCTGCTGGATGGAGTCTTCCTCAACCTCTCCCTCTCTGCTTGCTGGATCAAGGCGTGGGAGACGTCACCGGGCTGTACGTGTGTTGAACGCGGAGGTGCCGTCCGTTCGGCACTAGGATCTTCGGTGATTTGGATCACGACGAGTACGACTCCTTCAACCCCGTTCTCTTGAACGCTTCCTCTTAGCGATCTACAAGGGTTTGTAGATGCACTCTCCTTCCCCTCGTTGCTGGTTTCTCCATAGATAGATCTTGGTGACACGTAGGAAAATTTTGAATTTCTGCTACGTTCCCCAACAGTGGCATCATGAGCTAGGTCTATTGCGTAGATTCTTTGCACGAGTAGAACACAAAGTAGTTGTGGGTGTTGATTTTGTTCAATATGCTTACCGTTACTAGTCCAATCTTGTTTCGACGGTATTGTGGGATGAAGCGGCCCGGACCGACCTTACACGTACACTTACGTGAGACAGGTTCCACCGATTGACATGCACTTGGTGCATAAGGTGGCTAGCGGGTGCCAGTCTCTCCCACTTTAGTCGGAACGGATTCGATGAAAAGGGTCCTTATGAAGGGTAAATAGCAATTGGCATATCACGTTGTGGTTTTGCGTAGGTAAGAAACATTCTTGCTAGAAACCCATAGCAGCCACGTAAAACATGCAAACAACAATTAGAGGACGTCTAACTTGTTTTTGCAGGGTATGCTATGTGATGTGATATGGCCAAGAAGAATGTGATGAATGATATGTGATGTATGAGATTGATCATGTTCTTGTAATAGGAATCACGACTTGCATGTCGATGAGTATGACAACCGGCAGGAGCCATAGGAGTTGTCTTTATTTATTGTATGACCTGCTATCATTAAACAACGCCATGTAATTACTTTACTTTATTGCTAACCGGTAGCCATAGTAGTAGAAGTAATAGTTGGCGAGACAACTTCATGAAGACACGATGATGGAGATCATGATCACGGAGATCATGGTGTCATGCCGGTGACGATGATGATCATGGAGCCCCGAAGATGGAGATCAAAAGGAGCAAAATGATATTGGTCATATCATGTCACTATTTGATTGCATGTGATGTTTATCATGTTTATGCATCTTGTTTACTTAGAACGACGGTAGTAAATAAGATGATCCCTTAAAAAAATTCAAGAAGTGTTCTCCCCTAACTGTGCACCGTTGCTAAAGTTCGTCGCTTCTAAGCACCACGTGATGATCGGGTGTGATGGATTCTTACGTTCGCATACAACGGGTGTAAGACAGATTTGCGAAACACTTAGGGTTAACTTGACGAGCCTAGCATGTACAGACATGGCCTCGGAACACGGAGACCGAAAGGTCGAGCATGAGTCGTATAGTAGATATGATCAACATGAAGATGTTCACCGATGATGACTAGTCCGTCTCACGTGATGATCAGACACGGCCTAGTTGACTCGGATCATGTAATCACTTAGATGACCAGAGGGATGTCTATCTGAGTGGGAGTTCATAAGATGAACTTAATTATCCTGAACATAGTCAAAAGATCTTTGCAAATTATGTCGTAAGCTCGCGCTTTAGTTCCACTGTTTAGATATGTTCCTAGAGAAAATATAGTTGAAAGTTGACAGTAGCGATTATGCGGACAATAGAAAGCTTATGTCCTTAATGCACCGCTCAGTGTGCTGAACCCCAAACGTCGTTTGTGGATGTTGCGAACATTAGACATACACGTTTTGATAACTACGTGATAGTTCAGTTAAAAGGTTTAGAGTTTAGGCACCAAAGACGTTTTCGAAACGTCGCGGAACATATGAGATGTTTCGAGGGCTGAAATTGGGATTTCAGGCTCGTGCCCACGTCAAGAGGTATGAGACCTCCGACGATATTCTTAGCCTGCAAACTAAGGGAGAAAAGCTCAGTCGTTGAGCTTGTGCTTAGATTGTCTGAGTGCAACAATCACTTGAATCGAGTGGGAGTTGATCTTCCAGATGAGATAGTGATGTTTCTCCAAAGTCATTGCCACCAAGCTGCTAGAGCTTCATGATGAGCTATAACATATCAGGGATAGATATGATGATCCTTGAGGTATTCGCGATGTTTGACACCGCGAAAGTAGAAATCAAGAAGGAGCATCAATTGTTGATGGTTAGTGAAACCACTAGTTTCAAGAAGGGCAAGGGCAAGAAGGGATACTTCATGAAACGGCAAATCAGCTGCTGCTCTAATGAAGAAACCCAAGGTTGAACCCAAACCCGAGACTAAGTGCTTCTGTAATAAGGGGAACAACCACTGGAGCGGAATTACCCTAGATACTTGGTAGATGAGAAGGCTGTCAAGGTAGATAGAAGTATATTGGATATACATTATGTTAATCTGTACTTTACTAGTAGTCCTAGTAGCACCAGGGTATTAGATACCGGTTCGGTTGCTAAGTGTTAGCAACTCGAAATAAAAGCTACGGAATAAACGGAGACTAGCTAAAGGTGAGCTGACGATATGTGTTGGAAGTGTTTCCAAGGTTGATGTGATCAAGCATCGCATGCTCCCTCTACCATCGAGATTTGGTGTTTGCGTTGAGCATAGACATGATTGGATTATGTCTATCGCAATACGGTTATTCATTTAAGGAGAATAATGGTTACTCTATTTATTTGAATAATACCTTCAATGGTCTTGCACCTAAAGGAATGGTTTATTGAATCTCGATCGTAGTGATACACATTTTCATGCCAAAAGGTATAAGATAGTAATGATAGTACCACTTACTTATGGCACTGCCATGTAAGTCATATTGGTGTAAAACGCATGAAGAAGCTCCATGTTGATGGATCTTTGGACTCACTCGTTTTGAAAAGTTTGAGACATGCGAACCATGTCTATTGGTGTATACGCATGAATAAACTCCATGCAGATGGATCGTTTGGACTCACTTGATTTTGAATCACTTGAGATATGCAAATCATACCACATGGGCAAGATGACTAAAAAGCCTCGTTTTTCAGTAAGATGGAACAAGATAGCAACTTGTTGGAAGTAACACATTTTGATGTGTGCAGTCCAATGAGTGCTGAGGCATGCAGTGAATATCGTTATGTTCTTACTTCACAGATGATTCGAGTAAGATGTAGAGTATATTTACTTGATGAACACAAGTCTGAATTATTGAATGGTTCAAGTAATTTCAGAGTGAAGTTGAAGATCATCGTGACAAGGGGATGAAATGTCTATGATATGATCATAGAGATGAGTATCTGAGTTACGAGCTTTGGCACGCAATTAAGACATTGTGGAAATTGTTTCACAATTAATACCGCCTGGAACACCATAGTTTGATGGTGTGTCCGAACATCATAGTTGCACCCTATTGGATATGGTGCGTACCGTGATGTCTCTTATCGAATTACCACTATCGTTTGTGGGTTAGGCATTAGAGACAACCACATTCACTTTAAATAGGGCACCACGAAATTCCGTTGAGATGACACCGTATGAACTATGGTTTAGAGAAACCTAAGCTGTCATTTCTTAAAGGTTTGGGGCTGCGACGCTTATGTGAAAAAGTTTCAGGTTGATAAGCTCGAACCCAAAGCGGATAAAATGCATCTTCATAGGACACCCAAAACAGTTGGGTATACCTCCTAATTCAGATTCGAAAGCAATAGGGATTGTTTCTTGAATCGGGTCCTTTCTCGAGGAAAAGTTTGTCTCGAAAAGTTGAGTGGGAGGATGGTGGAGACTTGATATGGTTATTGAACCGTCACTACAACTAGTGTGTAGCAGGGCACAGGAAGTTGTTCCTGTGGCACCTACACCAATTGAAGTAGAAGCTTATGATAGTGATCATGAAACTTCGGATCAAGTCACTACCGTACCTCGTAGGGTGACAAGGATGCGTACTGCTTCAGAGTGGTACAGTAATCTTGTCTTGAAGGTCATGTTGCTAGACAACAATGAACCTACGAGCTATGGAGAAGCGATGGTGGGCTCAAATTCTGACAAATGGTTAGAAGCCATGAAATCCGAGATAGGATCCATGTATCAGAACAAAGCGTGGACTTTGGTGGACTTGCCCAATGATCGGCAAGCCATTGAGATAAATGGATCTTTAAGAAGAAGACGGACGTGGATGGTAATGTCACCATCTATGAAGCTTGACTTGTGGCGAAGAGTTTTTCACAAGTTCAAGGAGTTGACTACGATGAGATTTTCTCATCCGTAGCGATGCTTAAAGTCCATCGGAATCAAGTTAGTATTAGCTGCATTTATGAAATCTGGCAGATGGATGTCAAAACGAGCTTCCTTACCGGTTTTCGTAAGGAAAGGTTGTATGTGATACAATCATAAAGGTTTTGTCGATCCTAAGGATGCTAAAAGGTATGCTAGCTCCAGCGATCCTTCTAAGGACTGGAGTAAGCATCTCGGAGTTGGAATATGTACTTTGATAAGATGATCAAAGATTTTTTGTTTATACAATGTTTATGAGAAACTTGTATTTCCAAAGAAGTGAGTGGGAGCACTATAGAATTTCTGATGAGTATATGTTGTTGACATATTGTTGATCAGAAATGATGTAGAATTTTCTATAAAGCATATAGGGTTATTTGAAAAGTGTTTTTCAAGTGAAAACCTGGTTTAAGCTACTTGAACATTGAGCATCAAGATCTATGAGGATAGATCAAAAACCGCTTAATGGTACTTTCAAATGAGCATATGCCTTGACATGATCTTGAAGGTGTTCAAGATGGATCAGTCAAAGAAGGAGTTCTTGCCTGAGATGTAAGGTATGAAGTCAAGACTTAAAGCTCGACCATGGCAGAAAAGAGAGAAAGGACGAAGGTCGTCCCCTATGTTTCAGATGTAGGCTCTATAGTATGCTATGCTGTGTACCGCACCGGAAGTTTGCCTTGCCATGAGTCAGTCAAGGGGTACAAGAATGATCCAGGAATGGATCATTGGACAGCGGTCAAAGTTATCCTTAGAGGAATAAGGATATGTTTCTCGATTATGGAGGTGATAAAGAGTTCGGCGTAAAGGGTTACGTCAATGCAAGCTTTAACACCTATCCGAGTGACTCTGAGTAGCAAACCGGATATGTATAGTGGAGCAACCATTTGGAATAGTTCCAAGTGGAGCGTGGAAGCAACATTTATAGAATGACCTAGAGATTTGCGAAGTACATACGGATCTGAAAGTTGCAGACCCGTTGACTAAAACCTCTCTCACAAGCAAAACAGATCAAACCCCAGAACTCATTGAGTCTTAATCACATGATGATGTGAACTAGTTTAATGACACTAGTAAACTCTTTCGATGTTGGTCACATGGTGATGTGACATGTGAATGTTAATCACATGGCGATGTGAACTAGATTATTGACTCTAGTGCAAGTGGGAGACTGTTGGAAATATGCCCTAGAGGCAATAATAAAAGTATTATTATATTTCCTTGTTCATGATAATTGTCTTTTATTCATGCTATAACTGTATTATCCAGAAATCGTAATACACGTGTGAATATATAGACCACAATATGTCCCTAGTGAGCCTCTAGTTGACTAGCTCGTTGTGATCAACAGATAGTCATGGTTTCCTGGCTATGGACATTGGATGTCGTTGATAACGGGATCACATCATTAGGAGAATGATGTGATGGACAAGACCCAATCTTAAGCATAGCACAAAGATCGTGTAGTTTGTTTGCTAGAGCTTTTCCAATGTCAAGTATCTCTTCCTTAGACCATGAGATCGTGTAACTCCCGGATACCGCAGGAGTGCTTTGGGTGTATCAAACGTCACAACGTAACTGGGTGACTATAAAGGTGCACTACAGGTATCTCCGAAAGTGTCTGTTGGGTTGACACGGATCGAGACTGGGATTTGTCACTCCGTGTAAACGGAGAGGTATCTCTGGGCCCACTCAGTAGGACATCATCATAATGTGCACAATGTGACCAAGGGGTTGATCACGGGATGATGTGTTACGGAACGAGTAAAGAGACTTGCCGGTAATGAGATTGAACAAGGTATCGGTATACCGACGATCGAATCTCGGGCAAGTATAATACCGCTAGACAAAGGGAATTGTATACGGGATCGATTGAGTCCTTGACATCGTGGTTCATCCGATGAGATCATCGTGGAACATGTGGGAGCCAACATGGGTATCTAGATCCCGCTGTTGGTTATTGACCGGAGAACGTCTCGGTCATGTCTACATGTCTCCCGAACCCGTAGGGTCTACACACTTAAGGTTCGATGACGCTAGGGTTATAAAGGAAGTTTGTATGTGGTTACCGAATGTTGTTCGGAGTCCCGGATGAGATCCCGGACGTCACAAGGAGTTCCGGAATGGTCCGGAGGTAAAGATTTATATATGGGAAGTCCTGTTTTGGTCACCGGAAAAGTTTCGGGTTTTATCGGTAACGTACCGGGACCACCGGGAGGGTCCCGGGGGTCCACCAAGTGGGGCCACCAACCCCGGAGGGCTGCATGGGCCATGTGTGGGAGGGAACCAGCCCCAGGTGGGCTGGTGCGCACCCCACAAGGGGCCCAAGGCGCAGGGGAGAGTGGGAGGGGGCAAACCCTAGGGCAGATGGGCCCTAAGGCCCACCCCAGGCGCGCCTCCCCTCTCTCCCCCTCTGGCCGCCACCCAGATGGGATCTGGGGGCTGCCGCCACCCCTAGGGAGGGAACCCTAGAGGGGGCGCAGCCCCCTCCCCTCCCCCTATAAATACTTGAGGTCTGGGGCTGCCCAACAGATGAGAACTTCTCCTCTTGGCACAGCCCCACCTCTCTCCCTTCTCCTCATATCTCGCGGTGCTTGGCGAAGCCCTGCTGGACTACCACGCTCCTCCATCACCACCACGCCGTTGTGCTGCTTCTGGATGGAGTCTTCCTCAACCTCTCCCTCTCTCCTTGCTGGATCAAGGCATGGGAGACGTCATCGGGCTGTACGTGTGTTGAACGCGGAGGTGCCGTCCGTTCGGCACTAGGATCTTTGGTGATTTGGATCACGACGAGTATGACTCCTTCAACCCCGTTCTCTTGAACACTTCCGTTTAGCGATCTACAAGGGTATGTAGATGCACTCTCCTTCCCCTCGTTGCTGGTTTCTCCATAGATAGATCTTGGTGACACGTAGGAAAATTTTGAATTTCTGCTACGTTCCCCAACAAAAGGGAATTGCGTATGTTATCATAAGGTTCGACCGATAAAGATCTTCCTAGAATATGTAGGAACCAATATGGCCATCCAGGTTCCGCTACTGGTTATTGACCGGAGAAGGTGTCTCAGTGATGTCTGCATAGTTTTCGAACCCGTAGGGTCCGCACGCTTAAGTTCGTTGACGATATAGTAGTATATGAGTTACGTGGTTTGGTGATGGAGTGTTGTTCGGAGTCCCAGATGAGATCTCGGACATGACGAGGAGCTCCGAAATGGTCCGGAGGTAAACATTGATATATATGACGATGCTATTTGGACACCGGAAAGGTTTCGGGTTGTACCGAGTAACCATCGGATCACCGGAATGGATTCCGGGAGGCTCCGGGAGGTCAATGGGCCTAATGGGCCAAGGGGAGGCACACACTAGCCCACAAGGGGGCTGGCGCACCCTTCCCTGGCCGCCGGCCCTAGGGGAAGGAAAGGGTGAGTGTTGGCCCCTCCCGCCTTTCCCTCCACATGAGAGAAAGGAAAGGGGAGAGGGGCACCTCCCCCTGCCTTCCTCCCGCGCACAAATAAGGAAGGAGGGGCGCGGCTAGGGCAGGAGCCCCAGGAAGCTAGCTGCATCCCCTCTCCCCCCACCTATATATATGTGGGAGGGGGCGCCACACATAGACCACGATGATCTCTTAGCCGTGTGCGGCGCCTCTCTCCATAGTTTCGTCACTTGGTCATATATGCTTAGGCGAAGCCCTGCGGAGATAGCATCACCACCACTGTCACCATGCCTTCGTGTTGTCGGAACGCATCAACTACTTCGCCCATCTTGCTGGATCAAGAAGGCGAGGACGTCACCTAGCCGAACGTGTGCTGAACACGGAGGTGCCGTACGTTCGGTACTTGAACAGTTGGATCGCGAGAAGTTCGACTACATCAACCACGTTAATAAACGCTTCCACTTACGGTCTACAAAGGTACGTAGACACACTCTCCCCTCTCGTAGCTATGCATCTCTATGAATAGATCTTGCGTGTGCGTAAGTTGTTTTTTATTTTCCATGCAACGTTTCACAACCATCCCTACTTCTCCCATTTAACTGTGCTATTTTTACTAGCTATGCGCTCGAATGGGCCTGCCCGATATGATGCGATGGAGGGAAAACCTTCAGCGAGTGCAAACTACCGCCTCGCTTAAAGTGAGTAATAGTCGCCGTGCTCCTCGCTTGGATCTAGCTGATTATTCCGCCAGGTTGGTGGGTCGTAACTCGTTTGGACGTCAGCTAGCCCACCACCTCATGTTCGACCGACTTGTTGCTTCACCTTTCTTCTTTCTTGCCTGGTGAGTATGGAGTTTGCTATTTAAGGTTTTTTTGTGTGTACATAAGGTATTTAATGCTTCACATAAATGCCCAAAGGTAGGCAGTAATCATTAAATGTATCCATTTTGATGGATTTTATCCCATGCTTAGGTGATTTTATCTCAATTTAATGATCCGGACAATCAGCTTTGCAAAAGCATGGTTTCTCGTCGAAAGTAGGCACACATTGGATCATCTCATTAGTATATCAATTAGCAGCATAGCCAGGTAACATTTGTATTGGACCACAAATATCTCCTTGAAATTGTTTCAGGAAATCAAGTGGCTCGTCCTATATTTTTAGGCGAGATGGCTTTATGATCTATTTCCCAGTGCATTATGTTGTGTCTAACAGAACCGTCATTTTTTTTCTCATCATCCATCACAAATGCGGAGGCCGACACAGCTGTAAAATTTATATGAATAATACACATGTTCTAGGTCCCCCACAACATCATCATCGACGATACTTTCGATTTTACAACAGATGCGTTCAGGGACTTCTACCACAAAAGAAGAATCCAAATTGATTACTCCTTGGTGTCATGTGGAGTGCGCCAATGGGTTGATCACGCAGGGTTTGAAGCCCCGTCTTGTATCCCCGTTGGTCCGAGCAAAATGAAAATGGGTTGACGACTGCCCATCTGTCCTCTAGATGCGAGCAAAATGAAAATGGGTTGACGAGTTCCCATCCATTCTAGCCTACCATCCATCCCAGCCTACGGACCACCCCAAATAGGTCCATTGGCTATACACCATTCTTCATGGTGTACGGGGTAGAAACGGTGTTCCCCTCTGACAGAGAGTATGATTCTCCGTGAGTTTGTGGGTGCGAGGAGGAGGCCGCGGAGGAATCCGGCAAAGATGACGTCAACGCCAAGGAGAAAGCTCGGCTCCTCGCCCTTGAACGCACAACTATCTACCAGCAAAAGGTATGGTACTATCAAGGGAGGCGCGTCCGGCTTCGTGAGTTCAACACCGACAACGTCATCCTCTGCCTCAAACAGAAGCAGCAAAAGAATAAGCTCTCTTCCCCATGGGATGGTCCTTGCATCATTCATGAGGTCCTCAACAGCGGGGCGTACTACCTCCGCAACCGAAAGACAAGCCAGATCACGATGCGTCCACGGAAAGATGCCTAGCGATGTATTTTCTATGCATAATTTCTATTTAGCTAGTGCAAGGCTTTTTTTTTATGTTTTTAGTCACAATGTTTTAGCTGGACCCCAACATACTGGTGAATAAAGGAAATATTCCATGTTCCCACAATGATTTGATATCTCATGTACTAAAAAATTCCAGATAAGACGAAACCTAGAGGTAGAAACAACGTATCCCTTTGCTTGTCAAGCTCTGGGGCTGCATCACGCGTACAATCCGCACATAGGCTGCATCATACGTTCCCTCTATTTCGTCTGGACATAGGGGCTGCTTCGTGTTGAATATGCACATACGTATATAGGTCTGGGCATTGTACGTTGCATCTGTCGCGTCTCTCTCCCCTCTGTAACTTGTTGTATCTTGGGAGACAAGACACCAGGTGCACCCCTTATATCTATATATATGCCTAGTGCACGATCAATAAGGATTATCGATGCACATAATCCCTTTCTTCCAAACCTACATGGTATCTGATACAGTATCGATCCCTGCCTAAACCGCTTCCGCAACCCTAGTCGCCGCTGCCCCCACCCTCCCATGCCGCTGCTCCTCCCCTCGCAGCCGCTCCACCCCAACAGTCGCCGCGCCGCCTACCGTTTCTCGCTGCGCCGCCGCTTCTCCCTCCCATCTACAAACCTAACCGCCGCCACCTCTTCCACTACAAAAAAAAGACACATCCGTGACATTTTAGGCCGACGAATTTTTTTCTGTCATACATATGACACTTCTATGACGATAATTGTGACAAAATCCGGTATCATCATAGATGTGGTGGGCTCGTACTTCTATGACAAAAAATCATGACAGAAAATGGGCTTTTCCTCCTGGGCTGGCCGGAGACGCAGCTGCATGACATTCTTTGGGCCGTCCATGATGGAAAAAACCGTGGTAGAAGCGAGGATGAGGAAAATTTTGGGGAGTTGCCGGTTACGGTGGGAGAGCGATGCCCGTTTCTCTCGTACAGGTACGCGCGTGTGTGCGAGGCGTTGGCTCTAACTGAACCCGAGCGTGGCGTTGAGCTCTAACTGAACCCGAGTGATTGCACTGTAGGCTACGCGTTACTGAACCCGAGCGATCAATCGATGTCTATTAACTGAACCCGATGGAGCGATTCCTTCGCTACTGCTGCTAACTGAAGCCGATCGATTGGATGTACAGTGAGCGTTGCGGGGGGGGGGGGGGGGGGGGGTTTGATGAACAGTGAACGGTGGCGTTGCCTCTGGATGAACAGGAACCCGTGGTGTGGAGGACTGGATGAACAGTAGACGGTGGAGGGGTGGCCGTGGAGGGGTGGTTGAACAGGACCCCGTGGTGTGGAGGGCTGGATGAACAGTAGACGGTGGAGGGGTGCCCATGGAGGGGTGGTTGAACAGTAGCCGGTGGAGTAGCGCGCGGTGGAGGCTGGATGAACAGGAGCCCGTGGAGGCTGGAGGAGGTCGACGGTAGCCCGTGGAGGCTGGAGGAGGTCGACGGTGGAGATGAATAATATCCCGTGGAGTCCCGTTTGGCGGTACGCCACACCCCTCCCAATGAACAGGACCCCCGTTTCGACCGTAGCGCTCCAACACAAGTCCGTTTCGTCCGTTTTGCGGTACGCCACACCCCTCCCGATCAACAGGACCCCCGTTTCGACCGTAGGAGGTCCGTTTCCTCCGTTTTGCGGTACGCCACATCCTTCCCGATCAACAGGACCCCCCTTTCGACTGTAGGAGGTTTGTTTCCTCCATTTTGCGGTATGCCACAGCCCTCCCGATCAACAGGACCCCGTTCCGAACGTGGCCGGTCGAACACAAGGCCGTTTCCTCCATTGTGCGGTACGCCAGCCCTCGTTTCCATCGCCTGTTCCGTCCAAGTCGGTTGGCTCCCACGCATTCCGTTGCCTCCCGATGAACACGACGCATTTCGTTGCCTCCCGATGAACACGACGCATTCCGTTGCCTCCCCATGAACACGACGCATTCCGTTGCCTCCCCATGAACACGATGCATTCCGTTGCCTCCCCGTGAACACGACGCATTCTGTTGCCTCCCCATGAACACGAGCCCTCGCCGTACGTATGCGCGACTAGGCGTTCGAGACCCCGCCCGTATGTACACATACGTGGCCGTATTTTCTTTCTTGCACCCTGGCCGCTGTACTTACGTGTACATGCTACGTGCGCGCCTCTACTACGACACGTGTGCGCCTCTACAACGACCAGTATGTACGTACACGTTCGCGACCAAAATGACAACGCTACGTACGCTTCGACCAGGTGGGTCCCGACTGTCAGACACTTCCTTGCGTGCGAAAATGTAGCTGGTGGGTCCCAGCAGTCAGAGGGGCGAAATATTTTTTTTCCCGGACGCACTTCCTTGCGTGCGAAGGTGTAGCTGGTGGGTCCCAGCAGTCAGGGGGGAAACATTTTTTTCGCGAAATACGGTGGCCCGTCCGGTGGGTCCCCGCTCTCAGGTGGAGGAATAATTATTTTCCACGTAATAAGGAGGCACTTCCTTGCTGCGGCCGTGGATCCAGCTGTCAGCCTCTCCACATACAGTCCACGTCCGATGGAAATCGTTCCTTGACCACGTTGACCACGCCGCGCCGAGAGCACCAGGGCGGTGGACGACGGCGAGGCCTAGGAAGGGGACGACGGGGAGCCGGGGAAGACGCGGCAGCGGAAGCCCGCGCCGAGAGGAGTACGAGGGTTCACTGGTTCGGCTGAGGTGTGAGGCTGCCGTCGCCGCAGGGCCTGGCCAGCGGTGGGAATAGTAAGGGCGGTGAGGCCTCCACGGCAGCACATCCGGCCACAGGAGGCAGGAGCATGCGGCACGATCAACGCTGCTTTGGGCGGCTGGAGCAAGAAGACCAGAGGTTGAAGAAGCACTACGGCCGTTGGATGGACATCGTACGGTCACTGGAGCTAGAATCGTTTATATTGACTAAGTTGACAAAGCCCTCCGTCCCCATCAACTTAGTAGGCCCACAAGTCAGCCTCCCACCAAGGTGGGTCCCAGCTAGCTGGGAGGGTATTCATTTTTTTCTGCGTAATAAGGAGGCACTTCCGGTGGGTCCCAGCTGATAGCAGGGGGAATGTTTTTTTCGCGAAATACGGTGGCCCGTCGGGTGGGTCCCAGCAGTCAGGGGCAAACGTTTTTTTCGCGAAATACTGGTGGCCCGTCCGGTGGGTCCCTGCTGTTAGGTGGAGGAATAATTATTTTCCGCGTAATAAGGAGGCACTTCCTTGCGGCTGCCGTGGACCCAGCTGTCAGCCTCTCCATGTACAGTATTCTTCCGACGGAATTCGGTCATTGACCACATTGACCACGCCGCGCTGAGAGCACCACGGCGATGGACGACGGCGAGGCCTAGGAAGGGGACAACGCGGAGCCGGGGAAGATGCGGCAGTGGATTCCCACGCGGAGAGGAGTACGAGGGTTCACTGGTTCGGCTGCGCTGCCATCGCCGCAGAATAACAGGGGGTGTGGGTGAGTGGAGTGGAGGGATGGCCTGGCCAGCGGTGGGAGTAGTATGGGGGCGGTGAGGCCTCCGCGGCAGCACAGCCGGCCACGGGAGGCAGGAGCAGGCGGCACGACCGGTGCTGCTTTGGGCGGCTGGAGCAAGAAGACCAGAGGTTGAAGAAGCACTACGGCCGTTGGATGGACATCGTACGGTCAGTCGAGCTAGAATCGTGCATATTGACTAAGTTGACAAAGCCCTTCGTCCCCGTCAACTTAGTAGGCCCACTATACTGGGTCCCAGCTAGCAGGGGGAGTATTCTTTTTTTGGGTGTAATAAGGAGGCACTTCCTTGCGTGCGAAGATATAGCTGGTGGGTCCGAGCTGTAAGTGGCGGTAACGTTTTTTTTGCGAAATACAGAGGCCCTTTCGGTGGGTCCCAGATGTCAGGTGGAGGAATCATTATTTTATGCGTAATAAGGAGGCATTTCCTTGCGTGCTGCCGTGGACCCAGCTGTCAGCCTCTCCACGTACAATCCACTTCCGATGGATGTCGTTCATTGACCATGTTGACCAGGCCGCGCCGAGAGCACCAGGGCAGTGGACGACGGCGAGGCCTAGGAAGGGAACGACATGGTAGCAAGACTGTTTCTAACCACCTGTTTGAAGGAAGAAATAAGCAACAGCGGCTGATGTCAGGAAGGCATACATAGTTTTTTTTCTGAAAAACTGAGCCATTCCTGACCTTTCCTCTTCTTTTAAGCAAATTTTGTGCAGTTCTACTAAAATAAAATGCCATCACCGCCTTGACAATTTAGTTACACTGTACAAAAGGAAATGACTTAACATTACATCATGATGTCGGGTATGTAGTAGACAGGCATTAGAGACAAACATACAGACCTCCTCCGATAACATAATAAACATTAGTTTTAACAAAGGTGTGAGTAGTTTTACCGAGATAATTTGAGTGAACTCTACACCCTCTGTTCCTTAATATAAGATGTTTTCGCGGTTCAATTTAAAGTACCCAAACGTCTAGTATTTAGAAAAATAGGTAGTAGTTTTCTTGAGCACATATCTGGGAAAGCTTGCCACACTTTATTTATGTCCATACGCTAATGCAACACCATTCGAATACTACAAATATACACTAATCCAGTGGCTATTGCAACAGTAGAGTAGTTAGTTTATTACAGGGTACAGTAGAATGGTTTTACTGAACAGATTTCAATAACTCTAGCACTGGAAGGTTTCTATAAGAATTAACAATACAAAATGTAAAGGTAACAAGTTTCAGCATTGGTATACTAGCTGTGCATGAGCATTAAACCAAATACAAAAGTCTGAAGGTAACTAGCATTATTAACTAATGACAGTATAAAAAATTGCAAACCATGTACCTCCAAGGTAAATATCATTTCGAACTCGGGGGGACCTTAAAAATTGCTATCCCAATCTTGATAATCGATCAAACATAAGAACTTGATCGAACGAATCAAGAGAACAGCCGGAGGAGGAGGTGCCCACTCTTGACCTTTCCTCTTGTCTTCATAATTGTCTGTGCAGTTTAACCAAAATAAAATGACATCAGTGCCTTGGCATTTTGGTGGCACTGTACAAAAAAATTAACTTATCTCATGAAAGTGAGGTATGTAATCTATAAGCATTAACAGTGCAAAAATCTGAAAGTAGTAACAAGTTTCATCGTTGGTATACTGGCTGTGCAACAGCATTAGAATGCCTTAGCTGAAAAATCTTTAATACATCCACAATCAACAGCTAACCCTGAAATGATCCAGTGACATTAAATGACACTGCTTAAATTTATCTCTGGCATTAGACTGAGAGCGGCATTAGTTAAATGTGGCATCACTTTAGCAGTAACATTGCTTGACTTGACTGCTGGCGTTATACTAACAACAAAAAAAGTGGCAATAAGAGCATGGGAGGCCCATTCGGACAGTGGGCGCACCAGTACGATGTACCCCCACGGACGCAGAGTGGTGAGGGAGGTATGGTTGCCTAGAGCAACAAATATCCAAGTAGCATATGTGGATTACGTCCCATTTTTGTTCTCTTTAGCCACCTTTTTCCTATGTGAGGACAACAAACCGATCGACCTGGTCATTCTCTATTGCGTTGTCATGCCTTTCTACTCTTCTTCAACCAAGAGACACGAGACTCATTCCTTAGCTACTGATTTTCCCCTTTTCAACCTAGATGCGGGTTCGATGCCTACTCTCTTGGACAGTACAGTCTTCCTTCCTTTCCTTATTCAACCCAGACATGCATTAGTCTGCATGAAGTAGGGTTTCCTTTAATAGTGCGAATTATGGTTTTCGTCTGCGTGGCCAGCAGAGCAGAGCATAGCAAATTGGGAAGATGGTGGAGTGGAAAAAGATCCACATGCAACGACGTGCCAGATGGGGCAATAGAACAAGGGTATGGTTCGAAAAGAGGTAGCATACCTGAGGGTCGGCGGGAAGTGGCTTCGCTCGTGGTCGTCGTCCTCCGTACACACTACGACAGTGATCCCACGCGGGCGCTAGGTCTAAGAGGATGGCCTTGTCGTCAGTGCGTGACCTCGCTCGCCGCCGACGAGTGCGTCAACGCTGCACGTCCTTTTCTTCCTCGGCGGATCTGTGACCACCGATGAGGAGGGAGAGAGGGGCCGTCTTTTTTAGATCTGGAGAGAGGGTGGTAGTGTGAGAAGCAAGTGGGCAGCCCTTGGCAAGAAAGCGCTGAAGCTCCAGCCTATATATCTTCTTTATACTACTAGTACTGGAGGTGGAGTAGTGGTAGAGTAGTTTATATTTTGTCTGCCTACAGTACCAGTTAGTCGTGCTTCAAAACTGAACGGCACGCCATTAAAAAAATAAAGGCCAATAACTAATGCGGCACCTCGGGCCAACGCGGCCACATCGCATTTTGCACGAGAAATTACACACCATGTTTCGTTGACATGTGGTCCCATTCCACATATCAGTGAGACAACAGCGAGTAGTAGGAGTATTTCCGAACCAACGTGTAGGCCGGGCGCCCCTTCTTTAACCGTGGCAAACTGGCAACCGTCCACCGACTCTTCGCCTTTCCCTCTCGATTTAGAACTGCTGTCGCACGCTCTTCCTCTCCCTCCTCCATTTTCCTTCAGCCCTTCACCCTTTCTTCTGCCATTGTTCGATCGTCTTCTCCATGGAGGGAACAGGACGGAAACGACCCCGTTATTCTTGCCCCGATCTGAAAGATGATGTGGTGGAGGAACTCATTGACCGGTGCGACGTCATCACCTCGGCTAGCATGGCAGGTTCGTTCAAGCCCATTCTCAACTCAACTAATAACATCATTACAAGGAACCCAAGAGTCAAGGAGCGGTTTGATCTCCCCTATCTTCTTCATCGTGACCCTGATGACTGGCGCTGTCACGATGGAGGTGTCACAACCCTAGATCTTTGTTTGTAATTAGTTGCATCTTCATCCATGTCATCATGTTTAAATTTCATGAAAGTTGAAATGGGGATTGTTGAAACCCTAGCACCAAATGAATTCAACTAGGTTCAATAAAAATAATCTTCAATGAACCCAGAATGCCTTTGGAAATGTTCATGATTTTTGATAAAGGTGAAAACCTCTGCCAAAAATGATGAGCATATTTCTTGGCCATTTATGGATTTTTGAATTAACTCATATTGTATTTGAATTGGGGCATTTAAATTCTATAAATATTTTAAATGCTCTAATAATTCTGAAAATAGTTGAGGGCTGTTGGGAATAATCCAATATGTGCCCACAATTTATTTCAGGATTTTATAAAGTGATTTAGTATTTTACTAAATCCAAAAAAACCAAAGATAGAAAATAGAAAACATTAATAAAAGGAGAGAGAGAGAAAGGTTTACCTGGACTTACCTGGTGCCACCAACCGGCCCAGCTCCTGTGCAGCCCATCTGGCCTGGCGCTGTGCCGGCCCAGCCCACCTAGCCCTCTCCCCTGTCGTCTTCCTCCCCAAGCCAGTAGGCAGAGCGTGTGCTCGCCGCACGCGCACACGCGCCCGAGCCACCTCCTGCTTCCGCCGCTTCTGGAGCCAGCCCCGAGCGCCACGCACTCCCTCTCGACCGCCCCTCTCTCTCTGGACCACCTCCTCCTCCTCTGCTCTCCCTCCCTCTCGCCACCGAACGCACCTGAGAGCGCCGCTCGCCGTAACCATGACCACCGGCCACCCCTCGTCCCGTGACCGTGCCCAGCAGCTCCGCAATCAAGCACCACATCCCCAAGCCGAAGGAAACGAGCCGGAGGGCTTTGCTTCGTCGTCAACGTCCTCGTCTTCACCGCTGGCGCCCGGAGATCGTCTCCGTCGATTCGTCGGTTTCCGTCCGTCCTCGAGGCCGCTGACCTTCTCTACCGAATCCTTGTGAGCTCCTACACTTTTCCCCGTGCTCACCCCCTCTGTTTCCGCCCTCTAACCGCAGCCCGCCATGGCCGAGCACCCGCTGCCGCCGCCGCGAAGCTCGCCGTCGCTAGCCGCCCCGCCCGACCAACCCAAGCATGGAGTCGTGCTCCGGGTTTCTCCAGGAACCCGTAGCACGCCTCAGGTCGCCCGCTCGTGCACCGTGGTCCTTGCACCCGTGCAAGCCGCAACTGCGCCGCCGTGGAACTTGACGCCGTCGACGTTCCCGGCCACCCTAGCATCGCCTGAGGCCACCAGCCGACGCACCTCCTTGCTCCGGTTCCAACGCGCCCAGCCGCACGAGCTCCCGTCGCCGGAGTTGGCCGGACGGGCAACGCCGCCGCGTCCTGGTTACGCCGGCGATTAGCCGCCGGTGATAGCAGCTGTTAGGGGTTAATCACCCCACTAACTAAGCCCTATGCCACTGACAGTCGGGCCCCACCGGCTTAGTTAAACCACTAACCAAATTAGTTAGATTTGACTTAATCCCGATGGACCCACGCGTCAGATTGACCCTGCTGACGTGGCCGTTGACCAGGCACACCTGTCCGCGACACTAACCAGCCCTGGGTCACTGACCAGTGGACCCCACTGGTCAGGTTTGACCTGGACCCGGTCAGTTGACCTGCTGACGTCACACTGACGTCAGGCTGACGCAGTAAGTCATTTCCTGGATTAAATTTAATTCAGGAAATTGCAGAAAATTGCCTAAACTTCTAAAAATCATAGAAAATCAACCGTAGCCCAGAATGAAATAATTTATATATGAAAAATGATCAGAAAAATCCAATCTATCCATCTGCACTGGTTTCATGCATGTTTAAACAACTTAACCTTGCTGTTTAGTGCAAAACATGATAAGGCACTATTTGAATTCATAATTTGAATTTGGGGTTGAACCTTTGGCTCAATATGACCCAAATCCATCTGGTTGTAGTTGCATTAGGCCAACACACTCATATTGCCATGTCATGAGCATGCATCATATTGTGCATTGCATTGATTGTATTTCTTCTCTGTTGCCGGTATCTGTCCCCTCTCGGTAGACGATGTTTCGATGTTGTGATCGTTGACACTGATGAAGACTCAATGCTATCTTCAGAAGTGCCAGGCAAGCAAAAACCCCTTGTTCATTCCGATACAATCCCACTCTCTCGCTCCTGCTCTCTTTTACTGCATTAGGACAACAACGATTCAACTGTTACTTGCTGCGGTAGCTGAACCCCTTTATCCTTTGCATGACCTGTCATTCCACAGTAAATAGATGAAACCCACTAGCATGAGTAGGAGTTGTTTGAGCCCTGCTGTGCCTACTCATTCATGCTTGTTTGTCATGCCTGCTACTGCTTAGAGTTGAGTTGGGTCTGATTCATCGAGGATGAATCAGAGGTGTGTGAACATGTCCTACCGTGTGTGAGCTAAGTGTGTGAACACGATTTGGTAAAGGTAGCGGTGAGAGGCCATGTAGGAGTACATGGTGGGTTGTCTCATTGCAGCCGTCCTCAGGAACTGAGTTCTGTGTTTGTGATCCATGATGCAGTTACTACCACGCATTGGGCCCGAAACCAATGGACCCTCTCGGCTTCTTAATCACCCTTGTCTTCTGTCCAGGAGTTGCAAGTAGTTTCTGGTGTTTGTAGTAAGCTGGAGGCCGTGGGCAGCGTTGACCGGAGGGGTGGGCTGTGATGCGGTAGGCACGTGGCCGGGTATACCGGGCGCCCGTTTGGTGTCACGGAACCCTGTACACATCGTTTGGGGCTGTGAGCGAAACTTCGACCGGATCTCCTCATGGATGGAACCCGAATAGGCGATAAACCTGGACTAGAGACTTGAGTGTTTAGGTAGGCCGTGGCCGACACCCACGTTGGGCTTCCACTTGAAGGTTGCCGAGTACATGTCGTGTAAACGGCAGTAAGTGGTGAGAGCGTGTGTGAAGAAGTACACCCCTGCAGGGTTAACATCATCTATTTGAATAGCCGTGTCCGCGGTAAAGGACTTCTGGGTTGCCTGTACAGTTCATAGACAAGTGAAAGTGGATACTTTAAAATACGCAAGATAAGCGTGAGTGCTATGGATGGCGTTCTCGTAGGGAGACGGGAGCGGATCCATAGTGGTGTATTGGTATGGTGAATATGTGGACTCGTGTGCGCCACCTCAAAAGAGTTACTTGCAGTCGTAGTTTAGGATAGCCACTGAGTCAAAGCTGGCTTGCTGCTGTTAAACTCCACCATCCCCTTTGTTGATAATGATGCATATGTAGTTAGTTCTGATGTAAGTCTTGCTGGGTACATTTGTACTCACGTTTGCCTATTTTATGTTTTTGCAGAGAGGCCTCGGTCTCGCTAGTAGTTCCGCGTGGACTTAGACGTTTAGCTTGTTACCTCAGCTACGATCTTGTGCCCTCGGCAGGATCTGGTAGATAGTCAGGCTTCTAAGCCTTTTTCTTTTGTAGATGTCTGTACTCAGACATGTTAGCTTCCGCTTGTGCTTTGACTTGTATGCTCTGAGTGTTGGGTCGTGAGACCCATGTTTGTAATATCTCGCTCCTCGAGCCTAACGAATAAATACTGAGTCGTAGAGTCATGTTGTGATGCCATGTTGTATTTGCACATATCGAGCATATTGTGTGTATGTTATTGAAATGCTTGGTATGTGTGGGATCTGACTATCTAGTTGTTTATGCTTAGTAGCCTCTTTTATCGGGAAATGTCTCCTAGTGTTTCTACCGAGCCATGGTAGCTTGCTACTGCTCCGGAACACTTAGGCTGGTCGGCATGTGTCCTTCTTCGTTCCTGTGTCTGTCCCTTCGGGGAAATGTCACGCGATGAATACCGGAGTCCTGTTAGCCCGCTACAGCCCGGTTCACCGGAGTCCTGCTAGCCCAGTGCTACAGCCTGGATTCACTCGCTGATGACCGACACATTCGATGCTGGGTCATGGATGTCTGTCCCTGTAAGTCTGTGCCACTTTGGGTTTACGACTAGCCATGTCAGCCCGGGCTCTTTATCATATGGATGCTAGCGACACTATCATATACGTGTGCCAAAAGGTGCAAATGGTCCCGGGAAAAGGTAAGGCGACACCCATGGGAATACCGTGCGTGAGGCCGCAAAGTGATATGAGGTGTTACATGCTAGATCGATGTGGCATTGAGTCGGGGTCCTGACAGCTTTGGTATCAGAGCCTGACTGCCTGTAGGATTACCAAGCCAAACTGGTCGAAGTTGTGTCTAGAAATGCTTTAGTTATGTAAGGGAATTGATTGTGGGAGGGAACGTAAGGCTCTTTTTACTCCTTATACCTCATGGCCTTCTGATCTGAGTCAACCTCTTCTCTTCTACGGGGATTAAGAATTAGGCCTTCTCATCTATCTATCAGGATGACGTGTTACTAATCCCTAGACTTATAGGATTGATAGTTTCAAGCCTCAAATCAGTTGCTACTACTTTTAGTATGTTCTCAGTTGAACCAGAACCTTGATATGATGCTGTTAAGTGACTATGTAAATCCTTGTGAATGTCTCAAATCTTTTTTGAGCATTTACAGCCGTTATGCTGTCCGAGTCATCCCAGGTTTCTAATAGTCTGATGCATTTGCAAATCCTTTCTTTCCGTTCCCGATGTCCTTTATGGTCAGAATAAGCACACTAACCGGTGCAATGAGGTAATTTATTGCCTTGACATATATGTTGGAGCTATTATTATGACCCTAGGTGTTTTAGGGAGTCGCCTTGCAATCTAGCCATGTTTTGTGTTCCCGGTGTGATGTTGGCCATCATCCTCGAAAGCATCCCGTGATGCCACTTAGTATGTAGGTATTCTATTCCTGGGTCCTTGAACCCGAGATTCACCCTACTTACCTCCTGTTGATAGTGTTTGCTAGTTCCTTAGGATATTAGTAACCTTTGCGATAGTCCTCGAGGTTCGTGGTATATCATTCTTCCAAATACCATGAACTACTTATGGCAGCAGTTCCTCGTTGAACCAAAAGATCACAACAAAAGTGCTCTCGATGAATAATCGATTCTATGTTGTGACCCTGCCAGTCCTACCTCTCTGCATGAATTGTCTGGAAGAAATATGTTGAACTCATTCGACATTCTAATTTATGCATCCACAACTCAAAAAATCAGATGTTCTTTTGAGTTGTCTCTCTTCAGTTGAATTCTGACCCTCGTCTATCAATTGATAGTCAAGAGTATGCGTGCATTCATTTATCGATGCCTATTACTCTTGTGGTCCGTCAAGCCATTCTGTTCCGGAATGACTAGGAGAAACAAACTCCAGTACCTCGTTCATATCCAGGATTGGGTCAAAGTAGTTGTATCTCGCAGATCAAAATGCCAACCCAGCTTTTGATTCTGTTCTACCCTGAAGTATTACCGTCTTTATGTCAGGATTTTCAAGAGAATTGCACCAGCTCTTGTGAATTCTTGACGTAGCGATACTCTCGCCATCATTTTTCATTCCACGGTCCCCATGTTATTGTACCGGAATGCTGACAAGTGAATCGTGGTGTGTGAAATCAATACTCCTAGCAACCTCGTTGCTTGGTAGTAAATGGAAAATATTCTCATACTTAGCGTGTTGGTTATTAAATCATCACTCTAAGACAGATCGTGCTACCTAGTCCTTATTTCTGGTGCACTCTTCGATCAATGAGTTAGGATTTCAATCCCTTTCTTAATTGACCACATCATCTTGTCTCGGAAGCAAGATTGTTCTCGAGCTTAATAACATATTGGTGGTTCGTAATTTTCCGAATATCTTCTCGGAAGTATTACCAGGTTGTCACCTGACCGCTATGTTGGGTTCGTGATCAAGTTGGTTTTCCTGTAAACTAGTCATTCTCCAAGAATCTGTGTTGGATACCCCTGAGCTAGTTGGTTGGGCTAAACAACAACTTGGAGAGTTGGAAGATAAAAGCTTGCCAACTTAGTTCATTTTAAGGGATATCTTCTCGTGTGTGTGTATTGAAGAAAGATGATATCTTCATCGACTGATCCTCGAGACTAGTTGTTGGAGCTATTGTCTTGCCAAAACTTTGATTTGAGTATGGGCTATCCTCAAATTAAATCAGAACCAACGATGTTCGTAATGTTGTCTTACTCGTGGATTTTCCTCGAGCATAGACCATTATGTCTTTTGGATCTGACCAATACTATCACCTTGTTCACATAGTTACGGAATTCCATCTCCATGGGAATCTGGATGAATTGTTGTTGAGCCCATCAGCAACATTTTTATCTCCTCCATGATTCGTGTTGAACGTTCAGCTAGTATTGGAAACTTATATAAGCATTATCTTCGTGTTTCGTTCATGAAGAATATGCTTGGATGAAAGAAGTGACTTCCTCTGATTCACGTGCATTTGATGTAAGTTACCGCCATGAATTTGAGAAAGGTTTGTTTTGTTTCCTTTGGAATCATCCCAAGTCAGTCATGCATGTGCGAAGTATTCTATGGTCTGATAGACTGATCATCTTCATTCCATATGAATTTCCTAGCACATCAAGCCACTGATTGATTTGTTCAAGGAGAAGGAGTTCTTTCATAACAACTAGTCATGACTTATGTTAGGACTCCGTTATCCTCGATGATGGTTCCCCAACCTGAACTCGGTAGTGTTTTATTATAAGACTACTATGTGGTCATGCTTGTCTGGGACAGCGTGTTCACATGTATGTAGTAGAACCAGCTCATGTTTTGGAGCTTGCTATTGTAGTTCACTCCCCGAGAATCTCGCAACGTCATCTCGTCGACTTGTGTTGCAAACCTTCATTTTCTTTCTAGACTTGATGAGTCTGGAATATCCTGACACCAATTAGATCTGAATCTTAGGCAGATATGATGGTTGGAACACTTCCAACATTTGCATGTGTTCCCAGCTTGCACCCCATCGTGCCAATTTCCATGGGCTGGCCCTCTCAGTAATCGAGGTCTAGGATCATCCTCAAAAGTGGACCCGCCATGAGTCCCATCCATTTCCGATGATAAGCAAGGTCATCCATTGCGTTGTCTTCAACAAGGTAGTCCACATCATCCATCCTAGTCGAGTATGCCATTCTACCGAACTCCTTCAAATGATTGCTCGAGAATTGCCTCAGGCTGGTATAGAGAATTTTATTGATCTCTGAATGAAAAGTAATTCTTTTTGCCACTTAAGGGATAATTCTATGAGTCACCCTCCTCTAAGGTGTTCCGTTGCGATGTCATGGCAACTCAAATCCTCGCTACGATGACAACCGTTCACCACCCTCTTTGGTGTGGAATTGTTGTCTACCTAGTGAACCCTCGTCATCTGTTCCACTCCATCCATCTAGATGTGTGCTTCGTGTCTCAGCTCAAGAGATGTTGCTATGTTTCATTCCGTGAGTTGATCCTGAGTTGTTCGATCCTTGAGAAGATCGATTCCGTAGAGTTTCCTTCTGTCATCGTCATGTTGGATAAAGATCTCGAAGGCAAGACATCAAGATCAATTGGAGCATAAATCAACAACTTCAAGAAGACAGTTGGATCATGAAGTTTGTGATACTTAGTATCCCCTTTGTCTTCTTACCTCACGTCTTGTATCTCGGGACGAGATTCTTGTTTAGTGGGGGTGAGTTGTCACAGCCCTAGATCTTTGTTTGTAATTAGTTGCATCTTCATGCATGTCATCATGTTTAAATTTCATGAAAGTTGAAATGGGGATTGTTGAAACCCTAGCACCAAATGAATTCAACTAGGTTCAATAAAAATAATCTTCAATGAACCCAAAATGCCTTTGGAAATGTTCATGATTTTTGATAAAGGTGAAAACCTCTGCCAAAAATGATGAGCATATTTCTTGGACATTTATGGATTTTTGAATTAACTCATATTGTATTTGAATTGGGGCATTTAAATTCTATAAATATTTTAAATGCTCTAATAATTCTGAAAATAGTTGAGGGCTGTTGGGAATAATCCAATATGTGCCCACAATTTATTTCAGGATTTTATAAAGTGATTTAGTATTTTACTAAATCCAAAAAAACCAAAGACAGAAAATAGAAAACATTAATAAAAGGAGAGAGAGAGAAAGGTTTACCTGGACTTACCTGGTGCCACCAACCGGCCCAGCTCCTGTGCAGCCCATCTGGCCTGGCGCTGTGTCGGCCCAGCCCACCTAGCCCTCTCCCCTGTCGTCTTCCTCCCCGAGCTAGTAGGCAGAGCGTGTGCTCGCCGCACGCACACACGCGCCCGAGCCACCTCTTGCTTCCGCCGCTTCTAGAGCCAGCCCCGAGCGCCACGCACTCCCTCTCGACCGCCCCTCTCTCTCTGGACCCCCTCCTCCTCCTCCTCTGCTCTCCCTCCCTCTCGCCACCGAACGCACCTGAGAGCGCCGCTCGCCGTAGCCATGACCACCGGCCACCCCTCGTCCCGTGACCATGCCCAGTAGCTCCGCAATCAAGCACCACATCCCCAAGCCGAAGGAAACAAGCCGGAGGGTTTTGCTTCGTCGTCAACGTCCTCGTCTTCACCGCTGGCGCCCAGAGATCGTCTCCGTCGATTCGTCGGTTTCCGTCCGTCCCCGAGGCCGCTGACCTTCTCTACCGAATCCTTGTGAGCTCCTACACTGTTCCCCGTGCTCACCCCCTCTGTTTCCGCCCTCTAACCGCAGCCTGCCATGGCCGAGCACCCGCTGCCGCCGCCGCGAAGCTCGCCGTCGCTAGCCGCCCCGCCCGACCAACCCAAGCATGGAGTCGTGCTCCGGGTTTCTCCAGGAACCCGTAGCGCGCCTCAGGTCGCCCGCTCGTGCACCGTGGTCCTCGCACCCGTGCAAGCCGCAACTGCGCCGCCGCGGAACTCGACGCCGTCAACGTTCCCGACCACCCTAGCATCGCCTGAGGCCACCAACCGACGCGCCTCCTTGCTCCGGTTCCAACACGCCCAGCCGCACGAGCTCCCGTCGCCGGAGTTGGCCGGACGGGCAACGCCGCCGCATCCTGGTTACGCCGGCGATTAGCCGCCGGTGATAGTAGCTGTTAGGGGTTAATCACCCCACTAACTAAGCCCTATGCCACTGACAGTCGGCCCCCACCGGCTTAGTTAAACCACTAACCAAATTAGTTAGATTTAACTTAATCCCGATGGACCCACGCGTCAGATTGACCCTGCTGACGTGGCCGTTGACCAGGCCCACCTGTCCGCGACACTAACCAGCCCTGGGTCACTAACCAGTGGACCCCACTGCTCAGGTTTGACCTGGACCCGGTCAGTTGACCTGCTGACGTCACACTGACGTCAGGCTGATGCAGTAAGTCATTTCCTGGATTAAATTTAATTCAGGAAATTCCAGAAAATTGCCTAAACTTCTAGAAATCATAGAAAATCAACCGTAGCTCAGAATGAAATAATTTATATATAAAAAATGATCAGAAAAATCCAATCTATCCATATGCACTGGTTTCATGCATGTTTAAACAACTTAACCTTGCTGTTTAGTGCAAAACATGATAAGGCACTATTTGAATTCATAATTTGAATTTGGGGTTGAACCTTTGGCTCAATATGACCCAAATCCATCTGGTTGTAGTAGCATTATGCCAACACACTCATATTGCCATGTCATGAGCATGCATCATATTGTGCATTGCATTGATTGTATTTCTTCTCTGTTGTCGGTATCTGTCCCCTCTCGGTAGACGATGTTTCGACGTTGTGATCGTTGACACTGATGAAGACTCAATGCTATCTTCAGAAGTGCCAGGCAAGCAAAAACCCCTTGTTCATTCCGATACAATCCCACTCTCTCGCTCCTGCTCTCTTTTACTGCATTAGGACAACAACGATTCAACTGTTACTTGCTGCGGTAGCTGAACCCCTTTATCCTTTGCATGACCTGTCATTCCACAGTAAATAGATGAAACCCACTAGCATGAGTAGGAGTTGTTTGAGCCCTGCTGTGCCTACTCATTCATGCTTGTTTGTCATGCCTGCTACTGCTTAGAGTTGAGTCGGGTCTGATTCATCGAGGATGAATCAGAGGTGTGTGAACATGTCCTACCGTGTGTGAACACGATTTGGTAAAGGTAGCGGTGAGAGGCCATGTAGGATTACATGGTGGGTTGTCTCATTGCAGCCGTCCTCAGGAACTGAGTTCTGTGTTTGTGATCCATGATACAGTTACTACCACGCCTTGGGCCCGAAACCAATGGACCCTCTCGGCTTCTTAATCACCCTTGTCTTCTGTCCAGGAGTTGCAAGTAGTTTCTGGTGTTTGTAGTAAGCTGGAGGCCGTGGGCAGCGTTGACCGGAGGGGTGGGCTGTGATGCGGTAGGCACGTGGCCGGGTATACCGGGCGCCCGTTTGGTGTCACGGAACCCTGTACACATCGTTTGGGGCTGTGAGCGAAACTTCGGCCGGATCTCCTCATGGATGGAACCAGGCGATAAACCTGGACTAGAGACTTGAGTGTTTAGGTAGGCCGTGGCCGACACCCACGTTGGGCTTCCGCTTGAAGGTTGCCGAGTACATGTCATGTAAACGGCGGTAAGTGGTGAGAGCGTGTGTGAAGAAGTACACCCCTGCAGGGTTAACATCATCTATTCGAATAGCCGTGTCCGCGGTAAAGGACTTCTGGGTTGCCTGTACAGTTCATAGACAAGTGAAAGTGGATACTTTAAAATACGCAAGATAAGCATGAGTGCTATGGATGGAGTTCTCGTAGGGAGACGGGAGCGGATCCATAGTGGTGTATTGGTATGGTGAATATGTGGACTCGTGTGCGCCACCTCAAAAGAGTTACTTGCAGTCGTAGTTTAGGATAGCCACCGAGTCAAAGCTGGCTTGCTGCTGTTAAACTCCACCATCCCCTTTGTTGATAATGATGCATATGTAGTTAGTTCTGATGTAAGTCTTGCTGGGTACATTTGTACTCACGTTTGCCTATTTTATGTTTTTGCAGAGAGACCTCGGTCTCGCTAGTAGTTCCGCGTGGACTTTGACGTTTAGCTTGTTACCTCAGCTACGATCTTGTGCCCTCGGCAGGATCTGGTAGATAGTCAGGCTTCTAAGCCTTTTTCTTTTGTAGATGTCTGTACTCAGACATGTTAGCTTCCGCTTGTGCTTTGACTTGTATGCTCTGAATGTTGGGTCGTGAGACCCATGTTTGTAATATCTCGCTCCTCGGAGCCTAATGAATAAATACTGAGTCGTAGAGTCATGTTGTGGTGCCATGTTGTATTTGCACATATCGAGCATATTGTGTGTATGTTATTGAAATGCTTGGTATGTGTGGGATCTGACTATCTAGTTGTTTATCCTTAGTAGCCTCTTTTACCGGGAAATGTCTCCTAGTGTTTCCACCGAGCCATGGTAGCTTGCTACTGCTCCGGAGGCTGGCCGGCATGTGTCCTTCTTCGTTCCTGTGTCTGTCCCTTCGGGGAAATGTCACGCGATGAATACCGGAGTCCTGTTAGCCCGCTACAGCCCGGTTCACCGGAGTCCTGCTAGCCCAGTGCTACAGCCTGGATTCACTCGCTGATGACCGACACGTTTGATGCTGGGTTATGGATGCTTGTCCCTGTAAGTCTGTGCCACTTTGGGTTTACGACTAGCCATGTCAGCCCGGGCTCTTTATCATATGGATGCTAGCGACACTATCATATACGTGTGCCAAAAGGCGCAAACGGTCCCGGGCAAAGGTAAGGCGACACCCGTGGGAATACCATGCGTGAGGCCGCAAAGTGATATGAGGTGTTACATGCTAGATCGATGTGGCATTGAGTCGGGGTCCTGACAGGAGGCCTCGCCCTGTGCAAGTTGATGCCGCTTGATAATGATACGTATGATGTTAAGATGCCATCGCTTGAGGGCAAGGCTTGGGTAGGCGCAAATGGAGATTGGGTTGTTTACATTGGGTCCAACTGTGAGTGGGAACTTGTGAATGTGTACACTCGTGACCGGGTTCCACTTCCAAAAATCTCAGCAGACTGCCCAGAGGTTGAGCACACCGGTATTGTACGCACGTTCAAATACAATCATGGTGACTGTCTTCTACGGAAGATAGCAATTTCTCAAGTCCCCAACCGCTCTTGGAATTACAACAGCTATGAAGTTGTTGCTATCTTTGACAAGCTTGTTGCCGTCGTCAGTGGTTTGACTGGATGGATATTGCTCAAAAATCAGTTTCTGTAGACGGATGAGTACTGTGATGCAATTCAATACGAGGGCCTTGTGTTTGCTGCCACCACTCATGGCACTATTTTTGCATGGCATCCTCGTTGTTTCGGTACGTTTGTCTTCCACCGCAATTATAATTGTTTCATCCACATGCATGCGGGTTAGCAAGGCTGGTCATAGTGGGGAGTAACTTAGACTAGTAACATGCATATGTTACTAGTTTATGTTACTACCTCTATAGTGCATAGTATCTTAGATTAGTATCATAGGTGGTCTCATTCGTTGCCATGCATGACACATAGTAGCATCACATTTATTATGCTACGGTATCTACCTATGTTACTATAACCATCTCTCTCTTCCTTAATTGCCTGCCACATAAGCATGTTTGCGAGTCCCAAGTGCATGATACTACTTATGTTACCCCCACTATGGCCAGCCTTACTAATTAACCTTCTTCTTGTGTTTCCAAGGTCCTGTGAACATTCCACCACCTATACTTGAAGATTTTTATAACCAAGGGGGACATGATGATGGTGATGATCACGAGCATGAGGACGAGCAGCGCCCATATACTATTTGGCGCCTGGCAACTAATTCCGATGGATCACCTCTTCTCGTGTGTATACAGCCCACTGATGATGTTACTGCTAAGGAAGCAGGTGTAGTCTCCCATGGTCGAACTCCCCGGACCTATTCCAACACCCGTTGCATGGTATTCGGGATGGATACTAGTGTGCTAGCACCAACTCCTTCTCCCTGGTACAGAATTGATAGTCTTGGAGAAAACTCTCTCATCCTTGGACAAACTATCCAATGATGGTGAAAGGCGATCCAACTGCTGTTGACACAACGTTACTACCATTTATGAGAAGCAACTGTGTCTATACCTTGGACATTTGGGTGGTTCCCTACCCTGGTACTGATATAGTAGGCCGCTTCAGCCTAGATGATCAGTCTTGCGTTGGTCTCCAGATCGACAATGGATGGCCCGTCCCAGAGAATCACTTGTGGTTGAAAGCAAGCATTTCCAACGCCGAGGAATGGTTGAGTTGAAGTTCATTTCATTGCTTGTTATTTGTTGTGTGGCGAAAACTTTAGTATTTATAATGTATCCTCGTTGTCAATGTGGGTTGATGACCTGTTGTATGTAATAAAATGATATGCCTGTGATAAACTTACTAAATTTATGAATGGCTTTCGAGTTGCTTCTGTGAGTGAGTGGTGCGATGAGGCAAAAAAATATTTTCTGAATACATAATTGTACGTGCATTGCAACAGGTTATCAGATGAGGCCAATCAACGATAGTAGTACACTATTTGTACTAGCTTCACATGCTTTGCGCGTCGTGCGGGTGTTTTTACTGTAGCCATACTGTACTGTGTAACCAGCACCTCGAATCCTCGATACTAGTAGTACTATATAGTACTAAGTAGTAGGAGTAGTAGGGTGGCATGGGCCGGAACAAGCATTCACGTCCAGGAGTACGGCACACGCCACCAGCACGACTTCCATCTGACACCATATTTCTTGGAGTACGTGCTAGATCAATCTCTTCAACCTCATCGTTTCTCTAACTCAGCCATCGCACGGCGGGCGAGGTGGGGGTTTGCTGATAGTCGGTTTCCTTAACTGCGGTCCCACTTGTAAGGCCAATTGCAATGCATGACCCCAAACGGACCTCCGTTTTGCACGAACTCCAACAATAATTTTGACTATAAAAGCAAGACCAAAGAAAACAAGAACCACAAGAATACATTTTACTACTCCTGTAAGTTGGATTAGTGCCTTCTCGATGCATTCATTGTTGATCTACGGAGGCTCGATGTTGCGTGCTTCTTTCTTCTTCGAGTGTAAAGAAGTAGACGTTGCTTCCTCGCATCTAGTCTCATGTCTATCCTCTATTCTAGTACTCCCTCCGGTCCATTTTTCTCTGTGTCTAAGCAGCAACACGCATACCTAGTAGGAGTATCAACAAGTGCACTAATCTCATCTATAGCCTCTGTGCTAGCTAAAAGTGATAGAACATCTACTAAATTGCGCTCTATCAATATATGGATGTACACTTCTTCCCAATACAAAAACTTGCATCCATTCTACTCCCTCCGTTGCACAGTACATGCCTTCTATTTGTCAAAATATATATGTATCTAGACATATTTTAGTATATAGGCACATCCATTTTTGGACAAATGGAAGTCAAGTATTTCGGAACGGAGGGAGTACACAATAAATTTTTTAAGTTAGCACAACTAGTCTAATCCGAGAGCACAACCGAAGATTTGGTCGGGTTCTTCCTCCTTTTGCCGACAAGTGGGACATCCAGCATCTAGGTCGTGTCATGAAAGAAAATAGAGTGGTAGTTGAAGCCACGAGATGTGCATCTTGGGTTAAACTGTAAATAGAATCTTACTACTCTTGAGTAACTCCAAAAGCGGCCACCGAAGATATTTCTTGGATTTGTTTTTCATCACCAGCATGTCGAGGTGAAAGATGTGCAGGTTCAGTGGGTCCGCTTGCATTTTCACTGACATGTGGGACCGCATGTGAGCAAACAGACGATGGGCTCCATGCGTCCGCTGGCTGGCTGAGAAGAGAGATAGAGGAGTGCTGAGCACGGACTGCAGGAAATTTGTTCTACGTACTGTACCTCGATATAGGCTCGATATAGTGGGGTGGCATGGGCCATAACTAGCATTCACGTCTAGCACTACGACACACGCCACCCACACGAGTCCCATCCGACACCAATTTTCTTGGAGTCCGTGCTACAGCCATCTCTTCTCCCTCCTGTTTTCTTAGCCATCACGCGGTGGGCGGGGTGGGGGTTTGCCGATAGTCGGTTTGCTCAACTACGGTCCCACCTGTAAGTGAAAATGCAACACCGCACGCATTCCCGCTTGAGCGGCGTGCCGGACCAACCGTGTGGGGGTGCGACGCCAACACGGCAGGCTTTTCCTTTTGAACTAGTAACTTGTAAAATTTGGTTCTGCTCCATGGCGCGATCGATAGATAGAAAATAACAATTTTGCCTAGAGTAATGAGAAGTTTGGTTCTGGCGCCGTTCATGCATGGAGTACGTACGAAAATTATGAAGTTGATGCGAAAGGTAAGATAATTACTGTAGTATCATATACTACTACATGGATTTGACGGAAAGATAAAAATACATACGGATCCATCAACGACATCCTCACGCCCTAGTGCGTCGGGTCACCAACCGACATGTGAGGAGCAACGGCGTTGGCGGCGAGCTCAACGTGCTTCTGAACAGTGCCGTCCAAGGTTTCCCTGCGGTCCAAGAAGGCCAGCGTCCTATCGTCCTCCTCTTGCATGCACGTAGACGTGGGTGATTATGTCCATGGTGTCTTACTGCGCCAGGCGCTGCACGGCGAGCGCGTCCTCAAGGTGGACATTCTCCGGCGCGACGGTGGGCAGTCGCAGGGCCACCAGTGCGTCGAAGAGGTTGTCACCATAGTGGCCGTTGAGGGTGGCGGGCATCGCAGAGCCTGGGCGCGTCGGCTGAAGGCTTACGTCAAAGTCGTCCGCGAGCTTCTTGACGACGGTGAACTTGTCAAGGAAATCGACGAGGACCTCGTCGAACAAGGAGACGAAGCTGTCGTCCAAGCGGCCCCTCGCCCTGTCGGCCTCAAGCAATAATACTTGGAGACGTTCGTCGTTACCGGGCTGCAGGCCGGCATCGTGGACCATCTGGCACAACCGGCTGATGCTCGCGCTCATCGCCTCCATGGGTCTAGCTTAGCTTCTACTACCTCCGTCCTGGTTTATTGGTCCCCATTGTAATCCGTGTCAGATTTTGACCACAGATTTAACTAACAAAATGTTTAGGCATGTTACTAAAAATTATATCACTGAAAACTATGTTCAAATACGAATCCAAAAATATAATTTTTGTTGACATGCATCAACATTTTGTTAGTTAAATCTTTGGTCAAAATTTAGCACAAATTACAAAGGACACTAATAAACCAGGACGGAGGTAGTAGTAGTCAACTAATCTTGCGATTCGAGTGATCACTCTTGCCCTTGGTTAGCGTGCGTAGGTGCGTAGGATTTCGTACTACTCCTCGGCCCTCTACTGCACCTACCTTTGGCTGTATGATAGATGGGCCAGCCACCCCCTGGGCCCACGTGTCATTCACCCAAAGGCAGTTGCCGTAAGTCAATGAAGCTGCGCCCCCTCCGTGCCGGTGCAGTATACACTAGTAGAAAAAAGGACCTAATATGAGACACATTAGTGCCGGTTTGATTTTGAGCTGGCACTAATGTGTCCATTAGTGCTGGTTCCAACGGCTAGCCGGCCATTCTCATTAGTACCGGTTCATGGCGAACCTTTAGTACCGGTTCGTGCCACGAACCGGTACTAAAGAGGGTGGTGGCAGGGTGTTGTCAGTCTGGGGCCCCTCCAGCACCTTTAGTACCGGTTCGTGTCACGAACCGGTACTAAAGGTCGATGTACATAAACCCTTCGTCCACCCGAGCCACTCTGTTCTTCCCCTTTCCCCTCACTCCGTCTGTTCTTCCCCTCTCTTCCTTGAGCTCCTCACAAATTTTGCCCGAAATTTGTCAAGATTTGAAGGCCCCCATCCATTCAAATGATCACAAAGGTTAGCAACTTTGTCTTTTCAACTCTCATTGCTAGGTTAGCTCTTGCAATGCTTTGTATAGTGATTAATTTGGGAGGAATTATATTTGCTAGTATTTGATTTATATGCAATATGAGGTCAAAAATAACACTTAGTTTGCATATGTAGGTGTGGTTTACTTAGTGCCTTCTAAATCTCCGTCGTAACCACCGTCGATCACCTGCACCGTCCCGTCGCCGGCACCACCTTGTGGTGAGGCTCTTGTTCATGAATGTTTTACATTACCAAATTGATGTTTGTGTGATTTGGATATAGTTACTCATATAATTATCTTACCTGTACGTTGTTTGTTATACATAGTGCCATGGTTTTGATATCCGTCCCCGTCGGCCCTCGTCCTTGTTATGATTCAGATGTGGTATATTCTCTTTTAAAACTAGTTGTTGCATTTCGTGTTTATGACAAATTATGCCCATCAAGTTGACATAGATATTTTTATCTAGGAGGTATGTGAACCGGAAATTACAACCGCCCCTATTGTCAAGAGGTTAAATTTAGTTGAAAGAGAAAACAAGTATTTGAAAGAAAAATTGAAAATAATTGAGGGGGAGATGATGGAATTGGAGTTGCATGTTGCCGATGTCGTCGATGATCACAAGATCAAGATGGAGAAAATGAGGTTGAAGATTAGAAAGATTAGAAAATATGCCATTGATAGTGTGGCTTGGTATCATTATGCTGTTGGATCAATTGTTACCTTAGTTGCGATCTTCATCGCATTTGTTGTTGCATTTAAATTCTTTAGCTAGAGAGTTATTTTTATGTTGCATTTACTTAAGTGCTGTATATGAACTTTATGTATGAACTTTATGTATGAACTTGTATTAATTTGGTCTATTCGGTGTTGTGTAATGAAGATGAGCCGACAATGGATGTATGATGACCGATGCTCTCCCGAGTTCATTAATGGCGTGCATACTTTTCTGCGGGCCGCTGAGGCAAACAAGCGGGCGGATGGTTTTATGCCTTGTCCATGTGCTGGCTGTAAGAATGGTCACAGTTACTCTACGTCAAAAACCATTCACGTCCACCTATTTAAGTCCAGTTTAATGCCCCACTATAATGTTTGGAGCAAGCACGGAGAAATAGGGGTTATGATGGAAGACAATGAAGAAGAAGAGGATGACGACGGCTATCCTGGCCATGGGTTCCCTGAATACGATGATACAACAATGGGGGAAGAAGCTGAGCCGGCAATGCGGGAAGAAGCTAAAGAAGAGGCATCAGATGAGCCCGCTGATGATCTAGGTCGGGCCATTGCCGATGCAAAGAGAGACTGCGCAAGTGATTTGGAGAGGACGAAGTTGCAGCGCATGTTAGAGGATCACAAGAAATTGTTGTACCCAAATTGCGAAGCTGACAAAAAGAAGTTGGGCACCACACTTGAATTGCTGCAATGGAAGGCAGAGAATGGTGTATCTGACAAGGGATTTGGAAAGTTGCTGGTAATGATAAAGAATATGCTTCCAAAGGAGAACGAATTGCCCGAGAGTACGTATGAAGCAAAGAAGGCTGTCTGCCCTCTAGGGTTAGAGGTCCAAAAGATACATGCATGCCCTAATGACTGCATCCTCTACCGCGGTGAGTACAAGGATTTGAACGCTTGCCCGGTATGCGGTGCATTGCGTTATAAGATCAGTCGTGATGACCCTGGTGATGTCGAGGGCGAGCGCCCCAGGAAGAAGATTCCTGCCAAGGTGATGTGGTATGCTCCTATAATACCACGGTTGAAAAGTTTGTTCCAAAACAATGAGCATGCGAAGGCGATGCGGTGGCACGCAGAAGATTGTAAGGAAGACGGAAAGTTGAGAGTACCCGCTGACGGTTCGCAGTGGAGAAAAATCGAGAGAAAGTATTGGGAGGAGTTTGCAGGTGACCCAAGGAACGTATGGTTTGGTCTAAGCGCAGATGGCATTAATCCTTTTGGGGAGCAGAGCAGCAACCATAGCACGTGGCCTGTGACTCTATGTTTGTATAACCTTCCTCGTTGGTTGTGCATGAAGCCGAAGTTCATTATGATGCCAGTGCTCATCCAAGGCCCTGTTGACACACGAACACGTCACGTGTACCCTCAACACCGGGGGTGATGCACCGCAGCTCACGTCGAAGGAGACCCGACCGACAGCGCGATACGCAAGACAGTCGGCGGGTGCTTTTGCAGACCCGAAACCCCGCGCACCCGGGAGGGGCCCCGTCAGGGATTGCAGCGGCTATGGGCTGCCCTAGGTCGATTCGCTCGCCCCTAGAGCCTCGGGATTCGCAGCTCTCAAACATGAAGAACAGCGAAGAACGAGAGAGAAAAACGGTGGAGAGATAAAAAGTAGAGAGGAAAAAGTAGTATATTGATTTGTTCGATTGTGTGTTGTTCAATCGGCCGTCACCCCCAACATATATAAGAGGCGGCTGTACTTCCCGTACAAGTAAAGGATTCATCTAGGATTTCCTTACAAGAAAATTACATCAATTCACGTCCTAGAGTCCTAGTTCTATTCCAACACGGACTTCTTAAGGGCCGAATTGCTCACGCGACCCATCAGACAGGGCGTCTGGTACTTCGCGCCATATTTCCATTCAGTTTCGGCCTGAAGTGTATTGCCTCTAACTTTTGCATATGAACTCGGATTAAGATGATTTATATATCAAAATCGATTGCCTCGACGAGACGAAGACAATTCCTTTAGAATTCTCCTTCATCCGAGGTCGTCTTGAGGGCATGATCGGCCGAAAACCACTCGGAATGTTGAATTTTGTCACTCGGAGTACAACTTCGGCCACCGAGATAAGGTCCAATGGCGATAAATTAAACATCAAAGTTATTCCACTCGGAGACCTGAAACTTTGCATGCTAAAAACTCTTTCACTTGAGGCCATCTTACTTGCCCTTTGTACCTTGCCAAAATCCGATGTCAACACATGCCCCCCTGTTTTTCGGCAAAGCTTGCACGTCGAAAAATAATATGCACGGTGTTTGTTCTAAGGACGATGTCAACACTCCATCGGCCATTTATTTTCCTCAGGGCGATAATTATCTATCGGCCATGTTTGTGCTAAGGGCGATAATCGTATATCGGCCATTGCCTACTCAGGCTTCCTGCCACACACTCGGGTGGTACTTCTTCAAATATTTTCCGTTGAGAGCTCGGGGTAACAATGCCCCTTGTATTGATTCTACCAAATTTGAATTTCCAGGAACAACCCTTGTAATCCTAAAAGGACCTTCCCAACTTGGAGACCACTTCCCGAATTTTCTATCTCTTGAACCAATCGGCAGAATCACTTTCCAGACAAGTTCACCAACTTGAAAATTCTTCAACTTAACTTTCTTATTGTAAGCTCTTGCAACCCTCAACTTGTCTCTCTCTATGGATTCCAAAGCAACCAAACGTTTATCGGCAACTTCATCAATATTGTCCATCATCAAGTTATAAAAGTCTACTGCCGATAAATCATTTTGTTTGGCTATTCTCAAAGCATTCAAATTTACTTCTACTGGTAAAACGGCCTCTTGACCATATACTAGCTCATATGGAGTTACCTTTGTAGCACCATGCCTTGAAATTCTATGTGCCCATAAAGCTTCAGACAAGAACTCATGCCATCTCCTCGGATTATCCTCAATCTTCTTCTTGATGAGCTTGATTAAAATTTTATTGCTAGACTCGGCCTGTCCATTAGCTTGGGCATAATATGGAGAGGAATTGAGCAACTTTATATTATAAGATTCGGCAAACTCTCTGACTTGGTGTGACATAAAAGATGAACCTTGATCTGTAGTTAACGTTTGAGGAATACCGAATCTATGAATAATGTGTTCGGTTATGAATTGAATTACCTCCGTATGTGTCATGTTCTTGAGAGGTACTGCTTCAGACCATTTAGTGAAATAATCAGTTGCCACCAATATGAACCGATGCCCTTTTGAGGAAGACGGGTGGATTTGTCCAATGAAATCTAAACCCCAACCTCTGAAAGGCCACGGTTTAATAATAGATGTAACATAGCAGCAGGAGCCAATTGAATATCACCAAACTTTTGACAAGCTTCACACCCTTTATAATATCTGAAGCAATCATTAATCATAGTCGGCCAATAAAACCTAGCACGTCGCAGTAACCATTTCATCTTGGGAGCCGACTGGTGACTGCCAAAAATACCTTCATGTACTTCTCCCATAGCAACTTTTTCCTAGTCCTCATCCAAACATTTTAGAAGAACATCATCGACCGTTCGGCGATAAAGCCCATCATCTCTTATTGTATACTTGAAAGCCATACGCCGAACAGACCTCTCCACCCTTTCACTCGGATTGCGCAGGTAATCAACAATGGGCTTTCTCCTGTCGGAATTATCACCTGCACTAGATTTTTTGTTAATGGCCGAATTAGTGGGTTCAGGTTCGGCCTCTCCCATATTGGAAAGACAATACATCGGTCTTTGAGAGATATGAAACATGCCATGATCAACATGATATCCAGATGCTTGCTGTGCCAACTCATTTGCTTTCTAGTTGTCATGTCTAGATATATGTGCAATGCTAAAACAATCCAAAGTAGAAATTATATCTAGACATTTATCAAGATAAACATTAAGTGATTCGTCAAAACACTGATAGACTCTGGATATTTGCTGCACCACTAGTAACGAATCACCGTAAGCCTCAATATGCGTAACACCTATAGCAAGTAACATCTCTAAACTGAATAACAATGCTTCATATTCGGCTTGATTGTTTGTGCAAAAATATTCTAAGCGGCATGAGGCTTCGAAAACAGCACCATGAGGAGATATATAAACAATACCAACACCTTGGCCATTGCTACAAACTGAACCATCAAAGTACAATCTCCATGGAACTAATGAAACAAGGTTCATATCAACATCATGCTTGTCATTAATCCGATGTTCAACAATGAAATTAGCAACAATTTGGCCTTTCATGGATTTTAGAGATTCATAAGCCAAATCATACTCAATCAAAGCATAAGCCAACTTGCCAATTCTATCACTAAGAATTGGCCTATGCAACATGTACTTAATGACATCGGTTTGACAAGCTACTACACAAGCACTCGGCACTAGGTAATGTCTCAATTTTGTGCAAGTGTAATATAAGCATAGACATAGTTTTTCAATAAATGTATACCTTGTCTCGGCGTCCAATAAACGTCTTCTCAAATATGTAATGGCATGCTCTTTTCCTTCGGTATCTTGAGTCAAAACAGCACCAATAACACCTTCCTCTGCTGCGATATAAAGTTTAAAAGGCTCTCTATGCTTGGGTGCTTTCATCACCGGAGGAGTGCACAAATAATTCTTGATCATATCAAAGGCTTCTTGCTGTTTTGCCCCCCAAGTGAAATCAACATCATTCTTTAACCGAAGGATAGGAGTAAATGCATCAACTTTCCCTGACAGATTAGCTATGAACCTTCTCAAATAACTGACCTTGCCAAGGAACTTTTGCATATCTCTCTTGCATGTTGGAGCCTCCACTTTCTATATGGCCTCTATCTTTTTAGGATCGATTTCGATGCCATCTTCATGAATAATGAAACCCAAAAATTTGCCAGCTGACACGCCGAATGCACACTTCAAAGGATTCATCTTCAATCCATACTTTTTCATTCTTTCAAAAGCTAAATGCAAATCGGCCAAGTGAGATTCAAAAGCATCCGGTTTGACAACAATATCATCAATATGAACTTCAAGTATGATACCGAGTAAATCATGAAAAATCAAATTCATAGCCCTTTGATATGTGGCCCCAGTATTTTTCAATCCGAATGTCATCACTATCCACTCGAATAAACCAAGGAAACCGGGACATCGGAAAGCTGTTTTGTACATGTCCTCTTCGGCCATAAAAATTTGATTGTATCCGGCATTACCATCTAGAAAGCTAATAACCTTATGTCCAGAAGCATCATTAATAAGCATATCGGCTATTGGCATGGGATACTCATCTTTGGGTGTAGCCCTATTCAAATCTCTGAAGTCAATGCACACCCTCAACTTGCCGGATCCCTTCTTCTCCACTGGGACAATGTTAGAAATCCACTCGGCATACCTGCACGGTCGAATGAAATTAGCTTCAAGCAGTCGACCGATCTCTTCCTTGATCCGGTCATATGTTTTCGGATTAAACTTTCTGGCCGACTGTTTATAAGGTCTAAAACCGGATTTTATAGGCAACCGATGCTCCACTAGCTCTCGGCTCAACCCTGGCATCTCATGATATTCCCATGCAAAGCAACAAACATATTCTTTCAATAGCTCGATTAATTTAGCCTTACAATCGGCTTTCAAATTTTTGTTTATAAATGTCGGTCAGTTACCGAACCATCTCCAATATCTATCTCTTCTAATGGATCAGCCGATGTAAAACCTTGTCCAAGTTTATCCATGTCATCCAACTCCTCTATAGACTCATACATATCGTCCTCACTGGATCGATATTTTACAAGACGTTTTTGTAACCACTCGGAATTAGAATCCATTTAAACATATCATTCCTTGGAGCCGATTGCATTCAGTCGGCTTTAAAGACACGGGCACAAAACCATTCTTGGTCGCGCTGAGAAAATCAAACTCTGATAAGTCACGTCCCGTCAAGCAAGTAGCATTGGGATGTTGCCAATCCACCGATGCATCGGCCAAAGCAACACAGGCCGAGTTGTCCGCATGAATGACTTCCACTTCATCATCAACCCACTGAATCAAAAAATGGTGCATAGTGGATGGCACGCACTGGTTTGCATGAACCCAATCACGACCTAGTATAACGTTGTAGTTACCTTGCACCTCAGCGACAAAGAATGCAGTGGCCAAAGCTTTGCTTCCGACTGTAAGCTCCACATACATTACACCTTTGGCTTCAGTTTTCTGTTTGCCTTCAAACCCGTTGAGCACCATATTGGTCTTGATCAATTCTTCATCAGGCAAACCCAATTTCTTGAAGACCGAATAGGGCATAAGATTTACCACAGCACCTCCATCCACAAGCATCCGAGTGAGCGGCGACCCATTGATATGACCTCTGAGATATAATGGTTTCAGATGCGTTACTGGTTCTTTTGGCTTCTTGAATATTGCATTTTTAGGGACAAAATCCTGCTGAGCCACCTCCCCTTCCTCATCTACAACACGAAACTCAGCAAGTAAGTAATACACCATATTGATATCCATACCTTCATGAACCGGCGTAGACTCATAGTCCAACATATCAACCTCTTCTTCAAGTGGATCGACCGATCTTGAAAGCTGGCCGAGTGAAGGAGAAGTAAGAAGTGTCGCAGACGATGTAATAGCTGTCACATCGTCCTCCTTGGGTGGTGTAGGGACTTTTGTGATAGATGTAGAAACTGTTGTATTTGTTTTGGCCTCCACACTTGTTTTGCTGGAACCATGGGCCGAGTGTCATTGAACAACTTATCCCTTTGCTTCTCGGCCTCTTGCTCCGCCATCTCTTGACTCCTTAACCTCTATAGTTTCCTCTTCTGTGTCTTTGTTAGCCCTGGAGGACACCACTTTGGTCGAGTGTATTTAGCATCTCTCACCTTTACTTGGCTGGTGCTTGCTTCATGGTCATTAACCGAGTGCTTTGGCGCGATAGCAAGTATCGGCTCAGTTGAGTGATTATGCACAGTCGGCTATTGTATGGGGAATGTTTCGGTGCCCAAGATAAGTGAGTCGACATCGATTTTATCCTTGCCTTTTCCCAACTCAACTGCTGCAACACTTGGTGACTTAACACGCCATTCTTTTCGATTTTCCAGATGCATGAAATTTCCACTCGGGCGCACCTTTTTACTCGGATGGAATCCACTCGGATGGACGTCACTCTGATGGAATCTACCCATCCATATTTTTTCATTTGGATAGCTTCCACCTGGGTGCATTCTTACACTAGGATAGTTTCCACTCGGTCGCATATTTTGACCAGCCGACTGATAGTCGCCAATGTTCAGTCGGCCATTATATGAGTATTCAAGTTGATCCCAAACAGTCTGCCTATGCTCTTCTGGAAACAATGCCTTTGGTCCACTCGGCTTTGCATACCGACTGAACATATCATCTGATGGCGACCTTGGTCGCTTCAAGTGTGATGGCCGGTTAGAGCTGGGACCAGCCGACTGATTAGCATATTTGGACAGCAACATATCAAAAGTTGGCTTGATCCGCTTGCGTTGCACTTTAGCTTCATTCCTCTTCCATTTGCGAACTTCTGGACTCTTGGGCTTGACAAATTTAACTCGAGTGTCCTGCTGCACCTGTGTTTGCCCCCCGAGTGTAGGATTCTTGATGGTGATCTTGATCACTTCCTTGCCATCGGGTTGCTTATCAAGCACAACATGTCTCCCCAAGACCTTGTCGCCCTCCTTGTCTTTCCTGGGCTCACCAACAATGACATTAGCTTTATTAGCAGATTCGGCTACCTCCGGCCGAATGAGTAGCTTCTTCCCTTCTAAATCCATGGTGTTCATTGGATAGGGCTGTTTATCAACTTGCATCTCAGAAAAGTTCAATCGTCCATCATTAATGGCCGATTGTATCTGTTGTCGAAAAACATTGCAATCGTTAGTAGCATGAGAAAAAGAGTTATGATACTTGCAATAAGCACGCCGTTTCAGCTCTTCAAACGGCGGTAAAGTATGAGATATTATAATGATCTTAGCCTGCAGCAAAGCATCAAATATTCTATCACACTTAGCAATGTTAAAAGTAAACTTCATCTCTTCATCACGATTCTTATGAATCGGTTTCAGATCATTGCAAGTAAAGGGTTTGGCCTTAGATGGCCAAACAAATTCGGTAGCAAAAACATCACCCTCATCGTCCGAGTGATCACTATCATATTCCACCATATTCATCTTTGGACGATCGGCTTTGTATCTATGCACTTCTTTGAGATCTTTGCTTCGGCTTTCCTGAGCCAAAGCCTTTTGTAAGACTTGGTTAATATTTAAGAACTCATAGCCTTCTAGCTTTTCTCTAATGGGAGTTCTCAAACCACTCAACACTAGGTCTGCCAAGTCTCTCTCGGTTATCACCAAACTAAAACATCGATTTTTCGTTTCTCTGAATCTCTTGACGTAATCGGAGACCGATTCATCATGCTTCTGCTTAACCGATGTTAGATGTGACAACTTCAGTTCATTGTCGCCGCTATAAAAGTGATCATGAAATTTCTTCTCTAGCTGCGACCAAACTCGAATGGAACCATGTGGTAAAGAAGAAAACCATGAAAATGCGGTACCAGTTAATGACAAAGGAAATAAACGCACTTTCAACTCATTCAGTGAGCCTGCCTCACCCAATTGTGCTAAGTATTGACTAACATGCTCCCATGTGGTTTTTGTACCTTCTCCATTAAACTTAACAAAATCTGGAATTTTATATCCTGGAGGGCACTGGATGGCATCAAAGTACTCGGGGTACGGCTTTTGGTAAATCCGATTCCGAGGTAACTCAACTCCAAAATTCTCTCGAAGCATCTTAGCCATCTCCTCTCTAAGATTAGCTAAACCATCATCCATAGTAGACAATGAAGCTGGCGGCAGTGGCATAGGAGGAGTAGGGTTACTAGTTGTAGGTAGGAATTGTGGCAGGTATGTCGACCCATAATTTGCTAGTGGTCGAGTGGTTGTAGCTGTAGGTAAGGTTGGGTTCGGCGTTGCCACCGAACCTGGCATGCTCATAATAGGATTAATTGGTGCATCCACAATCTGATTGTTTGGGTAGGATAATAAGTCATCGACACGGGGGGCGCCGATGAGATAGGTAAAGCCAGATTAGGGTTTTGCACACTATCAACTATACCATTATTACCACTAGTCGATTGAGATGTATTCTTCTGAGCATTAGTATTTTCTATGAAAGTTTGATAGACTAGATTGTTACCATCAGCAATACGACTTTCAATCTCAGCCCACTGCTCAGGAGAAAAGGTAGTACTTACAGAGGGTTTAACCTGCTCGGCTTGAAGAGGAGGGAACTTGATTTCTTCAATCGGAGTGATGTTGCCTTGGCGATCCTTCTTGAACTTTGCAAGGAAATCCTGCAAGTCCTTCTCCTTGCGCGCCTTCTTGTACTCCTCATAGACTTGGCGATGATCGGCCGATATCTCATCAAGACTGGGCTTAATGATGTTATCGGCGTCTACCTCAGATGGCTTGGGAAGATCGGACATGGTGGATGATGATGATTGATTTTCGATCCCCAGCGGAGTCGCCAAAAAGTGTGTTGACACACGAACACGTCACGTGTACCCTCGACGCCGGGGGTGATGCACCGCAGCTCACGTTGAAGGAGACCCGACCGACAGCGTGATACGCAAGACAGTCGGCGGGTGCTTTTGCAGACCCGAAACCCCGCGCACCCGGGAGGGACCCCGTCAGGGATTGCGGCGGCTATGGTCTGCCCTAGGTCGATTCGCTCGCCCCTAGAGCCTCGGGATTCGCAGCTCTCAAACAGAAGAACAGCGAAGAACGAGAGAGAAAAACGGTGGAGAGATAAAAAGTAGACAGGAAAAAGTAGTATATTGATTTGTTCGATTGTGTGTTGTTCAATTGGCCGTCACCCCCAACATATATAAGAGGCGGCTGGACTTCCCGTACAAGTAAAGGATTCATCTAGGATTTCCTTACAAGAATATTACATCAATTCACGTCCTAGAGTCCTAGTTCTATTCCAACTCGGATTCAGTCTGAATCTGGCCCAACTTTTGTCTTCCTCCTTGTGCAGGCCACTGAGCCTCCATATGACCTCCACTCAAGATGGCCCAAATATCGAACTTGTGCGCCTCGACGATACGAACAACCCTCATGTTGATCACTTTTTCAAATAAGGCCATCTTGAATACCTTTCGAGGTAGTCTTTACCTTCCAGTCGGACTCGGTCTTGCGGTAGACTGAATTATCCGAGTCTTGTAGTGAATTTGCAGGCCATATACTATCTCTGATGACGATGACTCCAAAACCAAAGTTTACCGTCTTGATGATACGCACAACTTCTGTATTGAACACTTCTTCACCCGAAATCATCTTGATAAACTTTCAGGCACATGCTCAGTTTCACTTGGATTCGAGCTCATCCACTCGGATATTAGAGTCACTCGGATCGTCCGACTGGACTTTTCACTCGGATGTTAGAATATTTCACTTGGAAGGTAATATTCCACTCGGATAATTATATTTTCACTCGGAAGGTAATTCCTTACTCGATCGATAAGTTTTCACTTGACCTTTTACTCGATCGGTAGGTTTTCACTCGACCTTTTACTCGATCGGTAGGTTTTCACTCGACCTTTTACTCGATCGGTAGGTGTCGGTATCAAAACCGGCGGATCTCGGGTAGGGGGTCCCGAACTGTGCGTCTAGGCGGATGGTAACAGGAGACAAGGGACACAATGTTTTTACCCAGGTTCGGGCCCTCTCGATGGAGGTAAAACCCTACTCCTGCTTGATTGATATTGATGATGTGGGTAGTACAAGAGTGGATCTACCACGAGATCAAGGAGGCTAAACCCTAGAAGCTAGCCTATGGTATGATTGTTGTAATGGTTGTGTCCTACGGACTAAAACCCTCCGGTTTATATAGACACCGGAGAGGGCTAGGGTTACACAGAGTCGGTTACAATGGTAGGAGATCTACATATCCGTATCGCCAAGCTTGCCTTCCACGCCAAGGAAAGTCCCATCTAGACACGGGACGAAGTCTTCAATCTTGTATCTTCATAGTCTTGGAGTCCGGCCGATGATGATAGTCCGGCTATCCGGACACCCCCTAGTCCAGGACTCACTCAGTAGCCCCTGAACCAAGCTTCAATGACGATGAGTCCGGCGCGCATATTGTTCGGCATTGCAAGGCGGGTTCCTCCTCCGAATAATTCATAGAAGATTGTGAACACCAGGATAGTGCCCGGCTCTGCAAAATAAATTCCACATTCCACCATAGAGAGAATAATATGTACACAAGTTCAATTTGCTGACATATTTTGTGGCATGACATCACGCCACTACCAAGCCTTTACGGGAATCGTTTTTTGTTATACCACCTCAGCGCGTTTAGCTAAGTGGTTTCCTTGGCACGTCTTGTCGAAGCAGAGATCGTGTTCCCCTTATTCCGGGATTCCCATCAATACAGACGTGGGTAACCCAACCGTGCCCGTTGCCACGCCCCTCTATCGGAGGCGAGTCCCGAACGGTCACGGGGATGGCTCTTGGTATTCTCCCTCTTTATAATGGGACCAAGGCTTCGTTTCTTTTCTTCAACCTTCAATCGAATCTGCTCCTCGCCCCGAGTTCCAACACCCAGAGCCCCAGATTCGAGCGCTTCGGACCTTCAACAATGTCCGGCTCCGAACTACAGGGCCAGTGGATGCCCTCCTCCGTCAGGGAAGAGGACGTGCTAAAGCTGCGAGAGGCCAAGTACCTGACTTACGAGATTTCGCACAGGTTGCCCGCCAAAGGGCAAGTCATCCCCATCCTCGAGCCCGGCGAGTATGTCGTGTTTGTGCCCCACCTCCGTCGGGGCTTAGGCTTCCCGATGGATCCTTTTGTGAGAGGGCTCATGTTTTACTATGGGTTGGAATTCCACGACTTGGCTCCGGAGTCCATCCTCCATATTTCCTCATTCATCGTCGTCTATGAAGCCTTCCTCCGCATTACCCCTCACTTCGGCTTGTGGCTGAAGACCTTCGATATGGAGCCAAAGATGATCGAGGGGCGTCAAGAAGAGTGCGGCGGGGCGGCCGTAAGCAGGAGGGCCGATGCCCCGTGGCCCGAGGGCTCCTTCCAAGAGGAGCTCGGCTTGTGGCAACAGGAGTGGTTTTATATCACCGCTCCCAGGGGCAGCAGGCAAAAGCCGCCGCCCGTCTTCCGCTCGGGACCTCCACGACGACTGATGTCATGGGTCAACCAAGGGCTCAACTGGGGGCCGTCAAAGGACGTGCCCCTGTTGCAGGGCCGGATTCGAGACCTCCAAGCGAGGGAGATCGATCTGGTCGTGGTGATGCAGGTTATGCTGATTAGGCGTCTCCTGCCCTGCAAACACCATCCTCTCCGGCTGTGGGAATTTAATCCAGAGGGACCACGGATTCTCCAACACTTCATGGGTACGACACCCGTGGAGATGTACAAATTGTTCTTCGGATCACGGGAGGTGTGTCCGGAATTGACCTAGGACACTGGCCTAAGCTGCAATCGCCCGGATACACAAGTAAGTAGCTCTGTGTGCAGACATACCATTTGTTTGCCTTTCTACAATTCGCCTTTTAACCAGTGGTCCTTTAACAGGAGTGGATAGCGCAAGCAAAGCTGATACGGTGTCCGGCCCCCCTCCCAGAGACCGCGCCGGATCGCGTGCTGGTCAGGATGCTGGAGGTTGCACCTTCAGAGGAAGGCGAAGGGGAAATCCGAGGAGCTACCGCCTCGACCAAGGAGGCTTTTGAGAAAGGGAGGATCGAGAATCCCTCCCTCCAAGGGGAGAAGAGGACCGCTTCCGAAAACCCGGAGGCCAAAGCCCCGAAGCGGGGGAAGAGATCTTCACCAGAGGGTCCTGCGTCCGGGGAGGCCCCGGCCGCACAGTCTCCCCTAAAGAATCATCCCTCCAGTGAGCCGTGAGTAGAAAAAAGGGAGTTTTGCAATAAGGGACATCCCTATTTGTGCTTCTAAGGATAACTTAAGTTTTTACCTTGTAGTTCGGATCTCCGTCCTTCTCAAATGAGCTCGTCGTCGGGGGACCTTCGTCCGGAGATGGTGGAGAGCGAGACGCCTCCGTCCGCTGCGCCGTCAGGTGGGGCGGACGACCCCGAGGTGTCATCACGGAGGGTATCCCCGAGTCCGGCAGAGCCGAAGAGTTCGGCGCCGACTAGTGTTCGGCCGGGGGAGCTGAAGGATCTGCTTGAGAGGGCGTCTATCTCAGAAGATCACCATGCATTGATGAGTATGGTGATTGGAAGGATTTCATCCGCTGAAGGCGGGTTGCGTGATGCCGTCAGGAGTTTGCTGGCGGGGTTTGAGGTACGTAAAAATGACATACCTTTTGACAGTTTTACACACAAAGTGCGCCCTGTACAGATAGTAGCCCCTGAGACTCGGTAGGTTGTCGAAAGCGGCAGCGTGCCAAGGATCAAAATTGCAGATTTTAATTTTCGCCTTTCCTACGCAGGTGGCGGATAGTCCGGGGGCCAGCCGGACTGATGGAGTTGCTGAACTAAAGCGGCAACTCGACGTTGCGGATGCGGACATCACGCTAGTCAACAGGCGACTTGACGAGTCGCAAGGTAAGTTTTTTTGGTGGTCACCTAGTAAGGGAGCCGAAGCCCACTCCTTAAAACATGTGTGCGAAATGCAGATGGTGCCGCTGCTGTGGAGAGCCTTCGGGCCGAACTTGCTCGAGCCAAGGAGCAGGCCAGAAGGAGTGATGCGACTGCCTTAAGGGCGGCCGAAGAGCTAGAAGCCGAGAGGGCTGCTCACTGCCGAAGCAGGGAGGAGATGGCCGAGATGGCCGTGAAGTTGAAAGATGCTACCGACCGCTATGAGGTCCTTGAAAGGGAACGTCGAGCGGAGCAGGAAGCCTTGGTGAAGGCCACCGCCGAAGCCAAGGATGCCCGTTCTGCAATGCAGGCTATAAAGGAGGAGCTGCGTCAGGCCGGAGATATTGTGGCTGGCAAGCCCTTTCTGCTACGCAGGAGGTTTACGGATCCGAAATACGCTTAGCTTGGCCGGCTGTGGGGTCTAGAGGATCCTTATATGGACTTGGCGGCGAGTGTGGCAGATGCTGTTGTGCACTTCCGAAGTCAAAAGGATCATGAGACGGAAGAGCTTTTTTGGTCTCAATTCCATAGTCCGGAGCGTTCACTTCTGCTGACCGATCGGTTAGCTGAGTGGGCTGAGCTGAATAGATTGTCCGGTCTTGCCATGACGGATATCGTGGCTCATGTCTGGCCGGATAGGAGCAAGCTGAAGAGCTATTTTGGCTTATTGCAGCAATTCCTTGGGGCGGTGCCGCATATCAAGGCGATGAAGCGGTCGGCCTGCATAGAGGGTGCACGGATGGCCCTCGCCCGTGTGAAGACACACTGGACGGAGATGGATGCCACCACTGTTGCGACCCAGGGTTCGGACAAAAGCCGGTTACCCACCGAGCACTATTTTGGGGAAGTTCTGCGTAGTGCGCGTGTAATAGAGTCGCAGTGCTCAAAAAATGTCGTGTTCAAATGAACATTATGATTTGTAAAACGATGTTTATAATATAAGTGCTTTTTATACTTGTGCGGTCAAGTATTGAAATATCTCCTGTGCGGCCATTTATGTATACGTGTGTATAACCTGAAAGATGGCAGTCATCGGCTTCAGCCCCCACGCACAAGGTGCGGGGGTGTTTGCAAAAATATCGCATTTTCACACTTAATCCGACGTCTCGGTCCTGTGAAGGAGGTGGTAGCGTAGCAAACGAGGCAACCGGACTATAATGCTTTATCACTTTCACTTAGCCATAGGAGTTCGACGGTGGGGCTACGATATAGCCCCTGGGGGCACCGCGCTCTCCGAATTCGGGGCGCGTATGTGCCTGACCGGGAAACGGTCCTTCGTCAAAGCGGAGGAATTCTAAACATTCCGATAGTCGATCGAGTGGTTGACCAGTCTCTCGCTATGTCATGACAGTTAGTTTTCACCTTTCTCTACTGAGGTGCTCGCCCAGCCGAACCGGGGCACAATCGCAGTAGTTCTCCTGGTGCCGCGTTAGCTGATGATACGGAACGTAAGGCAGCAAAACACAGGAGCCGGGCAAACCCAACATTTGACCAAAGACATGACTCGGAGCTGATGCATATAAGGTCTAACTCGGGACGCCGAACACTCCCTAAGGTATTCGGTCTTTATAATAACGGGCAGAACAATGCCCTAAGCCCCTAGTGTCCAGGTACAGGCGAGAATTTCTGGCGCGGCCGATGCCAAAACGCTAGCCTCGTCGTTGGTTATGGTGAAAAACCGTGGCATGGTAATCAACAAAAGACAGTAAGAAAGGTTTACGCAGGGACTTAATCTGAAAAGAATCCTTGCGACGGGTCCCTGCTGCACGTCTGCGCAAGTGTCTCCGTTGTGCCGTATCCGGGACGGGTGTGCACGTTGTTCATCTGTAAAAAGGGAGGAACTTAGTTTGAAAGGAAATCATGCGAAAAGTGTATTAAAATTTGAAATATTAATGAATGAATAAAGCTGAGCCTATATTAGCTCATTATTGCTCATATGCATAGCCCCTTGTGAAGGGGTGTGCGGCTAGGGAGTCCCTAGCTTATTTATGTCGGACTCGTCTAGCCGTGTCCGGGGTCTTGAACGACCTTTTAATGAAATGATGCCGCGTGGACCGGGCATTTTAAGTGTAAGAGATGCGTAATGTGGTCTTGCGTTAAAGCGGACAAAAGCTTCACGTCCCAATAGTGCTTGATGGCTACTTTTGAATGGGGCGACATGAAAGATTAGCTTTTCGCGTCGGAAGTTGTCGGGTGACCCGAACACAACTTCTAGTAGTAAGGAGCCTGTGCACATGGCGTAAGAGCCTGGCGTCACTCCTTTAAAGGAAGTGCGGCGATGTCGAATTTTGGTAAGGTCCACCCCCAACTTGCGGATTGTGTCCGGATATAGCAGGTTTAAATTGCTGCCCCCATCCATTAGGACTTGTGTAAATTGTAGTCCATCGATTATGGGATCCAATATCAGAGCAGTCCATCCTGCGTTTTGAATACTTCTGGAATAGTCCAGGTGGTCGAAAGTAATTGGTTTTAACATCCAATCTCGGTGTTCCACTGGGGTGGACCGTGCGACACGTGCTTTAGCGGGTGCCGTACTATTTTTCCGTACTACCACATGAAGTGAGTTTACTGTTTTGACTTCTTGTGGGAAAGTCTTTTGTTTTCCGGCGCTCTGCTGGTGGGATTCGTCATCATCCTCGCTTGGCGCGTCGAGCCCCTTGTGTTCGGCGTTGAGTCGGCCAGACTGTTTGAAAACCCAACAATCTCGGTGGGTGTGGTTTCCAGGCCTTCCGGAGGTACTAAGGATTTGACATATCCAATCCAAAATTTTATATAAGTTGGATAGCTCGTCACTGTTGTCCTTAAGAGCCAGTGTTTTGTTGTTCGGACGCGAGCTATTGAATCCGGCGTTTACCGCCGTGTTCTTTGGGCTTTTTTCTTTATGTCGGCGCTGATCCATTCTGCGCCGTGATTTTCCGTTTCCATCTCTGATCTCGGATGCACTCGGGTCGCTGGTGCTGTATCTTGCTAGCCAGCTGTCTTCCCCCGTGCAAAAGCGGGTCATGAGGCTTGTTAGCGCGGCCATTGTTCTCGGCTTCTCTTGGCCGAGGTGTCTGGCGAGCCATTCATCTCGGACATTATGTTTAAAAGCTGCTAAGGCTTCGGCGTCCGGACAGTCGACTATTTGGTTCTTTTTGGTAAGGAACATGTTCCAGAATTTGCGCGCTGACTCTCCGGGCTGTTGAGTTATGTGACTTAAATCGTCTGCATCCGGAGGGCGGACATAAGTCCCTTGAAAATTTGCTCTAAACGCGTCCTCGAGCTCTTCCCAACTTCCAATAGTATTTTCTAGGAGGCTTTTGAGCCAATGCCGAGCTGGCCCTTTGAGCTTGAGGGGTAGATATTTTATGGCGTGGAGATCATCTCCTCTAGCCATGTGTATGTGGAGGATGTAATCCTCAATCCAGACTCAAGGGTCTGTTGTTCCGTCGTATGCCTCTATGTTTACGGGTTTGAACCCTGCTGGAAATTCATGATCCAGCACCTCGTCGATGAAACATAGTGGGTGTGCGGCGCCCCTGTATTTGGGTGTGCCGTTGTCTTCGAACACTCGGCGTGTTGTGTTGCTTCATGGGGCCCTCTTTTTTGGCCCATAGATGGATCTGACCTTGCCATCTGTTTGCCGAGGATCATGAGTAGGCTTGTGTGCGGCGCCGCTTGTCGCTTTTGGCCTGTCATCTGGTCGTCTATCCGGCCAGGCGGCCTCTGTGCTTTTTGACTGTGGGGGTTCTATGGCCTCCTCGTTGAATTCTGGCAGCAGCTTGCGCTTCGGGTAGCTCTTTGTTTGGTGGCCACTGCCATATTTGTCCGCCGTCTTGAGTACTTTGCTCCACCTCATTCTGAGTATGTCTTCCGCTGTTTTGAGTTTCCGTTTTTTCCTTCTTCAGACTTCTTGCAGTGGCGAGAAGTCTTTTGTGAAGGTTCTTATGCTCCGGTGGTGTGTCCGGCGTGAGATCGTCTGGACTGTTGTTTTCGTCGGGCATAGATTGATTGTCTGATTCATCCTATTCGGATGGTTGCTTGGTTGCATGGTCATCGCCCACTGGTTTGGCCCTCTCTATTGCTGGGTCCTTAGGAGTGCTGTTGTTGTCGAGGCGGGACTTAGGGCGGCGCCTACGTCGCCGTTTTGGTTGTTTTTCGGCGGAATTATCCTTTGCCGATTCCCATTGTTCCTCGTTATCGCTTCCTTTTGGGGTGTCCACCATATATACATCATGGGTTGAAGTTTCCTTCCAGTGCCCCGTAGGCGCTGGTTCTTGGTCGTCTCTGGCATCATCGTCCATACCGTCGATGTCTTCGGAGTCGTAGTCTAGCATGTCGGTTAGATCGTCGACAGTGGCTATAAAGTGGGTGGTGGGTGGGCTTTGAATTTCTTCGTCGCCCGCATCCCAACCATCCTGACCGCAGTCCGGCCAGGGCTCTCCTAATAACGAGAGATGCTTTAGCGAATTCAAGATGTCGACAAAGGGTGAGTGCTGAAAGATGTCCGCAGCGGTGAACTCCACGATCGGTGCCCAATCAAATTCGATTGGCAGGGGCGCAAGAGGTTCGAAGTCCGGTAGGGAGTCCGGCACCTTGGAGTCACGAGCTTTATAAGGGACAAGGTCAGTATCCGGCTCCATCGCCGTAGAAGTTGCAGCTCCCGAGGCGGTGCCCAGCCACCTGTCCTCGATCTGCGTGGTCTGCTCCGAACTATGGGTCAGAGCGGATTCGTGTGCGGCCTCCAAGGTACTGTCCGGCAGCAGAGGTAGATCATGCCCATCGTGACAGTGCGGCATGCTCGGCTGTGGCTCGAATCCATCGAAGATCAAGTCTCCGCGGATGTCAGCCGTGAAGTTTAGGCCTCCAAATCTGACCCGATGGCCAGGGGCGTAGCTTTCGATCTGCTCCAGATGGCCAAGTGAATTGGCCCGCAGTGCGAAGCCGCCAAATACGAAGTTCTGTCCGGGGAGAAAAGTCTCACCCTGGACTGCGTTGTTGTTTGAAGAATGAATCAAGCCTATCGGTGACGACACAGAGGAACTCTCAATGAAAGCACCAATGTCGGTGTCAAAACCGGCGGATCTCGGGTAGGGGGTCCAGAACTGTGCGTCTAGGCGGATGGTAACAGGAGACAAGGGACACGATGTGTTTACCCAGGTTCGGGCCCTCTCGATGGAGGTAAAACCCTACTCCTGCTTGATTGATATTGATGATATGGGTAGTACAAGAGTGGATCTACCACGAGATCAAGGAGGCTAAACCCTAGAAGCTAGCCTATGGTATGATTGTTGTAATGGTTGTGTCCTACGGACTAAAACCCTCCGGTTTATATAGACACGGGAGAGGGCTAGGGTTACATTGAGTCGGTGACATGATAGGAGATCTACATATCCGTATCGCCAAGCTTGCCTTCCACGCCAAGGAAAGTCCCATCCGGACACGGGACGAAGTCTTCAATCTTGTATCTTCATAGTCTTGGAGTCCGGCCGATGATGATAGTCTGGCTATCCGGACACCCCCTAGTCCAGGACTCCCTCAGTAGGTTTTTAACCTTTTACTTAATTGGTAGGTTTTCACTCGACCCTTTACTCGATCGGTAGGTTTTTACCCGAAAGGTAAGCTTTCACTCGACCGGTGAGTTTTCACTCGGATGGTAAGCTTTTCACTCGACCAAAAACATAGCCTGATCTCGATTTGTCTCCCCAAGTCTCATACGACCTCGGATTGAGACGAATTATATATGAAAATCGATCGGCTCGATGAGACGAAACTTTCTCGTGTTGAAGTTTTTCCGATTCAAGGACTTCTTAAGGGCCGAATTGCTCGCGCGACCCATCAGACAGGGCGTCTGGTACTTCGCGCCATATTTCCATTCAGTTTCGGCCTGAAGTGTATTGCCTCTAACTTTTGCATATGAACTCGGATTAAGATGATTTATATATCAAAATCGATTGCCTCGATGAGACGAAGACAATTCCTTTAGAATTCTCCTTCATCCGAGGTCGTCTTGAGGGCATGATCGGCCGAAAACCACTCGGAATGTTGAATTTTGTCACTCGGAGTACAACTTCGGCCACCGAGATAAGGTCGAATGGCGATAAATTAAACATCAAAGTTATTCCACTCGGCGACCTGAAACTTTGCATGCTGAAAACTCTTTCACTTGAGGCCATCTTACTTGCCTTTTGTACCTTGCCAAAATCCGATGTCAACAGGCCCTAAGCAACCCGGCAACGACATTGATGTGTACCTAAGGCCATTAGTTGAAGAACTATTACAGCTGTGGAATGGAACAGGTGTACGTGCGTGGGATGAGCACGGACAGGAAGAATTTGACCTAAAGGCGTTGCTGTTCGTGACCATCAATGATTGGCCTGCTCTCAGTAACCTTTCAGGACAGACAAACAAGGGATACCGCGGATGCACGCACTGTTAGGATGATAACGACAGTATATATTTGGATAGTTGTAGGAAGAATGTGTACCCGGGACATCGTCGATTGCTTCCGACAAGGCATCCCGTAAGAAAGAAAGGCAAGCATTTCAAAGGTGAGGCGGATCACCGGACGAAGCCTCGCCACCGTACTGGTGCTGATGTACATGATATGGTCAAGGATTCGAATGCCTGCTCAGCATGAAGGTACTGTCTGGCTTCTCGTCGAATATAAAGGGAATAATAAATATGGCAGAGAAAAAGTTCCAGAACCTAAAGTCTCATGACTGCCACGTGATTATGACGCAACTCCTTCCGGTTGCATTGAGGGGGCTTCTGCCGGAAAATGTTCGATTAGCCATTGTGAAGCTATGTGCATTCCTCAATGCAATCTCTCAGAAGGTAATCGATCCAGAAATCATACCAAGGTTACAGAATGATTTGGTGCAATGTCTTGTCAGTTTCGAGTTGGTGTTCCCACCATCCTTATTCAACATCATGACGCACGTCCTAGTTCACCTTTGCGAAGAGATTAACGTTTTGGGTCCTGTATTTCTACACAATATGTTCCCCTTTGAAAGGTTCATGGGAGTCTTGAAGAAATATGTTCATAACCGTGCTAGGCCAGAAGGAAGCATCTCGAAGGGCCATGAAAATGAGGAGGTCATTGAGTTTTGTATTGACTTTATTCCTTACCTTAAGCCGATTGGTGTTCCTGAATCGCGGCATAAGGGCAGACTGGAAGGAAAAGGCACGCTAGGAGGGCAGCAAATAATATGTATGGACGGGCATTCTCTCACTGAAGCACACTACACAGTTCTACAGAATTCTGCCTTGGTGGCTCCGTATATGGAGGAACACAAGAATTTTCTACAGTCCAAACACCCGGAGAAGTCTGACGACTGGATTACACGCGAACAAACGAGGACTTTCGCTGGTTGGTTGCAGAAACGTGCCCTGAATGATGGCGATATTTAAAATGACCTGTACTCGCTGTCCCAGTTACCATCTTCGAATATAATGACTTTCAAAGGGTACCAGATAAATGGGAATACATTTTACACGATCGCCCAAGATAAGAAGAGCACCAACCAAAACAGTGGTGTCCGCTTTGATGCAACAACCAACACGGGAAAGGAAACATATTATGGTTACATAGAGGACATATGGGAACTTAACTATGGATCAGGTGATTTGAAGGTCCCTTTGTTTTGGTGCAAATGGGTCAATATGACACGAGGCGGGGTAACGGAAGACCCGCAGTACGGAATGACAACAATGGATCTCAACAATCTTGCGTATGCAGACGAACCATTCGTCCTAGCCAATGATGTGGCGCAGGTTTTTTATGTGAAAGACATGTCTACCAGGCCGAGAAAAAGAAAAGATAAGGAAGCGAATGGATCATACGACAAGCCAAAGCGCCACATAGTTCTTTCAGGAAAAAGAAACATCGTGGGAGTGGATGACAAGACAGACATGTCAGAAGTTTATGAAAAGTTTGATGAAATTGCTCCATTCACAGTGAATATTGACCCGAGCATCCAGTTAAATGATGAAGATTTCCATGGCTACGGCGCAAAGGGACACACGCGAAGAAAAAGTTTCACACCCAAAGATCTGGGATGTGATCGGCTTCACTATCATCACTTTCTTCTGTGTTTCACACCCAGGAGGGAATGTCTGTAATAGTTAGGGTAGTTATGTGTTTTGGCATTTGAAACGCGAAGAAATTTTATGTGCAAACAAATTCTTTTCATGCATTTACTGATTTTTTCCAGCTAAATGACCCTGAAATTGAAAAGCATTTCAAATGAACTCAGAAAAGGTTGAAAGTTGGCATGGTATCATAATTTCATACAAATAGCATGTGCAAAAAAGTAGAGAGGGTTACGGTAAAAACTGGATGCACTTCGTGTACAAAATGGACAATCTCTTTCGAAGTATCAGGGTTTCCGACGAAAACTGAACTGTTACAAAGGCATTTCATTTTTTAAATAACCTAAGCATTACCAAATTGAATATAATGATAAAACACACTAATATTAAACATAATAAAAAAGAATCACTGCAAAAACTTTTTTCAAAGTTAAGTTATTCAGAAACTAGTGATTCACACAAATTTCAAATAATTCTAAATTTGAACTATTCAAATTTGAAAACTACCGGCACTAACAGAAAATTTGTAATTTTTTGTACCTAAAGCAAAAATGTTCACAAAGAAACTCTAAATACAGCAAAAAACAACTCAAAAATAAATAAAGCGAAAAAATTAAGAAAATAAAAAAGCCCGCCTACTGGGCCAAAGCGGCCTGCATACGACTAGGAACACATCCTTTTGTTGGGCCAGGATGCAGGCCTGCAAAGGCCCAGTAGGCCCACTGGGCAGAAGAGGACAAGTAGGCCAAGTAGGCCTGCTTAGGAGAGGAGCTCGAAAGAGCTACCGCACTGGGGCTTATAAACCAGTGCGGTAGCCCCTCGGCTAGCGAGGTGGGACTAAACATGCGCACCGCCTGGAGCCAGCGCACCCCCTTTAGTACCGGGTCGTGGCCCCAACCGGTACTAAAGACCCCCTTTAGTACCGGTTGGAGCCACAACCCAGTACTAAAGGGGGTGCGCTTCCCGCCGCTTGGCCTGGCCAAAACAGACCTTTAGTACCGGTTGGTGGCTCCAACCGGTACTAAAGGTCCATCCTATATATACAACACTTGAAAAAAATTTAGTTTCCCTCTGTTTCCTCCCTCCGTCGCGCTGCCCTGCCCCGATCGACACCGTCCCCGTCGATGTCACCGCCCCCGCCCCTCGTTGCCGACCCCGGCCGTCCCCGTGCCTCGTCGCCGCCCCCGTCGACGTCGCCGCCCCGGCCGTCCCCGTCCCCGTCGTCCCCATCGTCGCGCCCCGGCCGTCCCGTCGCCGCGCCCCGCCCCGCCCCATCGTCGCCGCCCCGTCCAGTCGCCCCGGCCGCCCCGCCCCGTCGTCGTCGCCCCGTCCCGTCGCCCCGTCGTCCCCGCCCCGTCCCGTCGCCCCGTCGTCGCCACCCTGTCGTTGCCTCGCCGGTGAGCTCGCCCCGGCCACCATTTCCACACACACACACACACACACACACTACACACACACACACTACACACACACACACACACTACACACACACACATACACATTAGTTTGTTTGTTATAAATTTTTCTGTTTTTTAGTTATAGAAATGTTAGAAATTATTCTGTTTTTTAGTTATATAAATATTAGAAATGTTAGTTATATAGAAATGTTATAAATGTTTTCTGTTTTTTAGTTATAGAAATATTTATAGAAATCTTAGCAATTTTTCTGTTTTTTAGTTATATAAATATTAGAATTGTTTTAGAAATGTTAGTTATATAATCAGGAAATTTTAGAATTAGTTTTAGTTAGATGAATTAGATTAATGTCAAATTGTTAGAATTTGCATATATATAGAATTTTAGTTATCACAATCCAATCATTTAAAAAATGTTACTTTTTGCGGGCATATAGTATTTGTTCTCGACGATATGCCCGGCCCGCATCCTCGCCGTCGACCCGTTCGCGACGACGTCCTGCTTCAGGGGACCCATGTCCGGGATTGGGCTCCGCCGGGCTGGCACTGGGAGGTGTTACCTGGAGGGGCGCGCCGCTTGGTGAGGAACCCGACCTCGGGTCCCGTCGTCGACCCTGATCTTCTTTGGTGGCGTTCGCGTGGGCCACATTCGGTGCAGAGGCAGCCGGCCCCGCCGGAGGTGGTGCGTCGCCGTGTCAGGGAGGAAGATGAGCACGTCCATCGCTACATGGCTGCTATGGACGATGTCAGGTTCTCCACTACTTGGTGGGTTCTTTGGGCAGATGACCGGAGATATGATCCTGTGATGGTTCCTTCTCTTTGGGTGTAAACCGCCCACGCCCCAGGAACCGCGAGTGGCGCGCTAGATTCTTCTGTAGTACTCGATCTTTATTAGGTACCTAGCGAGTGATGTATTCGATATATAATATTCGAGACGATGTATTCGAGATTATATATATTAAGATGATGATGTATTCGAGATTATATATTCGAGACGATGTATTCGAGATTCAGTTTTTCCTTATTGATTAATTGCATCCATGCATTGTGATTTGAATACTATTGTTTTATATTTCTTCTGTATTAGTAAAGTAAAAGCTATGGCGGACAATACCGGCTGAAAGAGAGAAGAGGAATTTTTCGACATCATACGCAGCCCTCACAGGCTAGATGATCTGAATGAAGCAGATGACGGCTCCCAATATCTGAACAATACCGGAGAAGGTGATGAAAAGATATTCGATCTCGACGACCGAGCTGGTGAAGTCATGAACTATGATTATGATGACAGAAACAATGTTTGTGATGACACAGACAATGCCGATCTTCAAATAACAAAGACTACCGACGAGGTATATTTGTATAAGCATGCATCATGGTGATCATCACATGTTTTTTTATTGAAGATATATTAACGAATCGATATTTCTTCTTTCAGCCCTCCGGATCGAGCAAATCTGCTTCTACAGACAGCAAGACAAAGCGAGGCCCGAGCAGATTGTTGAAGGATGGTGTAAAGTACCACATCGAATCCACCAAACTTAGTGGCGAACCCCTCACGCCTAAGAACATTGCAGACAAGTGGACTCGTCAGTGCGGAGTTCTTGTGAAGGACAAACTCCCGATCTCCATTCAAGAATGGAAAGAGCCAAAGACTAAATGTCCAGGTGTTACTTGGGTCGACGACAGAGCCAAAAAAGACCTTTTGAAATCTCTGATGGAACATTTCACCCTACCATATCATTTCACTGAAGCAGATGTGGAGAAAGTCAAGGCCGCTGCTCTTAAGAAGATGGCAATTGCATTCAACACCCACAAGAAAACTGTATGGGCCAACTACCTCGCTAATGAAAGGAAGACTCCAGATTTCAAGGGAACATTGGAGAAGCAAAGAGAACACTGGGACGATTTCGTGACCTTCAAGGATTCAGAATTATCTAAGGAACGGTCGATGAAAAACAAGGCGAATGCCGCAAGAAATACGCAGTTCCATAGGCTGGGTCCAGGTGGCTATACAGTGGGATTGCCTAAGTGGGATAAGTATGAGCAAGAGATGGAGGATGCAGGGGTCACTCCGGTTACTAGGAACTAGCCCCCTAGGTGCAGAACTTGGTTCTATGCACATGGGGGGGCGTTGGACCCGAAGACAGGCGAAGTTTCGCGGAAGGCAAATCTGAAAGGAGCCAAACAAAAGATAATTGACGCAATAGAAGAAGCTCGAAGAGGGGTGTTCACGCCCAACAGAGAGAACGACGAGCTTACGCACGCCCTGGGAAATCCTGAACACCCGGGAAGAACACGAGGCAAGGGCGTTATTCCCCGGTATGAGGGCTTTTCAGAATGGAACGAGGACTACAGGACCCGTGCAAGAAGGAAGATGGAGGAGGAGAAGAAAAGGATGCTGAAGGAGGACCAGAGGAAGTAGGACGCAGAACGACTTCAAGGCCTAGAAGCAAGGCACGCGGACCTGGTACTCAAATTCCAGCAGCAGCAACAGCAGATCGACTCACTTAGCCAGGAAAGGGGGTCTCAGCAGCGGCAACAACAAGCAGATGATCGTCCAACATTGGATAGCACCGTCCCATACATGCCGAGAAGCAGCGTTGGTTCTGCCTCGGGCGACACACTGCTGGATACATACCCTGTGGATGACATCATGGAGAACACTAACTGTGAGCTACACTCCAAAATGAAGAACATATCCATGAAGCTGGCGGACGGCGTTGCTTTTCTAGTTACCCCCGAAGCAACCTACCATTGAATCCCGATTCCAGAGGGCTATGCTCGTGTCATGGTTGATGAAGTGGTGGACCCATATTCGGGGCTAACGCTTGACATTCCTGGAGGTGAAGACGAGCGCACACCGGGAGAGGCCATACATCATATCATCCTATGGAGAAAGGATTGCATCATCTTTCGAAGTCCACCGACACCGCATCGTCTGCCGACTCCTCCTCGAAGTCCGCCACCAAGTCAGCAGACTCCTGCCCCTCCAAGTCCACGAACGCGTGAGACAACTCCTCCTCGAAGTCCGCCACCTCCTCCAAGTCCCCGAACGCGTGAGCTGACTCCTCCGATTTCAAGTCCGGCACAGCGTCATGCCACTTCTCCGGTTTCAAGTCCGGCACCGTGTCAGGCCACACCTCTTGCTTCAAGTCCGGCACATTGTCAGGCCACTTCTCCTGGTCCAAATCCACGTCAGCCGTCTCCGCCGTCTCAGCAATCGCAGAAGAGACATACCACAGCTTTGGTGCGTAGCGGTATGAGTCGAGGTAGTTCAGGAAGTACAGGCGGAGACAAGCGATATTAATATGGTCCAAGCCTCGCTCCTCTTCCTCAGAGGCCTTACGACATGACTAAGGAGCAAAACACAGCCATAGTGCAAGCCCAAGTGGACGCCCATTGTGGACCGAAACCGGCACCGCCGCCAAAGGAGAAAGTTCCTGAGAAAGTAATTGACCACTTCATTCGTATGGCTAGAGAACCAGCTCCCAAGCCTGTTGACTCGGACTATGAGCGCCAAATCAGGAAACTACATCGAGAACGGCTAAAGAAGGAAGCGAGCTCGAGCTCGAGCCAACAAGCAGCTGGCAAAAAATGCGGGAAAACCGTTCCCCAGTTGGGAGAACAGGCGGCACAAGCGATCCCCCCGCTTGTTGTGTCAACAACACATGAGAGGAGTAGTACGCGCGCCAAATATTATTGTGGGCAAACCGTTAGCGTTCCCTAGCATGGCGATGTGGTAATAACGGAGGATCACATAATGCAGGCTCAAATGCTCAATATCTCTGTCGGACAACTCCTCGAAATCGAGCCCATGCCTACTCTTAGAGAATCGGAAATAGCATGGAAATATGTCCGGGGCCAACCTTTGGTCCATCCAGACAAGGTCAAGGACCTCCCAACGAGAATGTATCAATTGCATCAATGGTACATGAACATTACCAAGATTTCCAATCGAGAGTCCCTCATGGTGAATGTCAAGCATGAGCATTATTACCATGAGAAAGCTCTGGCCATTGAGTATCCAGAACTATTTCAGTTATACAATCAAGACGCAGTCGACAAGTCTATCGTCAGTTGCTATTGTCTGTAAGTGATTTCTTTCTGTAATTTAAGTCTCAGCTAGTTATGTAGTGACAATTTTGATCAATCATTACATGTAATTATCCTCACTATATTATTTTTTTGTGGTATTATCTGCAGGATGAAGATGTATGAAATGAAAAAAGCTGGACGCTATGGCGTTGGGTTCATTGACCCAAATACCATTAATGAGGACATATGGCAGATTGAATGTTGTCAAGATGCGGTAGAGGAAAGCATGCTAGAATTCTTGAAGAGCCTCAATAGCAATGAAGATATACTACTTCCTTTCAACTTCCCGTGAGTCACACTGTCTTGTACTACAAATTCTATTTTTGCTTACTAGCTAGCTAGATGTTAATAATTAAGTGTATATGGTTGACGGTAGTTGATTAATTTTATGCACATGCCTACTTAATTAAGACATGCAAACATGTGCGTATGCAGTTGGCACTGGGTCTTGTTAGACATTAAAGTTGAGGAAGGAAAAGTTGAATTACTGGACTCACTAACTAAAGAAGATAAAGACTACACCATCGTGAAGGGGATAGTCAACAGGTAATTTCAATCATTATTAACTATATCTTGGCCTATTAATTATTACTTCGTCATTTCCTGATATGAACTATTTAATAACCCCTTTATTAATTTTCTTTGCCGGCGGGCAGGGCATGGGCAAAGTTCATCAAGGTGACTCCAGGCAAGTGGCCAAAAAAGTTTTTTTGGCATCGACTCAAGGTAAGTAATTAAGTAGTACTAGCTAGCTAACATCTCTTTAATTCTTGTTTCAATATCATTAATTAATTATCATGCTTGATTAATCATTATTTGATTCAATTTCATTCTCGTAAAGGCCCTGAAGCAGGCGCCGGGGAATTATCTGTGTGCATTCTACGTTTGCGAGAACATTCGCATGATGACGTGCGAAAGGAGCAAATCTGATAGACATGACTGGGTACGTTTGTCAGAACACTATTCACACCATTATCGATATCTAGTCACACAACTAACACACATGCATATTGATCTCCTTCTTAACAGTTCAGATCGGTGCGGGATAAGCTCCCAGCATCGGGCCACATACTAGCACTTCTAGAGGAAATAGCCGGATTTTTGCTCGACCAGGTCATAGATCCCAAAGGAGAATACTATTACCCGCTACCGCCCCCATGAACCACTTGTCATCGTGCTCCGGAGGCACCAAAGGCAACATATGTAGGAGAAATTGTATATGTATATACACATGTGTATGTGTGAATAACTAATGGTGTTGGTTTGTGAGACATTTGATGATATATATATATATATATATGCGGTTCTACGTACGAGAAAATCTATTTATATATATGCATAACGTGTACAATTTGTAGTATCGTGAAATACCAGCAAACAAAAAAAATTGAATGGAAAATAAATGAACCCCCCCTCCAAATATTTAGTACCGGTTGGTGTTACCAACCGGTACTAATGCCCTAAGCGCACCCGGGCCTGGCTCGTGCCACGTGGTGGCACTTTAGCGCCGGTTCGTGACGAACCGGTACTAAAGGGGGGGGGGCTTTAGTCCCCACTCTTTAGTGCCGGTTGGCAAACCGGCACTAAAGGCCGTTACGAACCGACACTAAAGGCCGGTTCTGCACTAGTGATAGTCATCTCACCGGACCTCTAGTTGGGGCTAACCGAGAGAAGTTTGATGTTTATTGGTTTGTTGGTCCCCTTTGCATTTTTGCGCCAAGTTTTGACCTTTGATTTAACTAATAAAATGTTAATGCATGCAAAAATGTTGTATAAGTCACATTACGAAAACCAAATAATCCCAAAACACTTAGGCACGGTGCATTAACTCCCTCCTTGTTTTTTATTTTGTGACATATCAACCAATGAGAGATGTGGGCCGTGCATGCTTTCAATGACTTGAGACTACCAAACATGACATGCAGTGTTTAGTTCATTGCATGTAATCCTATTAAGACTCTAGTTAGCAAGAAAACATTAAGTTCTCTCGCCGATAGGAATAAAACACCATGTATTTATTTACAGAGGGAGTAGTACATTTTTTGTGACATGCATTACTAGATATTGCTAGTCAAATACTAAAATCCAGATGGACGTGGTAGTACTCCTAAATCCAGACGGTGGTGCTACTAGTACTAGTAGTAGTACTACCAATGTAGTACTCCTAGGAGTACTAGCACTGTACTACCCGTTGGTCAAATTATTACGTGCTGCTCCTCACAGTGAAGTGACAAGACCCTGCGCCGGAGATGACACCTGAGTATAGGCGACGTGTTCGGCATACCATAGTCAGCCTCACCATCTGCAGTCACTATCATCATGGCTGTAGAGCTAGCCTGCTTACAACTAGCCCTGTTCGACATAATTTCCCGTGTGTAGATGCCCGTGCATTGCACGGAACACCAAGATTGGGGGTGGACTGCTCCGGCAGCGGCCATCGCGCCAGATTTTTCCATGGCCTTCTAGATGTGGTGGGGAGGATATAAGGCTGATTGTGAGAGACAAGGAGTTGTTTGTAAATAGGGAACAAGTGCGGGAATCTTTTTGCAAAAATGGAGAAGCTTGGATTGTATCCGTCAGATCTAGATCCGACGGCTATTGGTGAAAGATGGGTGGCACAACATCATCACCAACTCAGGACCTGTTTGATTTGCAGGATTTTGAAAACGCATGAATAGGACACGGCAATATTACAAGTTTCACACTGATGTTACAAATGTTAGGAGTAATGCTGCACCTAGGAAGAAGGAGTTACTAGGAAGTTCACGTAAGAACTTTCGTTACTTTAGGTGGATGCAGCGTTATCATACAAACTAAAATCCACCGCCCTAAGAAGTCACTAATGGGCAAATAATTTTTCAAGTCTCTGGCCACTTGATGTTTCAAAAACAAACTCAGCTTCTGCGGAGACTTTGTCATTTAGGCTTAGATGCTTGCGGTGATCAGCACGCCATTCATTGTTATGCCAGAGAACGCCAAACCTCATTACCTTGAGCACACTTGCCTCCAGAACAAAGAACCTGGCCAATTTAATCTCAGATGTGCTGCCTCGGTAGTCGATCAAATCAATTACTGTTAGATGGAGATCAAGGCATTCAATGAGATTGTTATAGTGCAACACATTTTTCACTTTTGGGTCTTTTTTTATCTGCAAAAGAAGAGAACATATTAGAGCAGCTGGCTGCATAAGATTTCCATGTCATCAGGAGGTACCAATATCATTCGCTCATACGATACGGTTGGCTGGCTAGTGATATTTTCTCACTCTCTCTCTCTCTCTGTTTCTGTTTCCTCTCATTTAACTAGGAGCACGTGAAGAGCTTGGGCATTTGTTGCCTTCCACTATGTGGCCGATGCCATATTTCGCAAAAGTATGCTACATAATACGCATCGATATCAAATCAAAAGATTTTGGCACCGCTCTCGCGATGTGAGAGAGTTGGCACCGCTGTGCACACAGACCCACATGTATAAACAAATCAATCAAACCAACTACACCAGCCTCTCACTCTCCCAAACAAGTGTTTTTTTATTGCCTCAGTCCTCTCTCTCTCCCACACAGTGTTTTTTCATTGCGTGAGTTAATTTGGCACCGGAGCAAAGTAGGTGCTCCAGATTGGGGCACCAGGTGAGCAATGGAGGGGCATCTATGCCAGATGCATCACATGTGAATTTGGCACATGTTTTGGCCTACATAGCCCACTTTTGTACTCCCTCCGTCCCAAAATTCTTGTCTTAAATTTGTCTAAATACGGATGTATCTAGTTACATTTTAGTGTTAGATACATCCATATCTAAACAAATGTAAGACAAGAATTTTGGGACGGAGGGAATACTACCTCGTATTTAGTATAAAATTTTGACCATAGATTTTCCTAAGAAAATGCCAATGCATGTCACTAAAAATTACACCATTTGAAATTATGTTCAAATACGAATCCAACGATATAGTTCTTAGTGACACGCATTAACATTTTGTCAGTTAAATCTATGGTCAAATTTTCATATTACAAAATTGGAAGAGTAAACCAGGACGGAGGTATTACTTGCCCTTAGGGTAACCATAGAGTTACTGGAGTAGTCTAAGTTACTTTCCACTATGACTAGCCTTGGCTACTATAGTAGTACAACATAAAAATGATGCAGGTGATCACGTGAGAAGAAAATACTAAAAACATTTCTTTCGGTGCAGTGCGTAGATGTAGTTTTGAACACTACACTTGTCATCGTAATTTGGGAAAATTACGAAAAAATTGAGCTACGTTGTGATTACCGTTTAATAATAGGAAAGAAGTTTCACCTCGATGAGTAGCTTCTCCGTGCATGGAAAGCATGTATGGAATCCAACAACTTGATCTAGATTGGGGCCGATAGATTTTAGTGCTAAGATCATCACTGTGCGCATGGACTGGGTCAAGCTTGTGGGAATCATTTTCTGGAAGACGGTCGTAAATACATCAAGAAGAAATTTAAAAATGTGAATTTCAAGAAGACGGAGAAGAAGATGAGTGTTGTACCTGAATGATTACAGATCCAATGAAGAGTTCGGAGAATTTGTCATACGAGTACACCAACGCTGTCAATTTTGGCGCGTCAATGACCCTGATTTTTGTTGGACCTTCTAGATCCGATACAAGCAATCTCTCAAGGAAAGGCACATTCTCAATGACCATAACATGGAACAGCTCAAGTGATCTCTTCCCAATTGATGTCTTGTTGCGGGGCCAGCAAGACACATAAATCCATCGGAGATTCGTCGAGGCGATGTGGAGGCTAATGAACCCGTGGATCTGCTCAAGACAAAGGTACTTGAGCGCAGTACAGCTGCGGAGCAGGTGCTCCATAGCCTTCTTCGAGATGACAACGTCGAAGAGGTCGAGCTGCTTGAGTTGAGGGACAAGAAGGGCGGGCGCGACATTAACCTGGGGAAGATAGCAGGAGCTGAAGCTGGCGCGGTGCAGCGTTGGCATGAGGCGGAGCGCGGACGGCGGCAGAGAGCGACATCGTCCAGCTTCAAAGCTGAGCTCCTCGAGCTGATCTAGGGCGGGGGATAAGAACCACTCGTCAAACTTGGGTTGGACCTTGCAGTTGGTACTAAACATGCAGATGTCAAGGCATCTAGCTAGCCCAGGGTGCGATGAAAGGATCTTGGAGACTGCGGCCATTCGTTTGCAATCCCCGTCGCAGAGGCAGCTGTCGACGGTGAGGTTGAGTGGGACGCAGTGCCTGAGGGGGCGCCACGGCTGGGAGAGCAGGGCAGTCCGCACGGCAGATTTGGTGGGGAGGAGGCCGATGATGACAAGCAGCATGTCATCGGGGAGGCTGCTGATGAAGTCTAGGCTCGTCGGATGCGGTTTTGGCTCGAGTGGCGTCCGCTTGTTGGCTGCCTCGCCGTCCATCTCAACCTGCAGCGACGCCGGTGTACACGTGTGCTGGTGTGTGTTGTGTGCTGGGTGTGCGCGAGTGCGTCCTTCTGTGCATGCGCCGCGCAGTGGTGAATTGTGCGCGAGTGCGTCCTTCGCGCGCAAGAAGTTTGTCCTCAATGCGCCCTCAATTTACTAGCGTGCGGGGTGCTACCCCGAGTGGTTTCAACTTTGTTTCCTTCACCGCGTGTCAGATGGGCCTCTAGTTTACTTATTTTCACCCACTGCCACATGGGCCAGCACACCAAGATACAGAACACGAGCTGACAACGCAGCATGTGGATTGGTTGACCGGTCAACTAAACAATATACAGAGCTATACGTTGACACAGTGAGCGTATAATCCGTCGGTATAGAGAGTTAGAGTGAGAGGGGTGGACCGTGAGAGATAGCAGAGAGAGAGAAAGAGCTACTCCCTCCGTTCGATAACGTAGTTACAACATTTTTTTAAAGTCAAACTTTTGAAATTTTGACCAAGTTTATAAAGAAATTACTTATATCGGCAATACCAAAGATAAATGATAGTATGAAGTAAGTACATGTTGTGATGAATCTAATGATCGTTCCAGATGTAAATGTTTTCTCCACATATACCTAGTCAAACTTTTCTGAGGTTTGACTTTTTCAAAACATCCATATGCTTATGGACGTGACAGAGTCCCTGACGAGAGAGAGAGAGAGAGAGAGAGAGAGAGAGAGAGAGTGAAAAAAGTGTGTGTGCGTGTGTGAAAGAGACATGGACAACACATGATAAAAGTGGAGAAAAAGCGTGCGTGTCTTATGCAAACATATCACACATGCATCTTCGACAACGGAGGCAAGGTGAGGAGATAGTGTGTGGTTGCTTGGAACCGAGAGAGGAAGACCCCTAGCACGTGGCCAAGAGGGGTCTAACAAACAAGGGAGAGAGGTCGAGAGAGACGTACGGAGAAAATGCAGACATGGGGAGGACAGAGTGTATGTTTGTCATAGAGAGATCCCCTGGAGATCGTGATGGGACTACATGGGTGGGAGATCGAGTGACAAGGTGTGTGCGCGATAGAAGATGCCCCGAGAGATATCGAGATAGACGTATGGCGCCTATGGCCCTGTTTGGATACTCTAACTCAGTTAGAGGTTAGAGTTAGATTCTAACCCTGAACTAACTCTATGTAAAGTGTTGTTTGGATGGCAGGGTTAGATGGAGCGTGGATACGGCGAGGCACCTTCACGTGCGGTGCGAGAGGGAGGGAGGGAGATGACGAGAAGCTTCGAGGAAGTGGGGAGGCATCTGCTGCGGGGAGAGCGAGAGAAAAAAGTGTTTATTAGTGGTCCCTAGAAGAACTAACCCTAATAAGCACCTCTTGGATGGGTTAGTTTTTTTTGGATGGGTTAGATGCATCTAACCTAAACTAACCCTCCTGTTTGGATCTTTTTGGGTTAGTTGACTCCAAACTAACCCAAACTAACTCTAACCCATGGATCCAAACAGAGCCTATGATGGAGTGAGGGATTATGGTACTTAGGGGGGTGCGTGTCACATGGAGAGAGAACAAGGGCGGAGAGTGTTGGATGGGTCTATATGTATAGCGCGAGCGAGACATGTGTATGTGTGAACGAGGGAGATATAAGGCTCGTTTAGCTTGCGTCGTGAGCATCTTTTGCGTGGCCTGGGGTTGTGGCTGGATTTCATGCACGCTTGTTTGGTTGCTACCCTGTGAAAAAGAAAGCCCGCCTGGGCTGGGTTCCATTGCACTTTAATTAGCCTGGCTGAACTCCAGACACTGCAAGTAGCCTGGCCCAAGCGACCGATTTTGAACGCCTGGCCGTTCCTGGTCGTGCGGCCACGAGGCTAACAGCAACATGGATGGATATTAGCATTAAATAATTGATGCATGGACTGATTGATGGGACGTTGATGCTTTGCCTGCCCCAGGCATGAACCAAACGCTTCAGCACCACACAAGCCTGACCAGGCAGAAATATTTTACATCTCGCGTCCACACCAGGCAGTACCGACCATCAAGGCATGAGGGTCAGGTCACGAACCAAACTGACCAATAAAGTTTGAGAGAGATTGAGGAGCCCCGATAAGGCCGAGTGGTGCGTCAGATAGCTGAGAGGGGTAAAGAGATATTCTATCCGCTCGATAATGCAGTGCATGTAAATTTTTTAAAAGTCAAACTTGGGAAACTTTGATCAGGTTTACGCAAATGTTATTTATATCTACAATACCAAAGATACATCATACAAAACTACATCTGATGGTGAATCTAATGGTATATGTTTGCCGTACTAGATGTAATTCTTTTTCTCCACGTACATGGTCAAACTTTGTGATGTTTGACTTTTCAATAAATACATGTGCTATGGACGGAGGTGAGTGCCTCAGTCGAGACAGATCAAGTGCGTGTGAAGGAGAATGAGTAAGTGTGCAAAAAGAGTATGTGTGTGAAAGAGAAAGTGACAACAAACGATAAATTAGAGAGAGAGTGTGTTTTTTCGTTTCTTATGCGAACATATCACGCATGCATCTCCGAGATGGAAAAGCGAGGCGAGGAGATACACGAAGATAGCTAGTGTGTGATTGTTTGCAACAGAGAGAGACACCCCTGTAGCACATGTCCAATAGAGGTCTGGCCAACAAGGAAAAAAGGTCGAGAGGGACACATGGATGGCATGGACGCATGGGGAGGGAGAGAGGGTGTGTTTATGATAGAGAGATCCCCTCAAGATCGTGAGGGGACTATATGGGTGGGAGATCGAGGGAGTGCGTGCGCGATAGAAAGATGCCCCGAGAGAAATCGAGATAGACCATGCACATGTTTGTGATGGAGACTAAGATTAGCTAGTCATATACATATAGGGGGGACTATGTGTGCCTACAATTGAGTGAGAGACCATCATACTTCGCTAGCTGGGCATGAGATTGTGTGTGTGTGTGTGCATGTGAGATGGAGAGAGAACGATGGAGAGAGATAGAGTTTTAGATGGGCCTATCAAGTGCGAGTGAGATATGCATGTGTATGTGTGACCCAAGTGGATGGAGAGTTTGAGAGAGGGGGGAAGAGCTCCGAGACGACATAGTGGTGCGTGAGAGAGTTACGGGCAAAGAACGAAGGAATTTGTGTGCGTACGATGAGTGCACCCAATATATCTAGCTTGGACTAGCTAGAGTATCATACATAGTGTGCGAGAGAGACCTATAGATGGTGTATATATGAATGCGGACTAGAAAGACCCCCCCCCACACACACACAGAGAGAGAGAGAGAGAAAGGGAGAGGGACCAACAAGGTTTTTGTGTCGGATGCGTGCGATAGAATTGAAGATTGTTGGCGAGAGAGTGAGTGAGAGAGAGAGAGAGAGAACAGGAGTCCGGGAGAGGGGGGGGTCGCGTTTTATGCATCAAAGACTGATATAAACCATGTTTCGATATAAACTTGCATTCAAATATTTAAATTGGAGAACATGTTGTCTACAATCCACACATGAACGGATATATGCGTATATCAAACTAGTTCATTAATTTGACTTTCAACATGTTCATGGAGTACTATAATACTGTACAACATGCTACTCGATTGAGGTGTTCAATTTTGGATTTAGTTCACTATTTTGACCTACTGAACGAGCTAGTTCATTGAATCCAGATATTTCATTTTGGGTTTGATTCGCGTTTTTGAGTGGGCAACTATTTGTCATATAGTAAATCACTAGCAACGAGCATGTAAAAGCACATTACTCCCGAGCATCATCTCTCCATCTAAAAAAGAAGTGGCAAGCTAATATTTCAAAATTTGATTCGAATCGACTTGGTAAGGTAGACGTGGATGCTCGTTCTCCCAAAATTTGAACGAACCGTTAAACATCCTCTCTGCTCGGTGGAATTCGCCCGAGCAAATAAATGGGAGACGCGAAATCACCGTCCTATGTGGGACACACATCAATTGGCCCGTTTTACATCGAGGGTAGGTTCGTAACTTCATCCAAGCACGCCTTCTCCTCGGCCGAAATGACATGTGCCGAATAATTCATAAACCATGGTCGGCAAAACACGCTCTCCTCGCCCGAAATAGCTCGCGCCCACTATTTCAAAACACGCTCTCCTCGCCCGAATTCTCTCGCGCCCACTAAGTTCAGAACACGCCCTCCTCGCCCGAAATCGCTCCCGCCCACTATTCGGGGAGAAACAAAGTTACTGTACTATCCCCGCCCCTCAGTACACAAACCCAAGCCGAGAAGCCTATAGGCAAGGGTAGAACTGTAACTCCCCCTCACATTTCAGACAAATGCATCCGTAAGACATGGTTCCACTCCCCTCCCAATTCCCCCCCCCCCCCCCGCCCGCCCGACCCCATTCATACCTCGTGGGCGCCAAATCACCTTCTCCCCGGGAAGCTCCCTTCTCCGGAGCCGCGAAACCTCAGCCCCACCTCCATGGCGCCCCCACCGCACCAATTTCACAGCCGCCCTCCTCCCTAATGCTGGAAACGCTGTCCAATTGCCGTCGTGCACTGGGCCGTGTGCCTCTTACTCCGTGCTGCTGGTGCTGCCTCGACGACGGCCGCGTGAACCATACTGGAGCCGATTCACCCCCGCCGTTGTTCATGGCGCCGGAGCGGCTCCAACTTCGGATCCGTCCAGAGACCTGGCGCTGCTTCAGCATAGCCGTTGACCGTGGCGACATTGCTCTTTCCCTGCCACCGGTCGCCACCGCAACCATGCCGGCCTCACCGACTCGGTAGCTGGACCTACCTACTTCACCATGCCGCCAGATAGGTCGCACCCTCATCTGAAATCACTTTATTTAGGCGTCAGTTGTCTGAATTTTTATTCTGGTTCAATCGATTCCCAATGGGAAGCAGCACCCCTCGAGGCGCCGGAGCTCCTAGGCTGCCGGTTGGCTGGTGTCTAATGTAAGGGTGCGGGGCCGCAAGTTCACCGCGGAAGCAGCGCTTAGATGGCTATCTTTTACAGTTGCGTGGGTTGAAGGTACTGTCGCCGCCGGATCTGGATGACGGGGAGTCTTTGTGGATTGGCCTGGGGGCGGCGCAACCACAACGGTGCGGTGGGGCGGGGAGCAGGGTTTTGGACGGGGCCACGGATGGCGGAGGCAATCTGCTCTTCCGTTGGTCGCTGGCTCTTCGGGGAAGATTCCGAACAGTGTCAGCCGGGAGGCACAAGACGGCCATCAAGCCATACGGCGTAGATCGGACAGTACCAAAATAAAATAAAATCGGGTGACCCCAATTTAGCCTTCAGTCAACAGACGTGTGACCACTCTCGTACCTTGCTGTTGATCTCTTAGTGTATTTCTTCGGATCAAAGAGATATGTCATTCTTAACATTATGCGTTATCTGCATCTTTAGACAGACCATCTTCCGACTCACCGTAGCTGCTCCAACAAGGGAAGCATACACCAGAAGGGAGCTAAAGTCCCCACTCAACACTTCCCTGCATCGAATGCATGTGCCCGACATGGACAGCCACAACAACTGCAGGGCCATCGAGAAGTCACCACATGATGCTCACTTCTATGGATGGCAGCCAGATAGGTTGTACCCTCATCTTACTTGTGTGCAACATTTATGGCTTTGTTATTCATCTAAGCACGGAAAATAGATCATCACATTTCACTGTATATTCATGCTGATCTCTTACGTGTCTTGTTCAGGAGTTCACGCTATTCCATAGTTTAGCTAAGATAATTGTTCTTTAGGTAATGTTGTTCCATAGTTATCATCCATCAGCCAATGCTATCCTACAGGCTGGTGATTATAGTATTATACCACTTCTAGTATTACCTATGTTGTTCTTTAATACTTTTGTGTGCAATCTAGTTAATCTCGAGTACAAACGATACATATTCTGTAGCTTTCATCTGTGTTCTCCCTTTAGTTTATGAGACCTGTTGCTGCTAGTTAACCCCAGTCCTACTATTTATGTCGTCTCCTACAGGCACTCATTTACATAAATCTAACTACTAGTTGTCTTCCATGCATGTCAGATATAATTGCACACACTGATATATCCACAAGAACCTCACGGAGCAATGTAAAGGCCAATAAACTTGATGTCAATGATACCCAATATGATGGAACATGTAAAGGTAGTTCTTTAGAAGACTTGCCGAAAGATGATGAATCCCCTTCACCCCACAAGGTCCTTGCTCTAACTTGGCCTGTGATATGGGTACAACATGCATACAATGTCCTGGAGTGTATCTACTCTGTTGCAATGCCATGTGCTTAGCATGATGATCATGCATGTAAATATGTCATGCCTTCCTGTTTTTCAGTATCTATTCCATTCATGATAACATGTTTTCAAATTCAAGTACTGTCATTCTACTCTATCGCAATGCCGTCTTCTTAATTTGGACATCATGCTTCTGAATATCTTATGCATTGTTATTAATCATTATGTACTTCATCTATCTGCCATACCATGTTTTTTTACATTGAAGTGTTGTTCTAGTGCTTTGTTGCAATGCCATCTTATTTTCCCAATCATACACGTGTATGTTGCCTTAGTTATTTTTGTACTATTCCGCTAGCATATAGTTTTACATTCAACTAGTTTTTTTTTGCTGTGTTGTCCTGTCGTATCCCTAGCTCTTACACCATACTCCCTCCATCTGGATTACATGTTGCCGAAATGGATAAAAATGATGTATCTAGAACTGAAATACGCCTAGACCCATCCATTTTTTTCCGGATGAAGGGAATACCTGTCAATATGTCATGCCTTTCTATTCTTCAGTACCTATTCCATCTCTCTGCTGTCGCATGTTTTATAATTAAAGCACCATTCTTCTATACAAGGCATGCAAGGGGAAGAGGACTATGTTAGAATCTGAAGGGTTACAAACAAGGCCTTTGCAAAAGATCCAAACGCCAGGAGATAATAAACCAACTCCAGTTTTTATAGATACTGCTCCAGCACAGAGAAACCCAACTCCTACTGATAATAAGCAGATTCCAGTGGCCAAAGAACTAGTCCGCTCCAGTCGAGCAAAAATATGTCAACTCAATTCTAAGAAGCGTGTGCGTATCCTTGCATCATGAAACTTTATAGCATGCTGATCATATTTTCTACATGTTTCTTACCCATCTCTCTTTTAGAAAATAAGCTTAACAGATAGAAGAATTTCTGCAATGGTATCGTTTATGAGGAAAGATTCTTGCCGGAATTCTCTGTGCTCCAATGTAGATGTAAGTACCTGTTGTATATCACATATATTTTTACATCAACATGTATTTTGTTAATCGACGTGAATCCAACCTTTATCTGATCTAAATTTAGTTGTAGCAAAATGTATGATTAAAGGCCACAATGTTGATTTTTGTAAGGAAAACTGCCTGGTAGTTTTGCTTCCTGAGATACATGAGTGTACTATCTCATATCAGTGGGTTTGAATACTTTGGTTCTACAGTGGGTTTTTCAGTGTTTTTCTACTGTGTTGTCCTGTCGTATCCCTAGCTCTTACATCATACTCCCTCCGTCCGGATTAAATGTCGCAGAAATGGATAAAACTGGGTGTATCTAGAACTGAAATACGCCTAGACCCGTCCATTTATTTCCGTATGGAGGGAATACATGTCAATATGTCATGCCTTTCTATTCTTCAGTACCTATTCCATCTTTGCTGTAGCATGTTTTATAACTGAATCACCATTCTTCTATATAAGGCATGCAAGGGGAAGACGGCTATGTTAGAATCTGAAGGGTTACAAACCAGGTCTTTGCAAAAGATCCAAACGCCAGGAGATAATAAACCAACTCCATTTTTCATAGATACTGCTCCAGCACAGAGAAACCCAACTCCCACTGATAATAAGCAGATTCTAGTGGCCAAAGAACTAGTCTGCTCCAGTCCAGCAAAAGAATGTCAACTCCATTCTAAGAAGCGTGTGCGTATCCTCGCATCATGAAATTTTATAGCATTCTGATCATATTTTCTACATGTTTGTTACCCATCTCTCTTTTAGAAAATAAGGTTAAACGATAGAAGACTTCCTCCATTGGGATCGTATTCGAGGAAAATATCTTGCGGGAATTCTCTGTGCTCCAATGCTGATGTAAGTACCTGTTGTATATCACTATATTTTTACATCAACATGTATTTTGTTAATCGGCATGAATCTAACCTTTATCTGATCTAAAATTGGTTGTAGCAAAATGTTAAAGGCGCCAATGTTGATTTTTGTAAGGAAAACTGTCTGGTAGTTTTGCATACTGAGCTGCATGAATGTACTATCTCATATCACACACATTACTGAATTGTAGTGCTTCTCTGGTTGCCCATTCATTCATTGTTTCAATGGTGCTTTCGTACTACCTTATCTGGCTGATGATAGCTGTGCCATATTGTGTTAATTTGGTGTAGGCTACTTGCCCAAACGTTCGTTGTGTCAATGTTGCTTTCATATTATCTGACTTGGCCAATGATAGCAATGCTAGTGTGTTAATTTTGTGCAGGCTGCTAAAGATAAGAAGACAAACTCTGAAAACAGCAAGGCAACCCCATTGTTTCTTTCCAGTAAATCTAGGCCACGTAATATGGCAATAACTCATGACTAATCTGTTTGGTTCCCCTCCTAATTTATGTTATGATGCAGTGGTCGAGACACTCTCCACTATGAATAATACAAGCCTGCCAAAATCGCCATCTGAATCTGTTCAGTATCCTCTGTCTCGAATGCAACGGAATAAATGTATGTTTGTGAACCAATTAATGGCTGAAGCAATGATGGAAATGGTGGGTGAATCAGAGGTGCAGAGTCGTGTGACACAACAACTGATCAATGTTTTCAGAGACAGTGTAGCAAAGCAGAAAGAACTTGCCCACATACTTATGGGCGTCATCTGTGCTGAGGTTGCAGATTGTGACATTGTAGATGGTTAGGTTCTGCTCATTTATTTGCACTGGCATCAATCTTTGATTGCCAAGTGGATGTAATTTCCTGTAATATATGCTAGATGTTTAACGTTATTCCCTATATGCCGTACCTTTGCGTGATCGGTTTTGGTCCTGTGCATAATTGCTCGTCGTAATCAAATTATCTAATTTGGCCTAAAGACTTGTACAAACTTTAGTGGGCCAGTCGGTGTCAAAACCGGCGGATCTCGGGTAGGGGGTCCCGAACTGTGCGTCTAGGCGGATGGTAATAGGAGACAAGGGACACGATGTTTTTACCCAGGTGCGGGCCCTCTCGATGGAGGTAAAACCGTACTCCTGCTTGATTAATATTGATGATATGGGTAGTACAAGAGTAGAACTACCACGAGATAAAGGAGGCTAAACCCTAGAAGCTAGCCTATGGTATGATTGTTGTAATGGTTGTTCGTCCTACGGACGAAAACCCTCCGGTTTATATAGACACCGGAGAGGGCTAGGGTTACACAGAGTCGGTTACAATGGTAGGAGATCTACATATCTGTATTGCTAAGCTTGCCTTCCACGCCAAGGAAAGTCCCATCTGGACACGGGACGAAGTCTTCAATCTTGTATCTTCATAGTCTTGGAGTCCGGTCGATGATGATAGTCCGGCTATCCGGACACCCCCTAGTCCAGGACTCCCTCAGTAGCCCCTGAACCATGCTTCAATGACGACGAGTCCGACACGCATATTGTCTTCGGCATTGCAAGGCGGGTTCTTCCTCCGAATAATTCATAGAAGATTGTGAACACCAGGATAGTGTCCGGCTCTGTAAAATAAATTCCACATACCACCGTAGGGAGAATAATATGTACACAAGTTCAATCTGCTGACGTATTTTGTGGCGTGACATCACACCACTACCAAGCCTTTACTTGAATTGTTTTTATTATACCACCTCAGCGCGTTTAGCGAAGCGGTTTCCTTGGCACGTCTTGTCGAAGCAGAGATCGTGTTCCCCTTATTCCGGGATTCCCATCAATACGGACGTGGGTAACCCAACCGCGCCATTGATTGTGGCACTCGAGAGATAAGCGAGTTTTACCAGGCCGGTGGGGATGCATAGTCTTCGTCCGCCCATATATAAGGGGATAAGGATCCACCTTTTTTACCTATGCCTTCTTCCTCCTTTGCCTATCCATCTCCGCGCACTCGAGCTCCAGCGCCCAAGTCCGCACATCTCGCCTCAACCTTCTCCAGCCATGTTCGGAGTGGGAGGCAAGTGGATGGGCTCCTCCGTTACGGAGGGGCACATCGAGAAACTGCGCGGCGCCGGATACCTGTCCAGCGACATCGCGCACCGGCTGCCCGACGAGGGGCAGCTCATCCCCACCCCCAGGCCCCATGAGAGGGTCGTATTTCTTCCCCACTTCCTCCGCGGACTGGGCTTCCCACTACATCCCTTTGTCCAGGGGCTCATGTACTACTACGGCCTAGACTTCCACGATCTGGCGCCAAACTTCATCCTCAACATATCGGCGTTTATCGTCGTGTGCGAGGCCTTCCTCTGCATCCAGCCTCACTTCGGCTTGTGGCTAAAGACCTTCAATGTCAAGCCGAAGGTGGTGAAGGGCCTTCAAGCGGAGTGCGGAGGCGCCATGGTGGGCAAAATGCCCAACGTCATCTGGCTCGAGGGTGCCTTCGTGGAGTCCATCAAAGGGTGGCAATCGGGGTGGTTCTACATCACCGAGCCGCGTGACCCTAAAAGGGCAGCGGCCCCCGAGTTCAGATCTGGTACCCCCATGCAGCTCACCTCCTGGAAAGAGAAGGGCTTGCTATGGGGCAGTTTGGAGGAGCTGACCGGACTCCAGTCCTGTCTCCAGACCCTGGTGAACAAGAAGCTTAAGCTTGTCAACATGATCCAGGTCATGCTCGTCCACCGGATTCTCCCCTGCCAGCAACGGTCTTTCAATTTGTGGGAGTTTGATCCGGCACAGCACCGGACCCTTAGCGGGCTCTTCGAGACAACGTATGAAGCTGCCTGGAGGGTGCTATTCAAGGGCGGAGAAGCCCCCGCATCCGCAACTGAAGATCGCGGATTCGGCACGCAGCGCCCGGCCGGCGCGGTAAGCTATGTTATCCTTTATGGGACATTCATTTCTTTCATAGTTTGACTCTATGTGGGATCTAAAATTCACCATGCCTTTAACAAGACTGGCAGAGGACGTCCGGACAGGTTAACTGTCCGGCTCCCTTCCCCGAAGACCCAGCGGATACCCGTTTGACGGGGCTGCTAGTCCCAGCACTTTATGTGGTGCCGGAGAAGAAGGCCAAGAAGAAGGCCACGGGAACCCGAAGAAGTTCCCGGCGCCAGGTGGTATCAGACTCGTCGTCCGATGGCTCCGAGGCGGACTCCTCCCCCGAAAACGAGGAGGAGAAAGAGGCCTCTCCCAAAGAGGAGGGAGAGAGGAAGAGGAAGGCTTCCCCAACAGGGGAGGCCGAAGGGTCCAAGAAGGGAAGGACCCTTCCTCCGGACTGCTCCGCCAATGCCGGCAACTGCAACGAGGAGTGGCCCACAAGGGCCAAGCCCCTGGCAATATCGTAAGTATCCGGATTCCTGAATGATTTATAATTTCCCTTTGTGCCACGTAGTGTACTTCTAATGCCGCATAATACCTGTAGTCCGGCCGAGGATGATCTTCCCGCTTCATCGAGCGGGTCCTTGGCTCCGTCGGATGTGGATTCCCTTCCGACCGCCTCAACTCCCCGTGACGCTGACGACGCCGAGGTGGGATCCCAGGAGGGGACACATCAGGAGGAGGAGGCTCCGAAGGTGCCGCAAGGCAGCCTCCCGGACTTTGCACCGGACTCCGCACCGGAACCTGCAGTGGTTCTGGAGTCCGGCAGGGGGCCCCTTTGTAAGAAGGGCAAGACTGTGACACCGGCGGCCTCCGTCCAACCGGAGGCGCCGGATGGCTTGCTGGAGGCGCTCAACGGCGCTTCCATTGAGGAAGAACACCGCACTATCATGAGTGCGGTGATTCAGAAGGTTCGGTTGGCCAAGAGCGGGCTGACCGAAACCTGCAGCAGCCTTCTAACGGGCTTTGAGGTAAGAAACTTAAAATATGTAATGTAATACCGCATAGACAGTAGCCCCTGATGCTCGGTTCGGTGTTCGGAAAGAAAAGCCGGACTGAGGATCTAAAAAGATATACGCAGGAGGTCTAAAAATTATGTCAATATGGGATTGCAGGCTGCGCTGCTGACCTCCGCCGCACTGACTGCGGAGGTCAATGCTTTGAAGCAGAACCTCGAGTGGTCCGAGAGTGATCTCGGCCGTGCCAAGAAGCAGCTCGAGGATAGGGAAGGTGAGGAACACCATATTGAATTTGTACCTTACAGAAAAGGATTTTGGTTGCAAGAGAAATAACAAGGATAACGTGGGTACTCCAGGGGCCACGAACGAGGTGGCGACCCTGAAGGAGGCGGTGTCTGCGGCCGAACGCAATGCAGTCACGGAGCGAGCCAGGCAGGAGAAGCAGGAGGCGAGGGTGGCGGAGGTGCAGCAAGAGCTCCAGGCTCTCATGAAAAAACATGAGGGTTTGGAGCGCGACTCGAGGACTCGAGAGTCCGAGCTTGCATCGGCTCTTGAGAGCGCAAAAACCGCTAAGGCCGAAGCCCACAAGGCCCTCCAGGAGGTCGAGGATTTGAAGAAAATAGCAGCGGGTAAGGCTTTTTTCATGCAAAGCAAGCATGTGAAAGTGAATTACCTGTTACTTACCCGAATTTGGAGCTCTCCAGGAGCGTTTGCAGATCTGCCTCACAGCGTGTTCGATGCTGCCGCATTCTACCGGGCCGAGGAGGGGATCTCGAAGGAGAAGGTCTTCTGGTCTCAATATGCTGAGGCCGGACATCCGGTGCCCCTTAGCGACCAGCTAAAGCAGCTGGTCGAGCTCCACAAGGTAGCCGAACAGGCCATGAAGGGCCTCATAGTTCGGCTGTGGCCCAAGGAGGCCATGCCTGGGAGCTACTTCGGCCTGGTGCGGCGGCTGGTGGATGCATATCCCTGGGTGGAAGTCGTCAAGCGCTCTGCCTGCATTGAAGGTGCCCGTCGGGCCCTTGCCCATGCAAAAGTGCACTGGGGCAGGCTAGATGCTGAGAAGCTTCTAACGGACGCGCCGCAGGCGGGCAAGGAGTATCGCACGCCCGAAATGTATTATAAGAGTGTCCTGAAAGGTGCCCGCAAGATTGCGGATGAGTGCTCCAAAGATGTAATATTTGATTAGACTCGCAATGTGTTATCCTGTGCGCTGAAAACTTTGTTCATATGCGCTAAGCAATGCTTATTGATTTAAAATATTACCTTCTGTGCGGCCGTTTATCAAATCTAAAAGATGGCAAGTCGTCGGCTTCAGCCCCCATGCCACGACTGCTGGGGTGTTCGGGATAAACTTGAGCGCTGTTGTTCCCATTTTTGGGTCCATCTAGGGAGGCGCTCAGCACGACGAACAAGGCAACCGGACTTATAATGCTTGAACACTCTCACTTAGCCATAGAATTCTATAATTTTAAATTTCGGCGAAGCCCCTAGTATTCGGAAGACCGAGTTCGGGGCGCTATCCACGCCTGGGCCGGACAAAGCCGGTTCCTCGCTCTAAGCGGCATAAGTCTTTAGGGACTCGAAAAGACCTCTCGAACAGCGACCAGCTCTCGCCTTATCATGACAGTCAGTTTTAGCTTTCTCCACTAAGGCGCTCTCCCAACTCAACCGGGGCGCAATCGCAGTGGTTCTCCCAGTGCTACCTTAGCCGATAAAACGGAACGTAAGGTACCAAAACATGGGAGCCGGGCAAACCCAACTATTGACCCAGGACATGATTCGAAGCCGATGCATATAATGCTATAAGTTCGGGGTGCCGCACTTGGGAAAGTGTTCGGACTTATCACACCATAATGCGGGGAACTTAAGCCCCTGGTGTATTCGTGAAAGTGCGTTATATCGACTAGAGGGGGGTGAATAGGCGATTTTTATGAATTCTTCACTAAGGAATTTGCTGGTGAGGAAATTCCTTAGCGAAGAACTACTTGCAGCGGAATAAGTACTCAGAAGTAAACATAACAGGATAAAACATAGTCATCATGATGAAATGAAGACAAGCACAGAGTACAGAAAGCGTAAACACAGGATAACAAGATGAAGACAAACAGACTGAAGAAATTGAACTGAGGAATTTGTGAAAGTCTTCAGTCAAAGTCTTCAAGCACAGATATAAACAACATTCAACACAGTAATGAGGAAATGAAAGAGTTGAGGAGATAGAACCAGTTAGTTGGTGAAGACAATGATTTGGTAAACTAGTTCCAACTGCTGTCTCAGTTGTACATCTGGTTGGTGCGGCTGAGTATTTAAACTCGAGGACACGCAGTACCGGACACCCAGTCTCTGAGCCGCAACTCAGTGTTGGGGAATGTAGTAATTTCAAAAAATTTCCTACGCACACGCAAGATCATGGTGATGATATAGCAACGAGAGGGGAGAGTGTTCGTCCACGTACCCTCGTAGACCGTAAGCGGACGCGTTAGCACAACGCGGTTGATGTAGTCGTACGTCTTCACGATCCGACCGATCCAAGCACCAACATACGGGGCCTCCGAGTTCAGCACACGTTCAGCTTGATGACGATCTCCGGCCCTCCGATCCAGCAAAGTCTCCGGAGATGAGTTCCGTCAGCACGACGGCGTGGTGATGATGATGATGTTCTACCGGCGCAGGGTTTCGCCTAAACTCCGCGACGATATGACCGAGATGGAATATGGTGGAAGGGGGCACCGCACACGGCTAAGGAACGATCCGTAGATCAACTTGTGTGTCTATGGGGTGCCCCCCGCCCCCGTATATAAAGGAGGGAGGGGGAGGTGCGGCCGGCACCCTAGGGGTGCGCCTGGAGGAGTCCTACTCCCACCGGGAGTAGGACTCCCCCCTCTTGCCTTGGTGGAGAAGGAAAGGGGGGAGGGGAAAGAGAAAAGGGGGGCACCGCCCCCCCTTCCTTGTCCTATTCGGACTAGGGGGAGGGGGCACGCGGCCTGCCCTGGCCGGCCCTCCTCTTCTCCCTCTTGGCCCACTAAGGCCCAATATCCCCCGGGAGGGTTCCGGTAACCCCCCGGTGTTCCGGTAAAATCCCGATTTCACCCGGAACCATTCCGATGTCCAAACATAGGCTTCCAATATATCAATCTTTATGTCTCGACCATTCCGAGACTCCTCGTCATGTCCGTGATCACATCCGGGATTCCGAACAAACTTCGGTACATCAAAACTTATAAACTCATAATAAAACTATCATCGAAACGTTAAGCGTGCGGACCCTACGGGTTCGAGAACTATGTAGACATGACCTAAAACCATTCTCGGTCAATAACCAATAGCGGGACCTGGATGCCCATATTGGTTCCTACATATTCTACGAAGATCTTTATCGGTCAAACCGCATAACAACATACGTTGTTCCCTTTGTCATCGGTATGTTACTTGCCCGAGATTTGATCGTCGGTATCCAATACCTAGTTCAATCTCGTTACCGGCAAGTCTCTTTACTCGTTCTGTAATACGTCATCTCATAACTAACTCATTAGTTATAATGCTTGCAAGGCTTAAGTGATGAGTATTACCGAGAGGGCCCAGAGATACCTCTCCGACAATCGGAGTGACAAAACCTAATCTCGAAATACGCCAACTCAACATGTACCTTCGGAGACACCTGTAGTACTCCTTTATAATCACCTAGTTATGTTGTGACGTTTGGTAGTACCCAAAGTGTTCCTCCGGTAAACGGGAGTTGCATAATTCTCATAGTTACAGGAACATGTATAAGTCATGAAGAAAGCAATAGCAGAATACTAAACGATCATGTGCTAAGCTAACGGGATGGGTCATGTCAATCACATCATTCTCCTAATGATGTGATCCCATTAATCAAATGACAACACATCTCTATGGTCAGGAAACATAACCATCTTTGATTAATGAGCTAGTCAAGTAGAGGCATACTAGTGACAATATGTTTGTCTATGTATTCACACATGTATCATGTTTCCGGTTAATACAATTCTAGCATGAATAATAAACATTTATCATGATATGAGGAAATAAATAATAACTTTATTATTGCCTCTAGGGCATATTTCCTTCAGTCTCCCACTTGCACTAGAGTCAATAATCTAGATTACATAGTAATGATTCTAACACCCATGGAGTCTTGGTGCTGATCATGCTTTGCTCGTGAGAGAGGCTTAGTCAACGGGTCTGCAACATTCAGATCCGTATGTATCTTGCAAATCTCTATGTCTCCCACTTGGACTTGGTCCCGAATGGAATTGAAGCGTATCTTGATGTGCTTGGTCCTCTTGTGAAATCTGGATTCCTTTGCCAACGCAATTGCACCAGTATTGTCACAGAAGATCTTCATTGGTCCCGATGCACTAGGTATGACACCTAGATCGGAAATGAACTCCTTCATCCAGACTCCTTCATTCGCTGCTTCAGAAGCAGCTATGTACTCCGCTTCACATGTAGATCCCACCACGATGCTTTGTTTAGAACTGCACCAACTTACAGCTCCACCGTTTAAAATAAACACGTATCCGGTTTGCGATTTAGAATCATCCGGATCAGTGTCAAAGCTTGCATCGACGTAACCTTTTACGACTAGCTCTTTGTCACCTCCATATACGAGAATCATATCCTTAGTCCTTTTCAGGTATTTCAGGCTGTTCTTGACCGCTATCAAGTGATCCACTCCTGGATTACTTTGGTACCTTCCTGCCAAGCTTATTGCTAAGCATACGTCAGGTCTGGTACACAGCATTGCATACATGATAGAGCCTATGGCTGAAGCATAGGGAACATCTTTCATTTTCTCTCTATCTTCTGCTGTGGTCGGGCATTGAGTTTGACTCAACTTCACACCTTGTAGCATAGGCAAGAATCCTTTCTTTTCCTGATCCATTTTGAACTTTTTCAAAATTCTGTCAAGGTATGTGCTTTGTAAAAGTCCCATTAAGCGTCTTGATCTATCTCTATAGATCTTGATGCCCAATATATAAGCAGCTTCCCCAAGGTCTTTCATTGAATTTTTTTTATTCAAGTATCCCTTTATGCTATCCAGAAATTCTATATCATTTCCAATTAACAATATGTCATCTACATATAAAATTAGAAATGCTACAGAGCTCCCACTCACTTTCTTGTAAATACAGGCTTCTCCAAAAGTCTGTATAAAACCATATGCTTTGATCACACTATCAAAGCGTTTATTCCAACTCCGAGATGCTTGCACCAGTCCATAAATGGAACGCTGGAGCTTGCACACTTTGTTAGCACCTTTTGGATCAACAAAACCTTCCGGCTGCATCATATACAACTCTTCTTCTAGAAATCCATTCAAGAATGCAGTCTTGAAATCAATTTGCCAAATTTCATAATCATGAAATGCAGCAATAGCTAACATGATTCGGACAGACTTAAGCATCGCTACGGGTGAGAAAGTCTCATCGTAGTCAACCCCTTGAACTTGTCGAAAACCTTTTGCAACAAGTCGAGCTTTATAGACAGTTACATTACCATCAGCGTCAGTCTTCTTCTTAAAGATCCATTTATTCTCAATAGCTTGCCGATCATCGGGCAAGTCAACCAAAGTCCATACTTTGTTTTCATACATGGATCCCATCTCAGATTTCATGGCCTCTAGCCATTTTTGCGGAATCTGGGCTCATCATCGCTTCCTCATAGTTCGTAAGTTAATCATGGTCAAGTAACATGACTTCTAGAATAGGATTACCGTACCACTCTGGTGCGGATCTTACTTTGGTAGACCTACGAGGTTCTGTAGAAACTTGATCTGAAGTTTCATGATCAATATCATTAGCTTCCTCACTGATTGGTGTAGTTGTCACAGGAACCGGTTCTTGTGATGAAATACTTTCCAATAAGGGAGTAGATACAGTTATCTCATCAAGTTCTACTTTCCTCCCACTCACTTCTTTCGAGAGAAACTCCTTCTCTAGAAAGGATCCGAATTTAGCAACGAAAATCTTGCCCTCAGATCTGTGATAGAAGGTGTACCCAATAGTCTCTTTTGGGTATCCCATGAAGACACATTTCTCCAATTTGGGTTCGAGCTTATCTAGTTGAAGTTTCTTCACATAAGCATCGCAACCCCAAACTTTAGGAAACGACAACTTTGGTTTCTTGCCAAACCACAGTTCATAAGGCGTCGTCTCAACAGATTTTGATGGTGCCCTATTTAATGTGAATGCGGACATCTCTAAAGCATAACCCCAAAACGATAGCGGTAGATCAGTAAGAGACATCATAGATCGTACCATATCAAGTAAAGTACGATTACGATGTTCGGACACACCATTTCGTTGTGGTGTTCCAGGTAGCGTGAGTTGCGAGACTATCCCGCATTGTTTCAAGTGTAGACCAAACTCGTAACTCAAATATTCTCCTCCACGATCAGATCGTAGAAACTTTATTTTCTTGTTACGATGATTTTCCACTTCACTCTGAAATTCTTTGAACTTTTCAAATGTTTCAGACTTGTGTTTCATTAAGTAGATATACCCATATCTGCTTAAATCATCTGTGAAGGTAAGAAAATAACGATATCCGCCACGAGCCTCAACATTCATTGGACCACATACATCTGTATGTATGATTTCCAACAAATCTATTGCTCTCTCCATAGTACCGGAGAACGGCATTTTAGTCATCTTGCCAATAAGGCACGGTTCGCAAGTACCAAGTAATTCATAATCAAGTGATTCCAAAAGACCATCAGTATGGAGTTTCTTCATGCGCTTTACACCGATATGACCTAAACGGCAGTGCCACAAATAATTTGCACTATCATTATCAACTCTGCATCTTTTGGTTTCAATACTATGAATATGTGTATCACTACTATCGAGATTTAATAAAAATAGACCACTCTTCAAGGGTGCATGACCATAAAAGATACTACTCATATAAATAGAACAACCATTATTCTCTGATTTAAATGAATAACTGTCTCGCATCAAACAAGATCCAGATATAATGTTCATGCTCAACGCTGGCACCAAATAACAATTATTTAGGTCTAAAACTAATCCCGATGGTAGATGTAGAGGTAGCGTGCCGACCGCGATCACATCGACTTTGGAACCATTTCCCACGCGCATCGTCACCTCGTCCTTAGCTAATCTTCGCTTAATCCGTAGTCCCTGTTTCAAGTTGCAAATATTAGCAACAGAACCAATATCAAATACCCAGGTGCTACTGCGAGCATTAGTAAGGTACACATCAATAACATGTATATCATATATACCTTTGTTCACTTTGCCATCCTTCTTATCCGCCAAATACTTGGGGCAGTTCTGCTTCCAGTGTCCAGTCTGCTTGCAGTAGAAGCACTCAGTTTCAGGCTTAGGCCCAGACTTGGGTTTCTTCTCTTGAGCAGCAACTTGCTTGCCGTTCTTTTTGAAGTTCCCCTTCTTCTTCCCTTTGCCCTTCTTCTTGAAAATAGTGATCTTGTTGACCATCAACACTTGATGCTCCTTCTTGATTTCTACCTCCGCAGCTTTTAGCATTGCGAAGAGCTCGGGAATTGTCTTGTTCATCCCTTGCATATTATAGTTCATCACGAAGCTCTTGTAGCTCGGTGGCAGTGATTGGAGAATTCTGTCAATGACACTATCATCAGGAAGATTAACTCCCAGTTGAATCAAGTGATTATTATACCCAGACATTTTGAGTATGTTTTCATTGACAGAACTATTCTCCTCCATCTTGCAGCTATAGAACTTATTGGAGACTTCATATCTCTCAATCCGGGCATTAGCTTGAAATATTAACTTCAACTCCTGGAACATCTCATATGCTCCATGACGTTCAAAACATCGTTGAAGGCCCGGTTCTAAGCCGTAAAGCATGGCACACTGAACTATAGAGTAGTCATCAGCTTTGCTCTGCCAGACGTTCTTAACGTCGTCAGTTGCATCAGCAGCAGGCCTGGCACCCAGCGGTGCTTCCAGGACGTAACTTTTCTGTGCAGCAATGAGGATAATCCTCAGGTTACGGACCCAGTCCGTGTAATTGCTACCATCATCTTTCAACTTTGCTTTCTCAAGGCACGCATTAAAATTCAACGGAACAACAGCACGAGCCATCTATCAACATACAAACATAGACAAGCAAGATACTATCAGGTACTAAGTTCATGATAAATTTAAGTTCAATTAATCATATTACTTAAGAACTCCCACTTAGATAGACATCTCTCTAGTCATCTAAGTGATCACGTGATCCAAATCAACTAAACCATGTTCGATCATCACGTGAGATGGAGTAGTTTCAATGGTGAACATCGCTATGTTGATCATATCTACTATATGATTCACGCTCGACCTTTCGGTCTCCGTATTCCGAGGCCATATCTGTATATGCTAGGCTCGTCAAGTATAACCTGAGTATTCCGCGTGTGCAACTGTTTTGCACCCGTTGTATTTGAACGTAGAGCCTATCACACCCGATCATCACGTGGTGTCTCAACTCGAAGAACTTTCGCAACGGTGCATACTCAGGGAGAACACTTCTTGATAATTGGCAAGAGATCATCTTAAAATGCTACCGTCAATCAAAGCAAGATAAGATGCATAAAGGATAAACATCACATGCAATCAATATAAGTGATATGATATGGCCATCATCATCTTGTGCTTGTGATCTCCATCTTCGAAGCACCGTTATGATCACCATCGTCACCGGCGCGACACCTTGATCTCCATCGTAGCATCGTTGTCGTTACGCCATCTAATGCTTCTACGACTATCGCTACCGCTTAGTGATAAAGTAAAGAAATACAGGGCGTTTGCATTTCATACAATAAAGCGACAACCATATGGCTCCTGCCAGTTGCCGATAACTTCGGTTACAAAACATGATCATCCCATACAATAAAATATAGCATCACGTCATGACCATATCACATCACAACATACCCTGCAAAAGCAAGTTAGACGTCCTCTACTTTGTTGTTGCAAATTTTACGTGGCTGCTACGGGCTTAGCAAGAACCGTTCTTACCTACGCATCAAAACCACAACGATAGTTCATCAAGTTGGTGCTGTTTTAACCTTCGCAAGGACCGGGCATAGCCACACTCGATTCAGCTAAAGTGAGAGAGACAGACACCCGCCAGTCACCTTTAAGCACGAGTGCTCGTAACGGTGAAACCAGTCTCGCGTAAGCGTACGCATAATGTCGGTCCGGGCCGCTTCATCTCACAATACCGCCGAACCAAAGTATGACATGCTGGTAAGCAGTATGACTTGTATCACCCACAACTCACTTGTGTTCTACTCGTGCATATAACATCAACGCATAAAACCTAGGCTCGGATGCCACTGTTGGGGAACGTAGTAATTTCAAAAAATTTCCTATGCACACGCAAGATCATGGTGGTGATATAGCAACGAGAGGAGAGAGTGTTCGTCCACGTACCCTCGTAGACCGTAAGCGGAAGCGTTAGCACAACGCGGTTGATGTAGTCGTACGTCTTCACGATCCCACCGATCCAAGCACCGAACGTACGGGGCCTCCGAGTTCAGCACACGTTCAGCTTGATGACGATCTCCGGCCCTCTGATCCAGCAAAGGCTCCGGAGAAGAGTTCCGTCAGCATGACGGCGTGGTGACGATGATGATGTTCTACCGGCGCAGGGTTTCACCTAAAATCCGCGACGATATGACCGAGGTGGAATATGGTGGAAGGGGGCACCGCACACGGCTAAGGAACGATCCGTAGATCAACTTGTGTGTCTATGGGGTGCCCCCCGCCCCCGTATATAAAGGAGGGAGGGGGGATGTGCGGCCGGCCCCCTAGGGGTGCGCCTGGAGGAGTCCTACTCCCACCGGGAGTAGGACTCCCCCCTCTTGCCTTGGTGGAGAAGGAAAGGGGGGAGGGGAAAGAGGAAAGGGGGGCGCCGCCCACCCCCCTTCCTTGTCCTATTCGGACTAGGGGGAGGGGGCGCGTGGCCTGCCCTGGCCGGCCCTCCTCTTCTCCCTCTTGGCCCACTAAGGCCCAATATCCCCCGGGATGGTTCCGGTAACCCCCCGGTGTTCCGGTAAAATCCCGATTTCAACCGGAACCATTCCGATGTCCAAACATAGGCTTCCAATATATCAATCTTTATGTCTCGACCATTTCGAGACTCCTCGTCATGTCCGTGATCACATCCGGGATTCCGAACAAACTTCGGTACATCAAAACTTATGAACTCATAATAAAACTGTCATCAAAACGTTAAGCGTGCGGACCCTACGGGTTCGAGAACTATGTAGACATGACCTAAAACCATTCTCGGTCAATAACCAATAGCGGGACCTGGATGCCCATATTGGTTCCTACATATTCTACGAAGATCTTTATCGGTCAAACCGCATAACAACATACGTTGTTCCCTTTGTCATCGGTATGTTACTTGCCCGAGATTTGATCGTCGATATCCAATACCTAGTTCAATCTCGTTACCGGCAAGTCTCTTTACTCGTTCTGTAATATGTCATCTCATAACTAACTCATTTGTTATAATGCTTGCAAGGCTTAAGTGATGAGTATTACCGAGAGGGTCCAGAGATACCTCTCCGACAATCGGAGTGACAAAACCTAATCTCGAAATACGCCAACTCAACATGTACCTTCGGAGACACCTGTAGTACTCCTTTATAATCACCTAGTTACGTTGTGACGTTTGGTAGTACCCAAAGTGTTCCTCCGGTAAATGGGAGTTGCATAATTCTCATAGTTACAGGAACATGTATAAGTCATGAAGAAAGCAATAGCAGAATACTAAACGATCATGTGCTAAGCTAACGGGATGGGTCATGTCAATCACATCATTCTCCTAATGATGTGATCCCATTAATCAAATGACAACACATGTCTATGGTCAGGAAACATAACCATCTTTGATTAATGAGCTAGTCAAGTAGAGGCATACTAGTGACTATATGTTTGTCTATGTATTCACACATGTATCATGTTTCCGGTTAATACAATTCTAGCATGAATAATAAACATTTATCATGATATGAGGAAATAAATAATAACTTTATTATTGCCTCTAGGGCATATTTCCTTCGCTCAGGACACCCAGTCCTCATCGTATTCTTCTTGAACTAAGACCACGCAGGTCTCGTCCAATCACTCGTGGTAAGTCTTCAGGTGACTTCCAAACCTTCACAGACTTGGTCACTCGGCGATCCACAATTCCTCTTGGATGCTCTAGACCTTGACGCCTAACCGTCTGGAAGAAGCACAGCCTTCAAAGGTAACAAGCGTTGGATCCACGCGGGATCAATTTCTTCAGTGATGCTCAATCACTTTGGGTTTGTGGGGGTTTGGTTCTGGATTTTCCTCACTTGATGATTTTCGCTCAAAGTCCTCGAAGGATGGGTTGCTCTCAAATGACAAGTGTCAAGTTCTCTCGGAGCAGCCAACCAACTAGTGGTTGTAGGGGGCGGCTATTTATAGCCTAGGGAGCAGCCCGACATGATAAGACATAAATGCCCTTCAATGATATGACCGTTAGGTGGATAAGATATTTTGGACAGCCGGCGTGCAGCATAGCAACGGTCGGAAATTTGACTCTCAAATTCCTCAGGGCTATCATGTTCCTCACTGTGTAGGCAATTTGCACTGGCGAATTCCTAACTCCTCAGTCAGAGCAAAGTCATCAGTGACCAGAAGAACTGCGTCTCTGTCACTGAAGAACTTGACTGAACTGCATGAGATTTCCAATGGCTTCACTCGAAGGGATTGGTAGGTGTAGGATTTTGAGTTGAGCATCACATGGAAATTTTTCCTTAGTATTTCCTCGACCCCCTTTAATAGTACGGTGTTTCCTATGACTCAAGAAAGAGAAAATGAAACTACGAAAACAAAAGTCTTCACGCTTCATGTTACTCAAATGAATATCAAGTCTTCAAGGTCACACCAATTTCTTCACTTTCAAATTCTTCAGAAAGTCTTCAGAATGTCAAAGTCTTCAGTCGAAGAACTTCATTTTTAGGGGTCGAATTTCTCTGTAAATATCAAACTCCTCATAGACTTATAGACCTGTGTACACTCACAAACGCATCAGTCCCTTAACCTATAAGTCTTCAATACACCAAAATCACTAAGGGGCACTAGATGCACTTACAATCTCCCCCTTTTTGGTGATTGATGACAACATAGGTTAAGTTTTCAACGGGAATAAACATATGAAGTGTAAATACTGATATTGAGGAATTTGATTGCAAGATATAGAAGAACTCCCCCTGAATATGTGCATAGTGAGGAATTTGCTTTTGAGGCAATGCACATTTGAAGAATTGAATCATGGAGATCTCCCCCTATATCTTGTAATTCATACACGCATTTGATATATAATATGAAGAATTTGAAATGCATGATGAAATATGGTGCCTGATGAAATTCAGCATGCGTGCAACAATCTTAACGAGGAATAAGCATGCAGAATATCACATCAAAAGTATCAGAGCACAGTGCATCAGAGCACTATGCACCGTTCAAAAGTTTCAGGGCACCATCGGATTTAAGATTACAACTCGATCCAGTAAAAAGTTTCGGAAGAACGAGAGTTGTAACTTAACAAAACGCCCATAATATAAACCCGCTTGAAGACTAACTCAGATTTCTCCCCCTTTGTCATCAAATGACCAAAAGGATCGAAACTGAGGACTAACGCCCCTGAAGAATTTCAAGTTGATGGAGGAGCACCAGCGTTGTCGGGGTTGTTTGTTGAAGTAGGGCCTGCCGCAGTGTCGTCCAAATCTGAAAGTGCGTTATATCGACTAGAGGGGGGGTGAATAGGCGATTTTTATGAATTCTTCACTGAGGAATTTGCAGGTGAGGAAATTCCTTAGCGAAGAACTACTTGCAGCGGAATATGTACTCAGAAGTAAGCATAACAGGATACACACATAGTCAGCATGATGAAATGAAGACTAAAAACAGAGTAGAGGAAGCGTAAACACAGGATAGCAAGATGAAGACAAACAGACTGAAGAAATTGAACTGAGGAATTTGTAAAAGTCTTCAGTCAAAGTCTTCAAGCACAGATATGAACAACATTCAACACAGTAATGAGGAAATGAAAGAGTTGAGGAAATAGAACCAGTCAGTTGGTGAAGACAATGATTTGGTAAACCAGTTCCAACTGCTGTCTCAGTTGTACGTCTGGTTGGAGCGGCTGAGTATTTAAACTCGAGGACACATAGTCCCGGACACCCAGTCTCTGAGCCGCAACTCAGGACACCCAGTCCTCACCGTATTCTCCTTGAACTAAGACCACGCAGGCCTCGTCCAATCACTCGTGGTAAGTCTTCAGGTGACTTCCAAACCTTCACAGACTTGGTCACTCGGCGATCCACAATTCCTCTTGGATGCTCTAGACCTTGACGCCTAACCGTCTGGAAGAAGCACAGTCTTAAAAGGTAACAAGCGTCGGATCCACGCATGATCAATTTCTTCAGTGATGCTCAATCACTTTGGGTTTGTGGGGGTTTGGTTTTGGGATTTTCCTCACTTGATGATTTTCGCTCAAAGTCCTCGGAGGATGGGTTGCTCTCAAATGAGAAGTGTCAAGTTCTCTCGGAGCAGCCAACCAACTAGTGGTTGTAGGGGGCGGCTATTTATAGCCTAGGGAGCAGCCCGACATGATAAGACATAAATGCCCTTCAATGATATGACCGTTAGGTGGATAAGATATTTTGGGACAGCCGGCGCGCAGCACAGCAACGGTCGGAAATTTGACTCTCAAATTCCTCAAGGCTATCATGTTCCTCACTGTGTAGGAAATTCATACTGGCGAATTCCTAACTCCTCAGTCAGAGCAAAGTCCTCAGTGAACAGAAGAACTGCATCTCTGTCACTGATGAATTTTACTGAACTATATGAGATTTCCAATGGCTTCACTCGAAGGGATTGGTAGGTGTAGGATTTTGAGTTGAGCATCACATGGAAATTTTTCCTTAGTATTTCCTCGATCCCCTTTAACAGTACGGTGTTTCCTATGACTCAAGAAAGAGAAAATGAAACTACGAAAACAAAAGCCTTCACGCTTCATGTTCCTCAAATGAATATCAAGTCTTCAAGGTCACACCAATTTCTTCACTTTCAAATTCTTCAAAAAGTCTTCAGAATGTCAAATTCTTCAGTCGAAGAACTTCATTTTTAGGGGTCGAATTTCTCTTTAAATATCAAACTCCTCATAGACTTATAGACCTGTGTACACTCACAAACGCATCAGTTACTTAACCTATAAGTCTTCAATACACCAAAATCACTAAGGGGCACTAGATGCACTTACAATCTCCCCCTTTTTGGTGATTGATGACAACATAGGTTAAGTTTTCAACGGGGATAAACATATGAAGTGTAAATACTGATACTGAGGAATTTGATTGCAAGATATAGAAGAACTCCCCCTGAATATGTGCATAGTGAGGAATTTGCTTTTGAGGCATTGCACATTTGAAGAGTCGAATCATGGAGATCTCCCCCTATATCTTGTAATTCATACACGCATTTGATATATAATATGAAGAATTTGAAATGCATGATGAAATATGGTGCCTGATGAGATTCAGCATGCGTGCAATAATATTAATGAGGAATAAGCATGCAGAATATCACATCAAAAGTTTCATAGCTCAGTGCATCAAAAGCATCAGAGCACGACCAAAAGTATCAAGGCACCATCGGATTTTAAGATTACAACTCGATCCAATAAAAGTTTCGGAAGAACGAGAGTTGTAACTTAAGAAAAACGCCCATAATGTAAACCCGCTTGAAGACTAACTCAGATTTCTCCCCCTTTGTCATCAAATGACCAAAAGGGTCGAAACTGAGGACTAACGTCCTAGAAGATTTTCAAGTCGAGGGAGGAGCGCCAGCGTTGTCGGGGTTGGTTGTTGAAGTAGGGCCTGCCGTAGTGTCGTCCAAATCTTCATGTTCATCAGTTTCACGCGATGAAGAATAAGAGCTGGCCACCAGATCGGGAACTTTGACTCTCTTGAATTTCTTCGGAGGTGGTGCAGACCAGTCAAATGCTTCCTGGAGACCCATAGTCTTCAATTCTTCCGCGGAATGTACATGATTGAGAATAGCCCAGGTGCGGTTGAGGGGTTTCATGAAGGTAGTACTGATTTTTCTTCACTGCATTATGTGTTGAGGTCATGTTGTGAAGAATTGCAGCAAATTGACGCTTCACCCATTTCTGATTTCGTTCAACCTTCTGATGAAGACTGAGGAGTAACTCACGGTCAGTCATCACCCTAGGTGCTGTGGCTTAAGGCTTTTGCTTGGCTGAGGTATTTGCGGCAGTGTCATGTGTAGCAGAGTCGTCATTGGTGGAGTAAGAAGTAGCTAGACGAAATTGACCATCCAATGGACGAGTGCCTTCATCGATCACAGCAGCTGCCTTGCCTTTATCATCAGATGATGAAACTGGTCGCTTGAGGACTTCAATGGGAGGCAAGTAGCTACCATGGTTCAGAGTGTCAGCCTTGTAATTCAGTGAAGATCTTGCCCTTATGAATCGCATAATCCAAGGCGCATAGGGCTTCAGCTCGAAAGGTGACATTGCAACATTAGCAAGAGTCCTCATGAAGAAATCATGGAAGTTGACGGGAACGCCATGAATGATATTGAAAAGCATGTTCTTCATGATGCGAACGACATCTTCATCATTTGAGTCGTGGCCTTTGATGGGACTCATTGTCTTCGTCAAGATTCTATAGACAGTCCGAGGCACATACAGCAATTCCTTGACGAGGAATTTGGTTCGAGGAGCCTGCCCTGGCTTCAAGGGCTTCATGAGCACTTGCATAAAGTGATCAGACAGTTCGCGGTCATTGTAGATGCAGCGTGCAGTTTCATGGGGAGGATCAAGAGGAAGGACACGAAGCAATTCGGTTGCTGGTGCCTTGTAGTGAGTATTTTCTGTCATCCAATCCAGCACCCATGAATTGATATCTTCAGCATCTCCGGTGATGTGCAGGGTGGCATAGAACTGAAGAATGAGTTCTTCATTCCAGTCACAGATATCAGTGCAGAAATTCAGCAGCCCTGCATCGTGAATAACTCTGAGGACTGGCTCGAAGCATGGTAGTGATTTCATATCCACATGAGGAATATGCTCATGATCGAAGATTTTGTCCTTGTCAAAGAGCACCGAGGAATAGAAGTTGGCTTGAGTTGGAGTCCAGAAGCGTCTCTTCCTCATGCGAGCAGAGTCATATGGATTATAAGCAGTGAAGAACACATGCTCAGAAAAGAAGTCTTCAGCCTTGAATTTTTGCTTGCTCGAGAACGGATTCTTCGGTTTGGGCAGAGGAATATCAGTGATTTGCAGCACAACCTCAGGAATCACGATCTCAGGTTCTTCAGGCTGAGGAATTTCTGGTTCCTCTTCTTGTGCAATTTGAGGATCAACAGCAGGTTCTTCAGCACTAGCGGCTGGAATTTCCTCATTGACAGAAGATGTGGGATGAGTTTCTTCAGAGCCCAATTGAACAGTTGTAGCCGAGGACTAAGGTACTTGTTGAATTGGAGTGAAGAGAGGAGTATTGGGATGCTGACTTTCCCAAAAGTCATCGTTCATCACTGGTGTAGTGCATCCAATATCCACATCTTCATCTTCTTTTTCAATTTAGTCAACACCAGCCTCTTCAGCTGTGAACTGAGGCATGGGTGAGGAAACAACTAGCGGTGAAGGGAATGCTTCCACTTCAATTTCTTCATCAAACTGTTCTGAGGTAGCAACAGATTGATTATCTTCATCAGATCCGCTTGGGATCTTGTAGTCTTCTCCATAAGGAACAATTTCCTTAGACGACATGGAGGAAATGGGAACGGCATCAATGGGATTTTCAAGAGAGCTGGTCGTTGGCTTCATTTTCTTCGCAGCCGAAGAATTTGACGCAGCTGATGCCTTCCTCTTCTTCACTGCAGCTCGCTCTGCAGCCTTTGTTTTCTTCACTTCATAGGCGGAAGGAAGAATTGGAGTTGGTGTTGGCGCAGGAGGAGCTGAGGACTGTGGTTCAGATTCTTCTGGCACACCACTAGTGGATGCCCTGGGAATTTCTTCAGCGGCTGGAATGGAGTCATCAGCCCTGGAACTTGTATTTTCATCAGCAGTGCTGGCATGTTCTTCAGCAGGCGGGGCAGAGTCTTCATCCTGAGGATTTTCTTGTTGCGATGGGGCTGCAACAGTTGTCATTTTCTTCGTCAAATTGACGAATCTCACCTTGGCTCCTTGCCAATCAGCATTGTAAGCATCGAAATCCTTGCTGAGGGCTTGGATTTCAGATTGAGCTTTGAGAAGTTCTTCAGGAGTCAAGTTGACGATGTTCTTCCTCAGAAGCTTCTCCTTTCTGGCTTGTGCTCTCCTTAGTTCACGAGCCTTTTCAAATTTCCATTTCTCTTCAGCGATGAAATGGTTCAGCATATGACTTTGACCAGGAGTCAGAGGCGGATCAGGTATAGGAGTGCTTGGAGCCTGATGCCATAGGTCGATGAAGTCAAGGATCTTCTTCGGATCCAGAAGCAGAGGCACAGTTGTTCCTTTGGCTCTAGCGGCCTTTGTCAGTCTGTCTCTGATGATTTCTGCGAGTTCTTCATCAGAAGCTTCGTCATCAGAGGGAACGTTGAAGGCAACCTATTTCTTTCGAGGACTTGGCCGAGGACCGCGTCCAGTAGTTGCTTTTGTCTTCAGCAGAGTGGGACCTGATGAGGACATTGGTGCAGCTGAGGAACTTGCTGAGACACCAGAAGCAATTGAGAAACCCTGAGTCCTTTGACATGTAGCCAGATGCACAGGAGTTGAGGACTTGGAGGGAGCTGCTGAGGATTTTGAGGGAGCAGCAGCAGTCTGAGGAATTTGCCGTGAGTGCGCGGCTGAGGAACTGGGCCGTGAGGGCGCTGATGGTGAAGCACTTGGCTTGCGAGCAGGCTTCTTCGTCATTGATTTCCTCGGCTTGACCGAGGTCTCAGCGGCAGCAGCAGCAGAATCCTCATTGAATTTCCTCACTGCCTCCTTGGCCTGTCTTGCCAATTTGGCTTGGCGCCTGGACCATTCTTCAGGAAAGTCTTCACCACGCTTGATGCTGGTGGGATCAGCGACTTGGCCAGGTGCCAAAGGAGCTCTAGGGCATGGAGGATTTAAGGCGAATTTCTTCATGTACTTGGGAGTAACATAGCGATATTCCCTCCATTCTCGTGCCCATCTTCGTTCTATCCTCTGGATGCGCACTTTGCGCTGATTTTTGTTCTCCTTGCCAAACTCGGCTTCATCAGGTGTGCAATAGTCTTTGTATATTTCTTCAGGGATCTCAAAAGCAGTCATGACCTCCAGTTTCTTCCCTCCCTTCTGCGGTCTCTTGCCTTTTGCCATTTTCTTCAGATGAGGAATTTGAACTATAGAGCACTATGAAGAAGTATGCAGTTTTTCTTCAAGGAACGCTGCAAATGAGTTAAGTTGATGAGAACCTAGTGATTCAGCAGCGGACATGAGTACCTGTGAACAGAGTGTAGGTGCGAGGAATTTGGAGAGGTCATATGCGTTCTCAGAAGATTTTTCGAAAAAGACAAGTTTTGAGGAATTTGACCAGTTGAGCCTTGAGGAATTTCACTAAGCGTTTCATCTTAGGTTCCAGAGTTGTACAGATTGAAAATCCACACAGTTGAGGAATCTTGAAGAAATGAATGCTTAGGGAGATAAATCAAGAGCATATAGTGTGTGAGGTGTTCATATGTGATGATTTGAAGAACAAAAACATCTTTGAAGATTTTCAGAAAGATTTGAGAATCAAAGCGAGTAATAAAAGTGACTTTTAATTACCCGAACTGAAGAACACGATGAACAGAGATGAACTGTAGTGAAGTTCATCACGTTAGATCTCCCACGCCCTAACTTGGCAGAGGGAGACGGCTACGGCGGCGGCGGAGTGAATATTTCCGCGGCCGGCGCGAGTACGACGGCGACGAGGTCGAGGCAGTGAAGCTCTTCCTCACCGACGGCGATGGAGTAGCGGTGGCGCTCGGGTTTGAGGAGAGCTCGAGCGAGAGACAGCGACCGAGCGGAGTAAATGAAGTAAGGAAGGGAGAGGGGTATTTATAGCCACGGTAAAAACTGTTCGTCCGAAGATTTTGGGACAAACATGCCCCTGCCCTTTCTTCTTCACGCGACATGTGTCACCCACGTACTGTGCAGATGAGATCGTGGGTGATTAAACTAATGTATAGTGGGAAGCGTAACGGTTTGAGCGGTAAAACCGAAAATCTGGATAAGATTTGCTTAAAATTTTCGTTCGCAATTTCTTCAGCTGTCAAGGACACAGTGAAGACTTTGAACGAGTTTCAATCAGAACGCACATGAAGAATTTGTGAATAGATTGGGTTGAGTATAGCATAGAGGGGGAAGGGTCCGATCACATTCACTTAGCAGAAATCACAACTTGAAGAAATAGCAATAAGTGAATGTTGTAGAGGACAAAAACTCATATATATATATATATATATATATATATATATATATATATATATATATATAGCCAATGAAGAAAAACGACGGAAACAGTGAAGATTTTGCAAAGTTGAAGAATTTGAAAAACTGAAGAATTTAAAAAATGAGAAAAAAAACTCAAATTGAAGATTTTCAACTTTTGTGGTGGCGTAGCCCACCGTATAAGAATGATGATTTCAGACACCGCATACAATTGTCGTAGGGTTTTGAGAATCAAATTCTTCATTAATTTCTTCACACTTAGAGTGTTATTCTTCATTGATTGAAGAGAAACATTTCTTCATGTGTTGCACATCTAAGTCATCAATTCTGCATAAGAGTTAGGATGTGTGTCCTCTTCAAAGAACATTCGAAGATTCTAAGATATTTAGCTCACACCGCAACTTGCTAAATCTCTTCTCATCCAAGGGCTTGGTGAAGATATCAGCCAGCTGTTCTTTAGTCTTCACATGCTCGATGGAGATATCGCCCTTCTACACATGATCACGAAGAAAATGATGACGAATCTGGATGTGCTTAGTCTTCGAGTGCTGAACTGGGTTGTGAGCAATTTTGATGGCACTCTCATTGTCGCAGAGGAGTGGCACATTCTTCACGTTGACGCCATAGTTCTTGAGGGTTTGCTTCATCCAAAGCAGTTGAGCACAGCATGAGCCAGCAGCAATGTATTCAGCTTCAGCAGTAGACAGTGATACGCAGTTCTGTTTCTTCGAGGACCAACAGACCAAAGATCGTCCGAGGAAATGACAAGTGCCAGCTTTTGACTTGCGGTCCACACGATCACCAACATAGTCAGAGTCAGAATATCCAATGAGATCAAAAGCAGAGCCCTTGGGGTACCATAATCCTAGTGTTGGTGTGTGAGCTAGATATCGAAGAATATGCTTCACAGCCTTATGGTGTGATTCCTTCGGTGCAGCTTGAAATCGGGCACACATGCAAACACTAAGCATTATATCTGGCCTAGATGCACATAAGTACAGTAAAGAACCAATCATGGAGCGGTATACCTTGTGATCGAAGTCAATACCATTTTCATCAGTGCATAGATGGCCATTTGTGGGCATAGGAATTTTGACGCCTTTGCAATCTTGCATGCCGAATTTCCTCAGTACATCTTTGAGGTATTTCTCCTGAGATATGAATATGCCATTGTGCTGCTGACGAATTTGAAGACCTAAGAAGAATTTCAATTCTCCCATCATAGACATTTGATATTCTTCACTCATCATATAGGCAAATTCATCACTGTATCGTTGGTTAGTACAGCCAAAGATAATATCATCAACATATATTTGGCACACAAACAGTTCACCATCATATGATTTAGTAAAAAGGGTAGGGTCGAGTGAACCGGGTGTGAAGCCATTCTTCACGAAGAATTCCTTCAATGTGTCATACCACGCCCGAGGGGCTTGCTTAAGGCCATAGAGGGCCTTATTGAGTCTGAAGACTTTGTCAGGATTCTTGGGATCTTCAAAACCTGGGGGTTGAGCAACATATACTTCTTCCTCAAGCTTACCATTGAGGAATGCACTTTTCACATCCATTTGATATAAGATGATATCATGATGGTTAGCATAGGCATGTAAAATGCGAATAGCATCAAGTCTAGCAACAGGTGCAAAAGTTTCATCGAAATCAATTCCTTCAACCTGTGTGTAGCCTTCAGCTACTAGCCGTGCCTTATTCCTCACCACAAGGCCATTTTCATCTTGCTTGTTGCGGTAGATCCACTCTGTGCCAATGATATTATGCTTGCGAGAATCTGGGCGATTGACCAATTCCCAGACATTGTTCAACTCGAACTGATGTAATTCTTCTTGCATAGCCTGAATCCACTCTGGCTCCAGAAATGCTTCATCTACCTTAGTGGGCTCTGAGATAGAGACAAAAGCATAGTGCCCACAAAAGTTAGATAAATGCGAAGCTTTTGAGCGTGTGAGAGGACCTGGTGCGCTAATGTCATCAATGATCTTTTCCACTTGCACTTCTTTTGCAACGCGTGGATGAGTTGGTTGCCGTTGAGGATTTTGATCAGCATTTTCTTCAGCACCATTTTCCTCATCATGTTCTTCAGGTGCATCAGCTCGACATTCTTCACGAGCAGGAATGAATTCTTCAGCAGATTCTTCAGTAGGAATGACATCCTCAGTTGCCTTGAGCTGGATAGTATCCTCAGGTGCTGGTTCATCTAACACAGAAGGTAGGTGCTCTCTTTGCGAGCCACTAGTTTCATCGAACCGCACATCTACAGTGTCAACAGTCTTGTGAAGAACAATGTTGAAGACTCTGTAGGTGTTCGAGTCCTTTCCGTAACCAAGCATAAAACCTTCATGTGCTTTCGGTGCAAATTTAGAGTTGTGGTGAGGATCTCTAATCCAACATTTAGCACCGAAGACTTTGAAATAACTCACATTGGGTTTCTTGTCAGTGAGGAGTTCATAGGCAGTCTTCTTGAAGAATTTGTGAAGATATACTCTGTTGATGATGTGGCAGGTAGTATCAATTGCATCAATCCAGAAACGCTGAGGCGTTTTGTATTCATCAAGCATAGTGCGAGCCATCTCAACAAGAGTTCTGTTCTTGCGCTCCACGACGCCATTCTGCTGACGAGTATAGGGAGCAGATAATTCATGAGTAATACCAAGTTCATCAAGATAAGCATCAAGACCAGAATTCTTGAACTCAGTTCCATTATCACTTCTGATATGCTTGATCTTCACACCAAAGTTGGTTGAAGCCCTCGAGGAAAATCGTTTGAAGACTTCCTGCACTTCATGTTTGTAAGTAGCAATGTGTACCCATGTATATCGAGAATAATCATCAACAATGACAAAACCATATAGAGATGCATCATTAGTGACTGCTGAATAATGATTAGGTCCGAAGAGGTCCATGTGAAGCAATTCGAATGGACGGGTAGTGGTCATGATAGTCTTCGCTGGATGCTTGGCCTTGGTCATTTTTCCGGCTTCACATGCTCCGCATAAGTGATCCTTGAGGAATTTGACATTCTCAATGCCAATGACATGCTTCTTCTTTGCAAGCGTGTTCAAATTCCTCATGCCCGCATGACCAAGTCGTCGATGCCATAGCCAGCCTTCTGAAGCTTTTGCGAGTAAACACACGGCTGGTTGTGGTCCTGTAGAGAAATCAACAATATACAGATCTCCTCTCCTAAAGCCTTCGGAGACTTTGGAATTGTCAGCTTCCATAATTACAACACAGCGATATTTGCCGAAGACGACAACCATATCAAGATCACAAAGCATTGAGACTGACATGAGATTGTTTCCTAAGGACTCAACAAGCATGACTTTGTCCATGTGCTTATCCTTAGAGATAGCAACTTTACCAAGACCCAATACCTGACTTTTGCCTTTGTCAGCAAAGATGATATGCTTCAGAGGTGAAGGTGATAAGGGAGCATCCATCAATAGATTCTTGTCACCAGTCATGTGATTTGTACATCCACTATCGAGGACCCATTCAGTGGTTTTGGGTTGATCATCCTGCAGATGAATTAGTGTAACTTACAATCTCATATGCTTCATCAGTGAAGAATATGATATCAAGTTCATCAGATGAATTTCATCAAACAGTAAACAGATATAGCAGTATGAGGACGTGTGAAATGAAAGTTCATTTCATCATGATTCGCTTGCGTCCTTTCAGGCATTTTTGTCAGGTCCCCAGCAAATTCTTCAGACATTAGAGCACGTCTGGAGACCTGACCCTGCAGAAGAGATTAGTTCTTTTTCTTCACCACCCACATCTGGAGGGGTGGCAAAGAGTTCATCATCCTGCGAGCACCATGTGAGAAAGGTGGCAAAGATGCCAAACCATTTCACTTAGCATAAGAGGGGTTAGGGTAAGCATATGAATAAGCAGAGTAATTCTTCGAGGACTTATGAACATAATGGTTTGAAGAATAATGCACATATTCATAGCCCTTAGCTCTACCCTGCGAGACAGAGTGGTTAGCACGATGATAATCATATGAGGACTTTGATCCAGTTGAGGAATTTGATCCTCGTGAAGAATTTGGTCCATATGAAGAATTTGATCTGGGGTTCCTGTACTTCACAGGTGGTGTCATGAGGACATTCACCTGAAGACTTTCAACACAGCTTTTGGGAACCCAGATTTTCTTCATAGGGGAACCGTTCCTACAGTTAGTGCCAACATATCTAGCAAATACTTCACCATTCTGATTTTTGAATAGTTTATAGTTGGAGTCAAATGAATCATCAGAAGAATGAGGAGATTCACATGTAAAGCCAGATAAGTTAGATGGATCAACTGGAGGTCCCTTTGCAGCAACCCATGAGGTTTTGGGATACTGCTCAGGCTTCCAATATGTTCCATCGGCATTGAGTTTCCTCTCAAAGGCAATACCCTCTTTCCTAGGGTTTCTGTTGAGGATCTGCTTTTTGAGCACATCACAAAGTGTCTGATTCCCTTTGCGGCTTTTGTACATGCCTGTCATGTACAATTCCTTCAGCCCTGCATTGTCAGTGATACTAGCAATGTCCTCAGATGAGGAATTTGTGATAGCAGAGGCAGATGAAGAATTTGTAACTTTTGAAGCATTTGAACATTCAGGTGAAGAATTAGCAGATTCACGTTCAATGCACTTTAAGCATGGAGAAACAAATTCTTCCTGAGAAGCGCTGATTTGTTGAGCTAGTAATGAATCGCGCTCCTTCTGAAGATCTTCATAACACACTCTTAGCTTTTCAAGATCTTCCTTTCTCTGAATAGCTTCAAGAGAAAGCTTCTCATGATCTGATAAGAGGGTATTATGTTGATCTTGAAGGACGTCAAACTTGGAGTGAATTTTCTGAAGACATTCACCCAATGCTTTTGACTGATCCATTTCTTTGCGCAACATATTATCACTTCTTTCTAGCATATTTTGAGTTTGTTCTAAAGTTGTTTGTTGTTTGGTTGCAACGCAAATAAGTTTGGTATAGCAGGATTCAATATCATCATCAGACTCATCATTGTCAGATTCATCATTATCAGATTCATTATCACACGACTCGGATGAGGAGCATTCGGTTACCTCAGCACCGTTTGCCATGAGGCAAGATGCAGAAGATGATGATTCTGGCTTGAAAGTCATCGTATTGAGAGATTCCTTGAAGTCCTCAAACCAGGGATCATGACGAGTTCGATGACCTTCATAGACATCAGAGATTCGGTCCCAGATGAGCTTTGAATTGCCAAGATGCATAATTCACCCGAATTGATCTCTGGATAGGCAGGAGCAGATGATATCCTTCGCTATAATATCAAGTCGAGTGTACTTGCGAATATCATCCGCATTCGCCATCTTGCATAGATCAGTAAGACCAATCTCAGTGACGGTCCACAGCTCGCTGCTCTTTGCCATGAGGCGCTTCCTCATCATGGCCTTCCACTTGGGATACTCATGACCGTCAAAGATAGGGCATGTCACTTTCTTCATACCTGCGGTCGACATAACTAAAACTCCAGGCGGTTAAACCAAAATCACACAGAACAAGGGAGTACCTCGCTCTGATACCAATTGAAAGTGCATTATATCACCTAGAGGGGGGTGAATAGGCGATTTTTATGAATTCTTCACTAAGGAATTTGCAGGTGAGGAAATTCCTTAGCGAAGAACTACTTGCAGCGGAATATGTACTCAGAAGTAAGCATAACAGGATACACACATAGTCAGCATGATGAAATGAAGACTAAAAACAGAGTACAGGAAGCGTAAACACAGGATAGCAAGATGAAGACAAACAGACTGAAGAAATTGAACTGAGGAATTTGTGAAAGTCTTTAGTCAAAGTCTTCAAGCACAGATATGAACAACATTCAACACAGTGATGAGGAAATGAAATAGTTGAGGAAATAGAACCAGTCAGTTGGTGAAGACAATGATTTGGTAAACCAGTTCCAACTGCTGTCTCAGTTGTACGTCTGGTTGGAGCGGCTGAGTATTTAAACTCGAGGACACACAGTCCCGGACACCCAGTCTCTGAGCTGCAACTCAGGACACCCAGTCCTCACCGTATTCTCCTTGAATTAAGACCACGCAGGCCTCGTCCAATCACTCGTGGTAAGTCTTCAGGTGACTTCCAGACCTTCACAGACTTGGTCACTCAGCGATCCACAGTTCCTCTTGGATGCTCTAGACCTTTATGCCTAACCATCTGGAAGAAGCACAGTCTTCAAAGGTAACAAGTGTCGGATCCACGCAGGATCAATTTCTTCAGTGATGCTCAATCACTTTGGGTTTGTGGGGGTTTGGTTTTGGGATTTTCCTCACTTGATGATTTTCGCTCAAAGTCCTCGGAGGATGGGTTGCTCTCAAATGAGAAGTGTCAAGTTCTCTCGGAGCAGCCAACCAGCTAGTGGTTGTAGGGGGCGGCTATTTATAGCCTAGGGAGCAGCCCGACATGATAAGACATAAATGCCCTTCAATGATATGACCGTTAGGTGGATAAGATATTTTGGTACAGCCGGCGCGCAGCACAGCAACGGTCAGAAATTTGACTCTCAAATTCCTCAGGGCTATCATGTTCCTCACTGTGTAGGCAATTCGTACTGGCGAATTCCTAACTCCTCAGTCAGAGCAAAGTCCTCAGTGAACAGAAGAACTGCGTCTCTGTCACTGATGAATTTTACTGAACTGTATGAGATTTCCAATGGCTTCACTCGAAGGGATTGGTAGGTGTAGGATTTTGAGTTGAGCATCACATGGAAATTTTTCCTTAGTATTTCCTCGACCCCCTTTAACAGTACGGTGTTTCCTATGACTCAACAAAGAGAAAATGAAACTACGAAAACAAAAGTCTTCACGCTTCATATTCCTCGAATGAATACCAAGTCTTCAAGGTCACACCAATTTCTTCACTTTCAAAGTCTTCAGAAAGTCTTCAAAATATCAAAGTCTTCAGTTGAAGAACTTCATTTTTAGGGGTCGACTTTCTCTGTAAATATCAAACTCCACATAGACTTATAGACCTGTGTACACTCACAAACGCATCAGTTACTTAACCTATAAGTCTTCAATACACCAAAATCACTAAGGGGCACTAGATGCACTTAAAAAATCTTCATGTTCATCAGTTTCACGCGATGAAGAATAAGAGCTGGCCACCAGATCAGGAACTTTGACTCTCTTGAATTTCTTCGGAGGTGGTGCAGACCAGTCAAATGCTTCCTGGAGACCCATAGTCTTCAGTTCTTCCGCGGTATATACATGAGCGAGAACAGCCCAGGTGCGGTTGAGGGTTTCATGAAGGTGATAATGGTTCTTCTTCACTGCATTATGGGTTGAGGTCATGTTGTGAAGAATTGCAGCAAACTAATGCTTCACCCATTTGTGATTGCGATCAACCTTCTGATGAAGACTGAGGAGTAACTCACGGTCAGTCATCACCCTGGGTGCTGTGGCTTAAGGCTTTTGCTTAGCTGAGGTATTTGCGGCAGTGTCATGTGTAGCAGAGTCGTCATTGGTGGAGTAAGAAGTAGCCAGACGAAATTGACCATCCAATGGACGAGTGCCTTCATCGATCACAGCAGCTGCCTTGCCTTTATCATCAGATGATGAAACTGGTCGCTTGAGGACTTCAATGGGAGGCAAGTAGCTACCATGGTTCAGAGTGTCAGCCTTGTAATTCAGTGAAGATCTTGCCCTTATGAATCGCATAATCCAAGGCGCATAGGGCTTCAGCTCGAAAGGTGACATTGCAACATTAGCAAGAGTCCTCATGAAGAAATCATGGAAGTTGACGGGAACGCCATGAATGATATTGAAAAGCATGTTCTTCATGATGCGAACGACATCTTCATCATTTGAGTCGTGGCCTTTGATGGGACTCATTGTCTTCGTCAGGATTGGATAGACAGTCCGGGGCACATGTAGCAAGTCCTTGACGAGGAATTTGGTTCGTGGGGCCTGCCCTGGCTTCAAAGGCTTCATGAGCACTTGCATATAATGATTCGTCAGTTCAGGGTCATTGTAGATGCAACGTGCACTGTCATGAGGAGGATCAAGAGGAAGGACACGAAGCAATTCAGTTGCTGGTGCCTTGTAGTGAGTGTTCTCGGTCATCCAATCCAGCACCCATGAATTGACGTCTTCAGCATCTCCGGTGATATGCAGTGTGGCGTAGAACTGAAGAATGAGTTCTTCATTCCAATCACAGATATTAGTGTAGAAATTCAGCAGTCCTGCATCCTGAATAACACTGAGGACTGCCTCGAAGCACGACAGAGATTCCATATCCACATGAGGAATATGTTCATGATCGAAGATTTTGTCCTTGTCAAAGAGCACTGAGGAATAGAAGTTGGCTTGAGTAGCAGTCCAGAAACGCCTCTTCCTTATGCGAGCAGAGTCATATGGATTATAATCAGTGAAGAACACATGCTCAGAAAAGAAGTCTTCAGCCTTGAATTTTTGCTTGCTTGAGAACGGATTCTTCGGTTTGGGCAGTGGAGTATCAGTGATTTGCAGCACAACCTCAGGAATCGCGAGCTCAGGTACTGCAGGCTGAGGAATTTCTGGTTCCTCGTCTTGTGCAACTTGAGGATCAACAGCAGCAGGTTCTTCAGCACTAGCGGTTGGAATTTCTTCGTGAACAGATGAAGTGGGATGAGTTTCTTCAGAGCCCATTTGAATAGTTGTAGCCGGGGACTGAGGAATCTGTTGAATAGGAGTGAAGAGAGGAGTATTTGGATGCTGACTTTCCCAAAAGTCATCATTCATCACTGGTGTAGTGTATCCAATGTCCACATCTTCATCTTCTTTTTCAATTTCCTCAAAACCAGCCTCTTCAGCTGTGAACTGAGGCATAGGTGAGGAAACGACTGGTGTTGAAGGGAATGCTTCCACTTCAATTTCTTCTTCAAACTGCTCTGACGTAGCAGCAGAATGATTTTCTTCATCAGATCCGCTTGGGATCTTGTAGTCTTCACCATAAGGAAAAATTTCCTTTGATGACATGGAGGAAATCGGAACGGCATCAATAGGATTTTCAAGAGAGCTGGTCATTGGCTTCATTTTCTTTGCAGCCGAAGAATTTGACACAGCTGATGCCTTCCTTTTCTTCACTGCAGCTCGCTCTGCAGCCTTGGTCTTCTTCACTTCATAGGCAGAAGGAAGAATAGGAGTTGGAGTAGGCGCGGGAGGAGCTGAGGACTGTGGTTGATTTTCTTCAGGCGCCACTAATGCAGTTGCCCTGATCTCTTTAGTTTCTTCAGGCGCACCACTAGTGGATGCCCTGGCAATTTCTTCAGCGGCTGGAATGGAGTCATCAGCCCTAGAAATTGTGTTTTCATCAGCAGGCTGAAAGTCATCAGCAGTGCTGGCATGTTCTTCATCAGGCTGAGCAGAGTCTGCAGCCTGAGGATTTTCTTGTTGCGATGGGGCTGCAACAGTTGACATTTTCTTCGTCAGGTTGACGAATCTCACTTGGTCTCCTTGCCAATCAGCATTGTATGCATCGAAATCCTTGCTGAGGGCTTGGATTTCAGATTGAGCCTTGAGAAGTTCTTCAGGTGTCAGTCTGACAACATTCTTCTTCAGAAGCTTCTCCTTTCTAGCTTGAGCTCTCTTTATCTCACAAGCCTTTTCAAACTTCCATTTCTCTTGAGAGATGAAATGGGTCATCATGTGACTTCGACCGGGAGTCAGGGGCAGTTCAGGCATTGGAGTGTTTGGTCCTTGTGCCATAGGTCAATGTAGTCAAGGATCTTCTTCGGATCCAACAGCAGTGGCACAGATGTGCCTTTGGCTCTAGCGGCCTTTGCTTGTCTGTCTCTGATGATTTCTGCAAGTTCTTCATCAGAGGCCTCATCATCAGAGGGCACTTGGAATGCAACCTGTTTCTTCCTTGGACTTGGCCGAGGACCGCGTCCAGCTGTTGCTTTTGTCTTCAACAGTGAGGGGCCTGATGAGGACATTGGTGCAGCTGAGGAACTTGCTGAGACACCAGAAGCAATTGAGAAACCCTGAGTCCTTTGGCATGTAGCCAGATGCACAGGAGTTGAGGACTTTGAGGGAGCTGCTGTGGACTTTGATGGAGCAGTAGCAGCCTGAGGAATTTGCCGTGAGGGCGCAGCTGAGGAACTTGGCCGTGAGGGCGCTGATGGTGAAGCACTTGGCTTACGAGCAGGCTTCTTCGGCATTGATTTCCTCGGTTTGACCGAGGTCTCAGCAGCAGCAGCGGCGGCAGAATCCTCATTGAATTTCCTCACTGCCTCCTTGGCTTGTCTTGCCAGTTTTGCTTGACGCCTAGCACATTCTTCAGGAAAGTCCTCACCACGCTTGATGCTCGTGGGATCAGCTACTTGGCCAGGTGCCAATGGAGCTCTTGGGCATGGAGGATTTAAGGCGAATTTCTTCATGTACTTAGGAGTAACATATCGATATTCCCTCCATTCTCGTGCCCATCTTCGTTCAATCCTCTGGATGCGCACTTTGCACTGATTCTTGTTTTCTTTGCCAAACTTGGCTTCATCAGGTGTGCAATAATCCTTGTATATTTCATCAGGGATTTCGAAAGCAGTCATGACCTCCGGTTTCTTTCCTCCTTTCTGCGGTCTCTTTCCTTCAGCCATTTTCTTCAAATGAGGAATTTGAACAATTGAGCACTCTGAAGAAGTATGCAGTTTTTCTTCGAGGAACGCTGCAAATGAGTTAAGTTGATGAGAACCTAGTGATTCAGCAGCGGACATGAGTACCTGTGAACAGAGTGTAGGTGTGAGGAATTTGGAGAGGTCATATGCGTTCTCAGAAGATTTTTCGAAAAGACAAGTTTTGAGGAATTTGACCAGTTGAGCCTTGAGGAATTTCACTAAGCGTTCTTGTCTTAGGTTCCAGAGTTGTACAAATCGAAAATCTGCACAATTGAGGAATCTTGTAGAATGAGTGCTTAGAGAGATGGATCAAGAGCATACAGTGTGTGAGGTGTTCATATGTGTGAAGATTTGAAGAATAAAACACCTTTGAAGATTTTTGGAAAACTTGAGAATCAAAGTGAGTAATAAAAGTAACGTTTAATTACCCGAACTGAAGAACACGACGAACTGGGATGAAAAGATGTGAAGTTCGTCCGGTTCGATCTCCCACGCCCTAACTTGGCAGAGGGAGATAGCTACGGCGGCGGCGGAGTGAAGATTTCCGTAGCCGGCGCGAGTACGACGGCGACGAGGTCGAGGCAGTGAAGCTCTTACTCACCGGTGGCGATGGAGTAGCGGCGGCGCTAGGGTTCGAGGAGCTCGAGCGAGAGACAGCGACCAAGCGGAGTAAATGAAGTGAGGAAGGGGAGAGGGGTATTTATAGCCACGGTAAAAATTGTTCGCCCGAAGATTTTGGGACGAACATGCCCCTGCCCTTTCTCCTTCACGCGACATGTGTCACCCACGTACTGTTCAGATGAGATCGTGTAAGATCATGGGTGATTATAATAATGCATCGTGGGATGCGGAACGGTTTGAGCGGTAAAACCGAAAATCTGGATAAGATTTGTTTTAAAGTTTTGTTCGCAATTTCTTCAGCTGACAAGGACACAATGAAGACTTTGAACGAGTTTCAAATAGAACGCACATGAAGAATTTGTGAATAGATTGGGTTGAGTATAGCATAGAGGGGGAAGGGTCCGATCACATTCACTTAGCAGAAAAAGCAACTTGAATAAATAGCCATAAGTGAATGTTGTAGAGGACATAAACTCATATATATATATATATATATATATATATATATATATATATATATATATATATATATATATATATATGAAGAAAAACGATGGAAACAGTGAAGATTTTGCAAAGTTGAAGAATTTGAAAAACTGAAGAATTTCAAAAATGAGGAAAAACTCAAATTGAAGATTTTCAACTTTTTGTGGTGGCGTGGCCTACCGTACAAGAATGATGAAGATATCAGCTAACTGTTCTTCAGTCTTCACAAGCTCAATGGAGATGTCACCCTTCAACACATGATCACGAATAAAATGATGACGAATCTGGATGTGCTTTGTCTTCGAGTGCTGAACTGGGTTGTGAGCAATCTTGATGGCACTCTCATTGTCGCAGAGGAGAGGCACATTCTTCACGTTGACGCCATAGTTCTTGAGGGTTTGCTTCATCCAAAGCAGTTGAGCACAGGATGAGCCAGCAGCAATGTATTCAGCTTCAGCAGTAGATAGTGATACGCAGTTCTGTTTCTTCGAGGACCAACAAACCAAAGATCGTCCGAGGAAATGACAAGTGCCAGATGTTGACTTGCGGTCCACACAATCACCAGCATAGTGAGAGTCAGAATATCCAATGAGATCAAAAGCAGAGCCCTTGGGGTACCATAATCCTAGTGTTGGTGTGTGAGCTAGATATCGAAGAATATGCTTCACAGCCTTATGGTGTGATTCCTTCGGTGCAGCTTGAAATCGGGCACACATGCAAACACTAAGCATTATATCTGGCCTAGATGCACATAAGTACAATAAAGAACCAATCATGGAGTGGTATACCTTGTGATCGAAGTCAATACCATTTTCATCAGTGCATAGATGGCCATTTGTGGGCATAGGAATTTTGACGCCTTTGCAATCTTGCATGCCGAATTTCCTCAGTACATCTTTGAGGTATTTCTCCTGAGATATGAATATGCCATTGTGCTGCTGACGGATTTGAAGACCTAAGAAGAATTTCAACTCTCCCATCATAGACATTTGATATTATTCACTCATCATATAGGCAAATTCATCACTATAACGTTGGTCAGTACAGCCAAAGATAATATCATCAACATATATTTGGCACACAAACAGTTCACCATCATAAGATTTACTAAGGAGAGTAGGGTCGAGTGAACCGGGTGTGAAGCCATTCTTCACGAAGAATTCCTTCAATGTACCATACCACGTCCGAGGGGCTTGCTTGAGGCCATAGAGGGCCTTATTGAGTTTGAAGACTTTGTCAGGATTCTTTGGATCTTCAAAACCTGGGGGTTGAGCAACATATACTTCTTCCTCAAGCTTACCATTGAGGAATGCACTTTTCACATCCATTTGATATAAGATGATATCATGATGGTTAGCGTAAGCAAGTAATATGCGAATAGCCGCAAGTCTTGCAACAGGTGCAAAAGTTTCATCGAAATCAATTCCTTCAACCTGTGTGTAGCCTTGAGCTACTAGTCGTCCCTTATTCCTCACCACAAGGCCATTTTCATCTTGCTTGCTGCGGTAGATCCACTTTGTGCCAATGATATTATGCTTGCGAGGATCTGGGCGATTGACCAATTCCCAGACATTGTTAAGCTCGAACTGATGTAATTCTTCTTGCATAGCCTGAATCCACTCCGGCTCCAGAAATGCTTCATCTACCTTAGTGGGCTCTGTGATAGAGACAAAAGCATAGTGCCCACAAAAGTTAGATAAATGTGAAGCTTTTGAGCGTGTGAGAGGACCTGGTGCGCTAATGTCATCGATGATCTTCTCCACTCGCACTTCTTTTGCAATGCGAGGATGAGCTGGTAGTCGCTGAGGATTTTGATCAGCATTTTCTTCAGCACCATTTTCCTTATCATATTCTTCAGGTGCATCAGCTCGACGTTCTTCATGAATAGGAATGAATTCTTTAGCAGATTCTTCAGTAGGAATGACATCCTCAGTTGCCTTGAGCTTGATAGCATCCTCAGGTGCTGGTTCATCTAACACAGAAGGTAGGTGCTCTCTTTGCGAGCCATTAGTTTCATCGAACCGCACATCTACAGTGTCAACAATCTTGTGAAGAACAATGTTGAAGACTCTGTAGGTGTGCGAGTCCTTTCCGTAACCAAGCATAAAACCTTCATGTGCTTTTGGTGCAAATTTAGAGTTGTGGTGAGGATCTCTGATCCAGCATTTTGCACCGAAGACTTTGAAATAACTTACATTGGGTTTCTTGTCAGTGAGGAGTTCATAGGCCGTTTTCTTGAAGAATTTGTGAAGATATACTCTGTTGATGATGTGGCACGCAGTATCAATTGCATCAATCCAAAAACGCTGAGGCGTTTTGTATTCATCAAGCATAGTGCGAGCCATCTCAACGAGAGTTCTTTTCTTTTGCTCCACAACGCCATTTTGCTGAGGAGTATAGGGAGCAGATAGCTCATGAGTAATACCAAGTTCATCAAGATAGGCATCAAGACCGGAATTCTTGAACTCAGTTCCATTGTCACTTCTGATATGCTTGATCTTCACACCAAAGTTGGTTGAAGCCCTCGAGGAAAATCGTTTGAAGACTTCCTGCACTTCATGTTTGTAAGTAACAATGTGTACCCATGTATATCGAGAATAATCATCAACAATGACAAAACCATATAGAGATGCATCATTAGTGACTGCTGAATAATGATTAGGTCCGAAGAGGTCCATGTGAAGCAATTCGAATGGACGGATAGTGGTCATGATAGTCTTCGCTGGATGCTTGGCCTTGGTCATTTTTCCAGCTTCACAGGCTCCGCATAAATGATCCTTGAGGAATTTGACATTCTAAATGCTAATGACATGCTTCTTCTTCGCAAGCGTGTTCAAATTCCTCATGCCTGCGTGACTAGTCGTCGATGCCATAACCAGCCTTCTGAAGCTTTTGCAAGTAGACACACGGCTGGTTGTGGTCCTGTAGATAAATCAACAATATACAGATCTCCTCTCCTAAAGCCTTCGAAGACTTTGGAATTGTCAGCTTCCATAAGCACAACACAGCGATACTTGCCAAAGACAACAACCATATCAAGATCACAAAGCATTGAGACTGACATGAGATTGTATCCTAAGGACTCAACAAGCATGACTTTGTCCATGTGTTTATCCTTAGAGATTGCAACCTTACCAAGACCCAATACCTGACTTTTGCCTTTATAAGCAAAGATGATATGCTTCAGAGGTGACGGTGATAATGGAGCATCCATCAATAGATTCTTGTCACCAGTCATGTGATTTGTACATCCACTATCGAGGACCCATTCAGTAGTTTTGGGTTGATCATCCTGCAGATGAATTAGTGTAGCTTACAATCTCATATGCTTCATCAGTGAAGAATATGAAATCAAGTTCATCAGATGAATTTCATCAAGCAGTAAACAGATATAGTAGTATGAGGACGTGTGAAATGAAAGTTCATTTCATCATGATTCGCCTGCGTCCTTTCAGGCAATTTCGTCAGGTCCCCAGCAAATTCTTCAGACGTTAAAGCACGTCTGGAGACCTGACCCTGCAGAAGAGATTAGTTCTTTTTCTTCACCACCCACATCTGGAGGGGTGGCAAAGAATTCATCATTCTGCGAGCACCATATGATAAAGGTGGCAAAGATGCCAAACCGTTTCGTTTCACATAAGAGGGGTTAGGATAGCCATATGAATAAGCAGAGTAATTCTTTGAGGACTTATGAACATAATGATTTGAAGAATAATGCACATATTCATAGCCCTTAGCTCTACCCTGCGAGAGAGAGTTGTTAGCACGATGATAATCATATGAGGACTTTGATCCATTTGAGGAATTTGATCCACGTGAAGAATTTGGTACATATGAAGAATTTGATCTGGGGTTCCTGTTCTTCATAGGTGGTGTCATGAGGACATTCACCTGAAGACTTTCAACATAACTTTTGGGAACCCAGATTTTCTTCATAGGGGAACCGTTCCTGTAGTTAGTGCCAACATATCTAGCAAATACTTCACCATTCTGATTTTTGAACAGTTTATAGTTGGAGTCAAATGACTCATCAGAAGAATGAGGAGATTCACATGTAAAGCCAGATAAGTTAGATGGATCAACTGGAGGTCCCTTTGCAGCAACCCACGAGGTTTTGGGATAGTGTTCAGGCTTCCAATATGTTCCGTCAGCATTGAGTTTCCTCTCAAAGGCAATACCCTCTTTCCTAGGGTTTCTATTGAGGATCTGCTTTTTAAGCACATCACAAAGTGTCTGATGCCCTTTGAGGCTTTTGTACATGCCTGTCATGTACAATTCCTTCAGCCCTGCATTGTCAGTGATACTAGTAATGTCCTCAGGTGAGGAATTAGTGATAGCAGAGGTAGATGAAGAATTTGTAACAGTTGAAGCATTTGAACATTCAGGTGATGAATTAGCAGATTCACGTTCAATGCACTTTAAGCATGGAGGCACAAATTCTTCCTGAGAAGCGCTGATTTGTTGAGCTAGTAATGAATCGCGCTCCTTCTGAAGTTCTTCATAACACACTCTTAACTTTTCAAGATCATCCTTTCTTTGAAGAGATTCAAGAGAAAGCTTCTCGTGATCAGTCAAGAGGGTATTATGTTGATCTTGAAGGACGTCAAACTTGGAGTGAATTCTCTGAAGACATTCACCCAATGCTTTTGACTGATCCATTTCTTTACGCAACATATCATCACTTTTGTCTAGCATATCTTGAACTTGTTCTAAAGCTGTTTGTTATTTGGTGGCAATGCAAACAAGTTTGATATAACAAGATTCAATATCATCATCAGATTCATCATTATCAGATTCATCGTTATCAGATTCATCATCACAAGACTCGGATGAGGAGCATTCGGTTACCTCAGCACCGTTTTCCATGAGACATGATGCAGAAGATGATGATTCTGGCTCGAAAGTCATCGTTTTGAGAGATTCCTTGAAGTCCTCAAACCAGGGATCATGACGAGTTCGATGACCTTCATAGACATCAGAGATTCGGTCCTAGATGAGCTTCGAATTGCCGAGATGCATAATTCGCCCGAATTGATCTCTGGATAGGCAGGAGCAGATGATATCCTTCGCTATGAGATCAAGTCGAGTGTACTTGCGAATATCATCAGCATCCGCCATCTTGCATAGATCAGTAAGACGAATCTCAGTGACGGTCCACAGCTCGCTGTTCCTTGCCATGAGGCGCTTCCTCATCCTAGCCTTCCACTTGGGATAGTCATGACCGTCAAAGATAGGGCATGTCACTTTCTTCATACCTGCGGTCGACATAACTAAAACTCCAGGCGGTTAAACCAAAATCACACAGAACAAGGCAGTACCTTGCTCTGATACCAATTGAAAGTGCGTTATATCGACTAGAGGGGGGGTGAATAAGCGATTTTTATGAATTCTTCACTGAGGAATTTGATGGCGAGGAAATTCCTTAGAGAAGAACTACTTGCAGCGAAATAAGTACTCAGAAGTAAACATAACAGGATACAACATAGTCATCATGATGAAATGAAGACAAGCACAGAGTACAGAAAGCGTAAACACAGGATAACAAGATGAAGACAAACAGACTGAAGAAATTGAACTGAGGAATTTGTGAAAGTCTTCAGTCAAAGTCTTCAAGCACAGATATGAACAACATTCAACACAGTAATGAGGAAATGAAAGAGTTGAGGAGATAGAACCAGTTAGTTGGTGAAGACAATGATTTGGTAAACCAGTTCCAACTGCTGTCTCAGTTGTACGTCTGGTTGGAGCGGTTGAGTATTTAAACTCGAGGACACGCAGTCCTGGACACCCAGTCTCTGAGCCGCAACTCTGGACACCCAGTCCTCACCGTATTCTCCTTGAACTAAGACCACGCAGGTCTCGTCCAATCACTCATGGTAAGTCTTCAGGTGACTTCCAAACCTTCACAGACTTGGTCACTCGGCGATCCACAATTCCTCTTGGATGCTCTAGACCTTGACGCCTAACCGTCTGGAAGAAGCACAGTCTTCAAAGGTAACAAGCATCGGATCCACGCGGGGTCAATTTCTTCAGTGATGCTCAATCACTTTGGGTTTGTGGGGGTTTGGTTTTGGATTTTCCTCACTTGATGATTTTCGCTCAAAGTCCTCGGAGGATGGGTTGCTCTCAAATGACAAGTGTCAAGTTCTCTCGGAGCAGCCAACCAACTAGTGGTTGTAGGGGGCGGCTATTTATAGCCTAGGGAGCAGCCCGACATGATAAGACATAAATGCCCTTCAATGATATGACCGTTAGGTGGATAAGATATTTTGGACAGCCAACGCGCAGCACAGCAACGGTCGGAAATTTGACTCTCAAATTCCTCAGGGCTATCATGTTCCTCACTGTGTAGGCAATTCGCACAGGTGAATTCCTAACTCCTCAGTCAGAGCAAAGTCATCAGTGACCAGAAGAACTGCGTCTCTGTCACAGAAGAAGTTGACTGAACTGCATGAGATTTCCAATGGCTTCACTCGAAGGGATTGGTAGGTGTAGGATTTTGAGTTGAGCATCACATGGAAATTTTTCCTTAGTATTTCCTCGACCCCCTTTAACAGTACGGTGTTTCCTATGACTCAAGAAAGATAAAATGAAACTATGAAAACAAAAGTCTTCATGCTTCATGTTCCTCAAATGAATATCAAGTCTTCAAGGTCACACCAATTTCTTCACTTTCAAATTCTTCAGAAAGTCTTCAGAATGTCAAAGTCTTCAATCGAAGAACTTCATTTTTAGGGGTCGACTTTCTCTGTAAATATCAATCTCCTCTTAGACTTATAGACTTGTGTACACTCACAAACGCATCAGTCCCTTAACCTATAAGTCTTCAATACACCAAAATCACTAAGGGGCACTAGATGCACTTACAATTCGGCCGTACCAAAGTGTACGGATGCGGGATGTCGTAAATGAACATATATATATATATATATATAAGAAAAAAAAAAAGAAATGCGGCTATAAGCAAAAAGCGATGCATTGTTTATTCAGAAATACGGCCATGAATGCAGAGCGATACAAATAGTGCGGTAAGCAAGGGATTGGACTATTTAAACATGTCCCCCTCCAGGGGTAGGCTGCGGAATGGTGTATTAAACAGATTTGATGCTCGTAATGGAGACCACCTTAGTGTTCGTCGTAGCCTTTCTACTTCTCTGGCTGTTGCATCGTGAGTTCGGCAGGTCTACTGCCGGACAAGGCCTCTGGTGAACGGAGTCCTGTGGATAAGAAAAAAGAAAAATAAAAAGACCGATGTACTTGGGAGCCCCTGGTGTGGTTAAACCGTACTCTGGGCCTGTCGTGGTCGTGCCCCTCCCCCTATGCCCATGGTATCTCCAGAGCATAATGATGTACGCGAAGGACTGGTCTTGCAATTATGCGAGGGCTGGGGTTGGGGCCGCATTGCTACGTGTGCTCGAAATGTGCCAGGTGGTCTTGTTGTATGTTACTCCAGGCGCGTTTGGCCATGTCCGGTCGCATAACGACCAGACTCGAAAATTGCCTTAAGAGGTTGCTCTGTACTTTTGCCGCGAGAGCCGCTGTGTGTTCCTCCGTTCGAAGGGAGCGTTCAGTGTTTCCGTTGACCGTGATGACTCCTCGAGGGCCTGGCATCTTGAGCTTGAGGTATGTGTAATGCGGCACCGCATTGAACTTTGCAAACGCGGTCCGTCCGAGCAGAGCATGATAGCCACTGCGGAACGGGACTATGTCGAAGATTAACTCCTCGCTTCGGAAGTTATCCGGGGATCCGAAGACCACTTCCAGTGTGACTGAGCCTGTACAATTGGCCTCTACTCCTGGTATGACGCCTTTGAAGGTCGTCTTTGTAGGTTTAATCCTTGAGGGTCTATGCCCATCTTGCGCACTGTATCCTGATAAAGCAGGTTCAGGCTGCTGCCGCCGTCCATCAGGACTCTGGTAAGGTGAAATCCATCGACGATTGGGTCTAAAACCAATGCGGCGAATCCGCCATGGCGGATACTGGTGGGGTGATCCCTTCGATCAAAAGTGATCGGGCAAGAGGACCATGGATTGAACTTCGGGGCGACTGACTCCATCGCATATACATCCCTAAGTGCACGCTTCCGCTCCCTCTTGGGTATGTGGGTTGCGTATATCATGTTTACCGTCCGTACTTGTGGGGGCAAGCCCTTCTGTCCTCTACTGTTCGGCGACCGGGTCTCTTCCTCATCATCGCTATGCACCCCTTGTCATTGTTTTCAGAAATTAGCTTGCCTTCCTGCATAAATACCCAACAATCCCTGTTGGTGTGATTAGCTGGCTTTTCGGGGGTGCCATGTATCTGGCAAGAGCGGTCGAGTATTCGGTCCAAATTGGACGGACCCGGAGTAGTTCTTTTGAATGGCTTTTTCCGCTGACCGGGTTTAGAGCCTCTGAATCCGGCGTTGACTGCCGTATGCTCAGTGTTATCGCCGTTAACACGGCGTTTGTTTTTTTTTCGATGCGACCTGCCATTGCGGTCCTTGATATCCGGACTGCCAGAATTTTTGCTGAGGTTGTTACTGCGGGCTAGCCAGCTTTCCTCCCCCGCACAGAAGCGGGTCATGAGTGATGTGAGCGCTGCCATGGATTTCGGCTTTTCCTGTCCTAGGTGTCGGGCCAGCCACTCGTCGTGGATGTTATGTTTGAAGGCTGCGAGGGCCTCTACATCGGGACAGTCGACGATTTGATTTTTCTTTGTTAAGAACCGTGTCCAGAACTGTCTGGCCGATTCGTCTGGCTGCTGAATTATGTGGCTTAGGTCATCGGCGTCTTGTGGTCGCACATATGTGCCCTGGAAGTTGTCAAGGAATGCGGCTTCCAGGTCCTCCCAACACCCAATTGACTCTGCTGGCAAGCTGTTAAGCCAATGCCGAGCTGGTCCTTTAAGCTTGAGTGGGAGATATTTGATGGCGTGAAGATCGTCGCCGCGGGCCATGTCTATATGAAGGAGATAGTCTTCGATCCAAACCGCGGGGTCTGTTGTGCCATCGTAGGATTCAATGTTCACGGGTTTAAACCCTTCAGGGATTTGATGATCCATTACTTCGTCTGTGAAGCATAGTGGGTGTGCGGCGCCTCTATATTGGGCAATATCACGACGTAGCTCCAGCGAGCTTTGTCTACTGTGTTTGGCCTAGCCGGAGTTCTTGTATCCGGCGCGACGGTAGTCGTCTCGCATCATGGGGCGCCCACGTGATCCGTAGATCGATCTTGATTGTCTTGCCTTGTCCTCCAATATGTCTCGCAAGTTCGGTGCATTCCCCCGTGGCTTCATACTTTTCGAGCGATGCCGGGCTACGGTCCTAATGGAGGGCCTAGAGGCCTCTCTGTCGCGGCCACGAGGTGGTCAGTCTGCCGTATTGTGCGCTGGTGACGAAGGTTTATATGCCTCCTCCTCTAATTGGGGGAGCAACTTGCGTTTTGAGTAGCTTTTGGAGGGGCGTTCGAGTTCGTACTCTTCGGCCGCAAGGACTTCAGTCCATCTGTCGGCTAGCAGATCTTGATCAGCTTGAAGCTGTTGCTGCTTTTTCTTTAGGCTATTTGCCGTGGCCATAAGCCTGCATTTAAAACGCTCTTGTTCAATGGGATCCTCGGGCACGACGAATTTGTCGTCATTGAGGCTTGCCTCGTCTCCGGAGGGAGGCATGTAATTATCATCCTCTACCTCTTCGTCTGCTGCTCTCTCGTGAGGGCTGGCTTCTCCGTCCTCCTGGGCTGAATCTTGCTGGAGGGGGTTATCTTCGGCACTCTCTGGGGTATTATTATCTCCGGTGGCGGAATCTCCATTCTTGCTGTGGCGGGATTTAGAGCGGCGTCGCTGACGCCGGCGCTTGGGCTGTTTCTTAGGGGAATCTGCCTCCGCTGCTTCTTCGCCATTCCCGTCCTTTAGGATGTCCACCATGTATATGTCATATGACGAGGTGGTCTTCCAGTGCCCGTAGGCGCTGGTTCTTGGTCGTCTCCGGCATCGTCGTCCATACCGTCGATGTCTTCGGACTCGTAGTCTAGCATGTTAGTGAGATCATCGATAGTGGCTACAAAGTGGGTGGTGGGTGGGCTTTGAATTTCTTCATCGTCCGCATCCCAACCGTCCTGACCACAGTCCGGCCAAGGCTCTCCTGATAACGAGAGATACTTTAGCGAATTCAGGATGTCACCAAAGGGTGAGTGCTGAAAGAAGTCCGCGGCGGTGAACTCCATAATCGGCGCCCAATCAGATTCGATTGGCAGGGGCGCAGGAGGTTCGGAGTCCAGCGAGGAGTCCAGCACCTCGGAGTCACGAGCTTTACAAGGGACAAGGTTAGTATTTGGCTCCATTGTCATAGAGGTTGCAGCCCCCGAGGCGGCGTCTAGCCATCCGTCCTCGATCTGCGCGGTCGGCTCCAAGTTAAGGGTCAGAGCGGACTTATGTGCGGCCTCCAGGGCACTGTCCCGTAGTAGAGCTAAATCATGCCCATCGTGACAGTGCGGCGCGCTCGGCTGTGGCTCAAATCCGTCGAAGATCAAGTCTCAGCGGATGTCAGCCGTGAAGTTTAGGCATCCAAATCTGACTTGATGGCCAGGGGCGTAGCTTTCGATCTGCTCCAGACGGCCAAGCGAATTGGCCCGCAGTGCAAAGCCGCCGAATACGAAGATCTGTCTGGGGAGAAAAGTCTCACCCTTGACTGCACCGTCGTTGTTGATGATCGAAGGAGCCATCGAGCCTATCGGTGACGACACAGAGGAACTCTCAATGAAAGCACCAATGTTGGTGTCAAAACCGGCGGATCTCGGGTAGGGGGTGCCGAACTGTGCGTCTAGGCGGATGGTAACAGGAGACAAGGGACACAATGTTTTTACCTAGGTTCGGGCCCTCTCGATGGAGGTAAAACCCTACTCCTACTTGATTAATATTGATGATATGGGTAGTCCAAGAGTAGATCTACCACGAGATCAAGGAGTCTAAACCCTAGAAGCTAGCCTATGGTATGATTGTTGTAATGGTTGTTCGTCCTACGGACTAAAACCCTCCGGTTTATATAGACACTGGAGAGGGCTAGGGTTACACAGAGTCGGTTACAATGGTAGGAGATCTACATATCCGTATTGCCAAGCTTGCCTTCCATGCCAAGGAAAGTCACATCCGGACACGGGATGAAGCCCTGCGCGGATAACATCACCACGCCGTCGTGCTGATGGAACTCTCCCTCGACCCTCTTCTAGATCAAGAGTTTGAGGGACGTCATCGAGCTGAACATGTGCTGAACTCGGAGGTGCCATACGTTCGGTACTAAATCAGTTGGATCGTGAAGATGTTCGACTACATCAACCGTCTTAAACTAACACTTCCGCTTTTGGCCTACGAGGGTACGTGGAAATACTCTCCCCCTCTCGTTGTTATGCATCTCCTAGATAGATCTTGCATAATCGTAGGAAGTTTTTTGAAATTGCATGCTACGTTCCCCAACACCATTGGCCTCAACGAGGACTTCGGCAACACCGCCGTCAACCTCACCTTGATGCCAGAGGCCTCCTTCCCCATGTTTGTGGCGTAGTTGCCGTTGGAGGAGCGCCGAACGAAGCAGGTGAAGAAGAATGTGCAACACCATGCCCTCGCCGCCGGCACCTCTCGTGGCTCTCCACCGCTGCCCGCCCCTACCGCATCGTGGCAACTACCGCCCTCCACGCCCCCGAGGTACTACCCCCTCCCACCCATGGCCCCTGCCCCTCCCGCTGCACCCTAGCAGCAGCCGCAAGGCTGTGGACGGTGTGGCAACTGCCGTGGGGGCGGGCGCCCCAAGCAGCAGCAGGCGCACGGAGGGCCCCTCGTTAGCAGCAGCCAACTTTGCCGTGGATGTACGGCACCAACCCGTGGACTGGTGTATTCCACGCGTACTCGATGTCGGTCCCCCGGCCTCCTGCATCGGGCATCCTCGAGCCTCGTCCGGCGAGCCACCAGGCATACCTCACCATGCTCGGCGCCGCCCCTACCCGTCCCTTACTGCATCGCCGGTCGCTGGTGGCTATGGCGCTGCTCTGGCGCCCTCCTATGGCGGGATCTACCCGCCCAGGTGCCGCCGCCGTGGGATCCCGCACTCCTGGCCGCCTTGCACTCGGCCCCGTCACCCAATAACTACAGTGGCGGCGGTGACTGGTACATGGACTCAGGCGCCACAGCTCATACGCCATCTCATCCCGGTAACCTCACATCTTCCACCCCCATTCATACTCCCACTCGTATCACCGTTGGTAACGGTTCCTCCTTACCCATTACACATGTTGGTCATATGTCGTTTCCATCTACTTCTACTCCTAGTAACATGTCTAATGTTCTTGTCTCTCCTGACTTAGTCATGAACCTTGTGTCCGTTCATCGCCTTGCTCGTGAGAATCCTATTACTGTCGAATTTGAAGATGTTGGTTTTTCTGTGAAGGACACCCGTACCAGGATGGTACTCCACCGATGTGATAGCCCCGACGAGATCTACCCGGTGCACCCCTCCGCCACCACCGCCACCCATCCAGCCGCCCTCGCCACCAGCGTCGAACTTTGACATGCTCTTCTCGGTCATCGCAACTCCAAAGTTTTGCATCAGATTCTTCAGAGTTTTTCTTTCTCATGTAATAAGGTTGACAATCACACGTGGGAGGCTTGTCGTCACGGCAAGCACGTTCGTCTTTCCTTTAGCGCATCTACAACTATTTCCACTCTTCTGTTTTAGTTATTGCATAGTGATTTTTAGACGTCCCCGGTTGCAACCAACACGGGCTATCTATACTATTTGGTGATTTTAGATGATTTCTCTCATTATGTGTGGACATTTCCTATTCGTCGCATGTCCGACGCCCTTGCTACACTCAGTGCCTTTTATTCCTACGTCATCACATAGTTCGGTCGTCCTATCCTTGCATTACAAACTGACAACGAAAAAGAGTTTGACAACGTCGATGTCCGTAACCTTCTAGCCTCTCACAGCACCATCTTTCACCTCACTTGTCCCTACATGTCCCAACAAAATGGCCGCACCAAGCGTGTCATTCGCACTCTTAACAACTGCGTCCACACGTTACTCTTTCACTCTAACGTGCCCCTCGGTTTTGGCCCAATGCTCTCGCCACCTCCAGCCTCCTCATCAACATCTGCTCAGCTGGAACTACGCTCCTCTTCGATGCGCCCCCATCTTACGATGGCCTCCGTATTTTCGGGTATCTCTGTTATCCTAGCACTGTGTCCACCACTCCCCACAAACTCACTCCACAGTCGATTTCTTGCATCTTTCTCGGCTACCCTCACAACACCAAAGGTTACCGGTATTATGTAGTGTCCCACCGTGTTTATACATCACGACACGTGTACTTTGATGAGCTGGTGTTCCCTTTTCAGCAGGTACCATCCTCCACCGAGCAGCCTATGGCTTCTCCCGCGGCGCGGTTCGCCCCTGCCACCACTTCTGGCGGGCTGCCCCTTCACCGAGTACCACCCCGGCCCTGCCTGCGCGCCCCGCGCCCTCTGGCATGATCGTGCTCTTCTGGCCGGTGCCCCCTCGGGTGCCCCCACGGCTGCCGCGAGCCTGGCTGCTCCCCCTAGCGGCGCATCAGGCGCGGCCGCCCACTCGGGCTCCCCACCGCTACCGCGGGTGCGGTCTAAGGCTCGGTCCCGCCGGGGGCCGCCTCTTCTGGCTCGGTGGTTGTGGTCCCTTCAGTAGCCTCGCCTTTGGAACCCTCGGAGACCGACTCAACCTCCTCATTGTCGGTCTCCCCTCCGGCTTCTCCGACGGGAGCTGCACGCCCCACTGGTGTGGTCACTCGGGTTCGTACCGGGACATTTTGTCCTAGCACGCGCTACACCTCCGACGAGTACGCGTGTGCTGCATCTACCTCGGCACCGTCTCTGCTACCCCCCTCCACTTGCGCAGCCCTTCGGGATCCAAACTGGCTCGCTACAATGCGTGAGGAATTCGACGCCCTTCGTCGCAACCGTACGTGGCAGCTTGTCCCGCGGCCTCCCCATGCTAATGTCATCACTGGCAAGTTGGTCTTCCGTCAAAAGACTCGCCCCGACGGCTCCCTCGAGCACTATGATACGTCCATTTTGCATCATGTTTTCATGCTGTTATTTATAATGTTTTTACCCATAATAATGCTTTTTGGAGTAATTCTAATGCCTTTTCTCTCATAAATTGTAAGGTACACACCAATAGGGAGAATTCTGGAAGCTGGAAATCTGGACCTGAAAAAGCTACGTCAGGCTACCTATTCTGCACAACTCCAAACAAGCTGAAACTTCACAGAGAATTTGTATGGCATATTTAAGAAATATTGGAGCAAATAACTACCAGAGGGGCCTCACCAGGTGGGCACAACCCACCTGGGCGCGCCAGGGAGCCCAGGCGCGCCCTGGTGGGTTGTGCCCTCCTCGGCCCACCTCTGGTGCCCATCTTCTGGTATATAAGTCATCTTGACCTAGAAAAAATAGGAGGAAGACTTTCGGCACGGAGCACCGCCGTCTCGAGGTGGAACTTGGGGAGGAGCACTTTTGCACTCCGGCGAAGCGATTCTGCCGTGGGAACTTCCCTCCCGGAGGGGGAAATCATCATCATCATCATCACCAACAACTCTCCCATATTAGGGAGGGCAATCTCCATCAACATCTTCACCAGCACCATCTCATCTCAAACCCTAGTTCATCTCTTGTATTCAATCTTGTTACCGAAACTATAGGTTGGTGCTAGGGGGTGACTAGTAGTGTTGATTACATCTTGTAGTTGATTACTATTTGGTTTATTTGGTGGAAGATTATATGTTCACATCCATGATGCATATTAATACCCCTTTGATCATGAGCATGTTTATTGTTTGTGAGTAGTTACTTTTGTTCTTGAGGTCACGGGATAAATCATGTTGCAAGTAATCATGTGAACTTGATATGTGTTCGATATTTTTATGGTATGTATGTTGTGATTCCCTTAGTGGTGTCATGTGATAGTCGACTACATGTGATTCCAACTCCCTGTTTCGCTTATTACCAATATTGGTCCTGCCGAGTTTGTGTAATCAGTCAAACCGAGATGAGGTTTTACCCTAGCCCTAGCACATCGGTCCCACCGAAATGCCTAACGGTCACATTATGAACTGAATCGGTCTGACCGAGTTTCATGATTCGGTCTCACCGAGTTTGGTAAATTGTGTGTAACGGTTAGATTTTGTGTGGAGGCTATATATACCCCTCCACCCACTCCTCATTCGTTGAGAGAGCCATCAGTACGTGCCTACACTTCTAGCATACATTTTCTGAGAGAGAACCACCTACACTTGTGTTGAGGTCAAGATATTCCATTCCGACCACACAAATCTTGATCTCTAGCCTTCCCCAAGTTTATGTCCACTCAAATCTTCTTTCCACCAAATCCAATCCTATGAGAGAGAGTTGAGTGTTGGGGAGACTATCATTTCAAGAACAAGAGCAAGGAGTTCATCAACAACGCACCATCTATTACCTTTTGGAGAGTGGTGTCTCCTAGATTGGTTAGGTGTCACTTGGGATACTCCGTCAAGATTGTGGAGTTGAGCCAAGGAGTTTGTACGGGCAAGGAGATCGCCTACTTCGTGAAATCTACCCTAGTGAGGCAGGTCCTTCATGGGCGATGGCCATGGTGGGATAGACAAGGTTGCTTCTTCGTGGACCCTTCATGGGTGGATCCCTCCGTGGACTCGCGCCACCGTTACCCTTCGTGGGTTGAAGTCTCCATCAACGTGGATGTACGATAGCACCACCTATCGTAACCACGCCAAAAACATCCGTGTCTCCAATTGCATTTGCACACTCCAATCCCATCCCTTTACTTTCTTGCAAGTTGCATGCTTTACTTTCCGCTACTCATATACTCTTTGCATGCTTGCTTGATATGTATTGTGAATGGTTAAACTTGTGCTTAAACTTCACCTCAACTTGAAAAACTTAAAAACTGCCAACTTTGTGTGTTGAGGGTCTATTCACCCTCCCTCTAGACACCTCTTCTCGATCCTTTTAATTGGTATAAGAGCTTTGGTCTCCATTGCTTTGTTTAAACACCATTGGAGGAAGATGGATGAGTCTACTTTGGGGAGTCTTAGACATAGAGTGCCTATACTTGATGGAGAGTACTTTCATGAGTGGAAAAATGAGATGCTTGTGATTTTCAATGAATATCATTTGAACAAGTACATTACTAGCCCTTTTGCACCTGATGTTGATCCTATGCATCCTACCCTTGATGAGTCAATTGACATGATTCACAATCATAGAACTGTTAATCTTATCACTAGAGGTTTTCCTAGAAACTTGTCTGGTTGCTTATCTGATACGTCTCCAACGTATCTATAATTTTTGATTGTTCCATGCTATTATATTACCCTTTTTGTATGTTTATGGGCTTTGCTTTACACATTTATATCATCTTTGGGACTAACCTACTAACCGGAGGCCTAGCACGTATTGCTGTTTTTTTGCCTATTTCAGTATTTCAAAGAAAAGGAATATCAAACAGAGTCCAAACGGAATGAAACCTTCGGGAGCGTGATTTTTGGAACAAACGTGATCCAGAGGACTTGGAGTGCAAGCCAAGAAGCAGCCGAGGCGGCCACGAGGGTGGAGGGTGCGCCCACCCCTACACGGTGCACCCCCTATCTCGTGGGCCCCTCGGGAGGCCACCGACCTACTTCTTCCTCCTATATATACCCACGTACCCCGAAAACATCCAGGGAGCCAACGAAAAACAATTTCCACCGCCGTAACCTTCTCTATCCGCGAGGTCCCATCTTGGAGCCTATGCCGGCGCTCGGCCGGAGGGGGAATCGACCATGGAGGGTTTCTACATCAACACCATAGCCCATCCAGTGAGTTGTGAGTAGTTTACCACATACCTTCGGGTCCATAGTTATTAGCTAGATGGATTCTTCTCTCCTTTTGGATCTCAATACCATGTTCTCCCCCTCTCTTGTGGAGATCCGATACCATGTAACTCTTTTTGCGGTGTGTTTGTCGAGATCCGATGAATTGTGGGTTTATGATCAAGTTTATCTATGAGAAATATTTGAATCTCCTCTGAATTCTTTTATGTATGATTGAGTTATTTTTGCAAGTCTCTTTGAATTATCAGTTTGCACTAGTAGAAAAAGGACCTAATATGAGACACATTAATGCCGGTTTGATTTTGAGCCGGCACTAATGTGTCCATTAGTGCCGGTTCCAACGGCTAGCCGGCCGTTCTCATTAGTACCAGTTCGTGACGAACCTTTAGTACTGGTTCATGCCACGAACCGTTACTAAAGAGGGTGGTGGCAGGGTGTTGTCAGTCTGGGGCCCCTCCATCATCTTTCGTACCGGTTCGTGTCACGAACCGGTACTAAAGGTCGACGTACATAAACCCTTCGTCCACCCGAGCCACTCTATTCTTCCCCTTTCCCCTCACTCCCTCTGTTCTTCCCCTCTCTTCCTCGAGCTCCTAACAAATTTTGCCCAAAATTTGTCAAGATTTGAAGGCCCCCATCCATTCAAATGATCACAAAGGTTAGCAACTTTGTCCTTTCAACTCTCATTGCTAGATTAGCTCTTGCAATGCTTTGTATAGTGATTAATTTGGGAGGAATTATATTTGCTAGTATTTGATTTATATGCAATTTGAGGTCAAAAATAACACTTAGTTTGGATATGTAGGTGTGGTTTACTTAGTTCCTTCTAAATCTCCGTCGTAACCACCGTCGATCGCCCACACCATCCCGTCGCCGGCACCACCTTGTGGTGAGGCTCTTGTTCATGAATGTTTTACATTACCAAATTGATGTTTGTGTGATTTGGATATAGTTACTCGTATAATTATCTTACCCGTACGTTGTTTGTTATACATAGTGCCATGGTTTTGATATCCGTCCCCGTCGGCCCTCATCCTTGTTATGATTTGGATGTGGTATATTCTCTTTTAAAACTAGTTGTTGCATTTCGTGTTTATGACAAATTATGCCCATCAAGTTGACATAGATATTTTTATCTAGGAGGTATGTGAACTGGAAATTCCAACCCACCCTATTGTCGAGAGGTTAAATTTAGTTGAAAGAGAAAACGAGTATTTGAAAGAATTGAAAAGAATTGAGGGGTAGAAGATGGAATTGGAGTTGCATGTTGCCGATGTTGTCGATGATCACAAGATCAAGATGGAGAAAATGAGGTTGAAGATTAGAAAGATTAGAAAATATGCCATTGATAGTGTGGCTTGGTATCATTATGCTGTTGGATCAATTGTTACCTTAGTTGCGATCTTCATCGCATTTGTTGTTGCATTTAAATTCTTTAGCTAGAGAGTTATTTGTATGTTGCATTTAATTAAGTGATGTATATGAACTTTATGTATGAACTTTATGTATGAACTTTATGTATGAACTTGTATTAATTTGGTCTATTCGGGGTTGTGTAATGAAGATGAGCCGACAATGGATGTATGATGACCGATGCTCTCCCGAGTTCATTAATGGCGTGTATACTTTTCTGCGGGCTGCTGAGGCAAACAACCGGGCAGATGGTTTTAGGCCTTGTCCATGTGCTGGCTGTAAGAATGGTCACAGTTACTCTACGTCAAAAACCATTCACGTCCACCTATTTAAGTCCGGTTTCATGCCCCACTATAATGTTTGGACCAAGCATGGAGAAATAGGGGTTATGATGGAAGACAATGAAGAAGAAGAGGACGACGATGGCTATCCTGGCCATGGGTTCCCTGAATACGATGATACAACAATGGGGGAAGAAGCTGAGCCGGCAATGCGGGAAGAAGCTCAAGAAGAGGCATCAGATGAGCCCGCTGATGATCTAGGTCGGGCCATTGCCGATGCAAAGAGAAACTGCGCAAGTGATCTAGAGAGACGAAGTTGCAGCGCATGTTAGAGGATCACAAGAAATTGTTGTACCCGAATTGCGAAGCTGACAAAAAAAAGTTGGGCACCACACTTGAATTGCTGCAATGGAAGGCAGAGAATGGTGTATCTAACAAGGGATTTGGAAAGTTCTTGGTAATGATAAAGAATATGCTTCCAAAGGACAACGAATTGCCCGAGAGTACGTATGAAGCAAAGAAGGCTGTCTACCCTCTAGGGTTAGAGGTGCAAAAGATACATGCATGCCCTAATGACTGCATCCTCTACCGCGGTGAGTACGAGGATTTGAACGCTTGCGCGGTATGCGGTGCATTGCGTTATAAGATCAGTCGTGATGACCTTGGTGATGTCGAGGGCGAGCGCCCGAGGAAGAAGATTCCTGCTAAGGTGATGTGGTATGCTCCTATAATACCACGGTTGAAACGTTTGTTCCAAAACAAAGAGCATGCGAAGGCAATGTGGTGGCACGCAGAAGACCGTAAGACAGATGGAAAGTTGAGAGTACCGGCTCACGGTTCGTAGTGGAGAAAAATCGAGAGAAAGTATTGGGAGGAGTTTGCAGGTGATCCAAGGAACGTATGGTTTGGTCTAAGCGCAGATGGCATTAATCCTTTTGGGGAGCAGAGCAGCAACCATAGCACATGGCCTGTGACTCTATGTTTATATAACCTTTCTCCCTGGTTGTGCATGAAGCCGAAGTTCATTATGATGCCAGTGCTCATCCAAGGCCCTAAGCAACCCGGCAATGACATTGATGTGTACCTAAGGCCATTAGTTGAAGAACTATTACAGCTGTGGAATGGAACAGGTGTACGTGCGTGGGATGAGCACGGACAGGAAGAATTTGACCTAAAGGCATTGCTATTCGTGGCCATCAATGATTGGCCTGCTCTCAGTAACCTTTCAGGACAGACAAACAAGGGATATTGCGGATGCACGCACTGTTTGGATGATACCGACAGTATATATTTGGATAGTTGTAGGAAGAATGTGTACCTGGGACATCATCGATTTCTTCTGAAAAGGCATCCCATAAGAAAGAAAGGCAAGCATTTCAAGGGTGAGGCGGATCACCGGACGAAGCCTCGCCACCGTACTGCTATTGATGTACATGATATGGTCAAGGATTTGAAGGCAATCTTTGGAAAGGGTCCTGGTGGACAACCTGTTCCGAAGGACACTGACGAACACGCACCCATGCGGAAGAAGAAATCTATATTTTGGGACCTGCCATATTGGAAAGACCTAGAGGTCTGCTCCGCAATCGACGTGATGCACGTGACGAAGAATCTTTGCGTGACCCTGCTTGGCTTTTTGGGCGTGTATGGGAAGACAAAAGATACACCAGAGGAACGGGAGGACCAGCAACGTATGCATGGAAAAGACGGCATACATCAGGGTCAGGCCAGCTACGCTCTTACCAAAGAAGAGAAGGAAATCTTCTTTGAATGTCTGCTCAGCATGAAGGTACCGTCTGGCTTCTCGTCGAATATAAAGGGAATAATAAATATGGCAGAGAAAAAGTTCTAGAACCTAAAGTCTCATGACTGCCACGTGATTATGACGCAACTCCTTCCGGTTGCATTGAGAGAGCTTCTACCGGAAAACGTTTGATTAGCCATTGTGAAGCTATGTGCATTCCTCAATTTAATCTCTCAGAAGGTAATCGATCCAGAAATCATACCAAGGTTACAGAATGATTTGGTGCAATGTCTTGTCAGTTTCGAGTTGGTGTTCCCACCATCCTTCTTCAACATCATGACGCACGTCCTAGTTCACCTTTGCGAAGAGATTAACGTTTTGGGTCCTGTATTTCTACACAATATGTTCCCCTTTGAAAGGTTCATGGGATTCTTGAAGAAATATGTTCATAACCGTGCTAGGCCAGAAGGAAGCATCTCGAAGGGCCATGAAAATGAGGAGGTCATTGAGTTCTGTATTGACTTTATTCCTGACCTTAAGCGGATTGGTGTTCCTGAATCGCGGCATAAGGGCAGCCTGGAAGGAAAAGGCACGCTAGGAGGGCATCAAATAATATGTATGGACGGGCATTCTCTCACTGAAGCAAACTACACAGTTCTACAGAATTCCTCCTTGGTGGCTCCGTATATGGAGGAACACAAGAATTTTCTACAGTCCAAACACCCGGAGAAGTCTGACGACTGGATTACATGCGAACAAACGAGGACTTTCGCCGGTTGGTTGCAGAAACGTGCCCTGAATGATGGCGATATTCAAAATGACCTGTACTCGCTGTCCCAGTTACCATCTTCGAATATAATGACTTTCAAAGGGTACCAGATAAATGGGAATACATTTTACACGATTGCCCAAGATAAGAAGAGCACCAACCAAAACAGTGGTGTCCATTTTGATGCAACAACAAACACGTGAAAGGAAACATATTATGGTTACATAGAGGACATATGGGAACTTAACTATGGATCAGGTGATTTGAAGGTCCCTTTGTTTCGGTGCAAATGGGTCAATATGACACGAGGCGGGGTAACGGAAGACCCGCAGTACGGAATGACAACAGTGGATCTCAACAATATTGCGTATGCAGACGAACCATTCGTCTTAGCCAATGATGTGGCGTAGGTTTTTTATGTGAAAGACATGTCTACCAGGCCGAGAAAATGAAAAGATAAGGAAGCGAATGGGTCGTACGACGAGCCAAAGCGCTACATAGTTCTTTCAGGAAAAAGAAACATCGTGGGAGTGGATGACAAGACAGACATGTCAGAAGTTTATGAAAAGTTTGATGAAATTGCTCCATTCACAGTGAAAATTGGCCCGAGCATCCAGTTAAATGATGAAGATTTTCCATGGCTACGGCACAAAGGGACACACGCGAAGAAAAAGTTTCACACCCAAAGATCTGGGATGTGATCGGCTTCACTATTATCACTTTCTTCTGTGTTTCACACCCAGGAGGTAATGTCTATAATAGTTAGGGTAGTTATGTGTTTTGGCATTTGAAACGCGAAGAAATTTTATGTGCAAAATGACCCTGAAATTGAAAAGCATTTCAAATGAACTCAGAAAAGGTTAAAAGTTGGCATGGTATCATAATTTCATACAAATAGCATGTGCAAAAAAGTAGAGATGGTTTCGGCAAAAACTGGATGCACTTCGTGTACAAAATGGACAATCTCTTTCGAAGTATCAGGGTTTCCGACGAAAAGTGAACTCTTACAAAGGAATTTCGTTTTTTAAATAACCTAAGCATTACCAAATTGAATATAATGATAAAACACACTAATATTAAACATAAGAAAAAAGAATCACTGAAAAAACTTTTTTCAAAGTTAAGTTATTCACAAACTAGTGATTCACACAAATTTCAAATAATTGAAAATTTGAACTATTCAAATTTGAAATCTACCGGCACTAACAGAAAGTTTGTAATTTTTTGTACCTAAAGCAAAAATATTCACAACGAAACTCTAAATACAGGAAAAAAACAACTCAATAATAAATAAAACAAAAATAAATAAAGAGAAAAATTTAAGAAAATAAAAAAGCCCGCCTACTGGGCCAAAGCGGCCTGCATACGACTAGGAACACAACCTTTTGTTGGACCAGGATGCAGGCCCGCAAAGGCCTAGTAGGCCCACTGGGCAGAAGAGGATAGGTAGGCCCAGTAGGCCTTCTTAGGAGTGGAGCTCGAAAGAGCTACCGCACTGGGGCTTATAAACCAGTGCGGTAGCCCCTCGGCTAGCGAGGTGGGACTAAACTTGCGCACCGCCTGGAGCCAGCGCACCCCCTTTAGTACCGGGTCGTGGCCCCAACCAGTACTAAAGACCCCCTGAGGGAGTCCTGGACTAGGGGGTGTCCGCACAGCCGGACTATCATCGTCGGCCGGACTCCAAGACTATGAAAATACAAGATTGAAGACTTCGTCCCGTGTCCGGATGGGACTTTCCTTGGCGTGGAAGGCAAGTGTCACATCCCTAGTTCTGGTATGCTCAAGGCTAGCAAGTCATGTGTGCATCATGTTTAAATTCCATTTAAATTTGAAATGAGGATTTGTGAAACCCTCAGAACCATTTTTTGGAAATGACCCAAATAAAAATTGCTCCAAAAAGGTCCAAGAAAATGCTCATGTTGCCCTCTGAAAATACTGGACAGAGATAGAAATCAAACCAATATTTTTGGGAGCTCATAAGTACTTATTTTGGGCATTTGGAATTAATGCATAATTATTTGCATTGGATATATAAATGTTATATATATATAATATATGTCCAAATATTATGCCATTTATTAAGGAGTTCTGGAATAATATAACTAGCTTCTATAAAAATTGGCATAAGGAAATAAAATGATTTAATATTATTATTAAATCTAAACAGATGTCAGAAAATAGAAAAGATAAAAAAGGGAAAAACCTACCTGGACTCACCCGCGGCCTGGCACCGTGCGGCCTGGCCTGGCCCAGTGGCCCAGCAGGCCGGCCCAGCCAGCTGGACGTGCCAGTCGTCCCCTTCCTCACGCCAGGAGGACAGGGGCACGCGCCGGCGCGCGCGGCCACGCGTCCGGCCGGGGCCACGTTCCCCGCCACCTCCTGCTTCTCCCCCTCGTCGTCTGGATGCCCCGCGCGACGCCATGCACCGCCCCGACTTCTCTCCCTATCCCTCGCTCTCCGTCCTCCCCTGGTTCTCTCCCGCGCGACCGTCTGAACACTGCCGTTACCGTAGCCACCGCCTTCCCCTCGCCTCTCCGACAAGTCCAACAGCTCCGTGCCGTCGTCCTCGTCCTCTCCGTCAAGCCACGCGTTGCCGGACGCCCCGTGGAGCCTTCACCGCCATCGTCTTCATCATCGGCCGCCGGAGATCGCCCCCGACATGCCGTCGTCTCCAAGCCGTCCACGAGCGCGCTGAGATCACCGAAGGCCTCGCCGTGAGCTCCTCTACCGAAACCCTCTTCTCCCCCTCGTTTTTACGCTCCGTAGCTCCATCCCCCTTCATGGCCGTAGCTCCTCGCTACCGTCCATGTCGCCGCCGTCGCCCTGGCCACTGCAGCCCGCGCCTGCACCTGCCACCGCGCTCAGCAGCCTCCCAGGAGTCCAACTCCGCGGCCCGCAGCTCCTGCCATGCCCCGCAGCAGCCGCACGCACTCAGCCGAACTCCGGCCACCGCCCCGAGCTCTGCTCTGGCGAGCTCCGGCCGTCCCCGCCTCTCCCACTTGCTCCAAATGACGCGGACGAGCACTGGCTCCTCGCCAGTGGTCTCTGCCGTCCAAATGGTCACCAGAGGGCGAAATCCGAGGCCCTCCGCCGCGTCTGGCCTCACCGGCGTCGAGCCGCTGGCAGGTTTGACCTGTTCGACCCGGGGTTTGACCTCCCTGGGGTTAACACACGTGGGCCCCGCCCCTGACTAGATTAGTTTAGGACTAACTACCCCTACTGACACTGGCAAGTGGGCCCAGTGCCACTAATCCTCTAATTAAGATAAAACTAACCCCCTGTTTAATCCGTGTCACTGACGTGTGGACCCCACACGTCAGGTTTGACTTGGACCTGGCCGTTGGCTCGCTGACATCACGCTGACGTCAGGCTGACGCAGTTAATCATTTTCTAGATTTATTCTTAATTAGGAAATTCCAGAAAATTAGCCAAACTTCAAAAAATCATAGAAATTCAACCGTAACTCAGATTGAAATAATTTATATATGAAAAATTATCAGAAAAATGCAATCTTTCCATCTGTACTAGTTTCATGCATGACAAACCAACTTATACCTACTGTATAAGTGAAAACATGTAAATGGCATTTATAAGAGCTTAATTTGGAGTTGCATTTGAACCCTTGATTCAAATGGACTTCATTCATTTTGAATACTAGTTGCATTAGCTCAAACAGCATCACATCTACATGCCATGTTCATGCATCATATTGTTGCATATGTTTGTGTATTGATTGTCGACACCGTTCCTTCTCGATAGGTCCTGCTCCAGAGTCCGTTCCAGAGTACCTGTCTATGAAGCAGTGCCCCCCCCTTGTTGATCTACCAGGCAAGCAAACCCCCTTGTTCATTCCGATACAATCCTCCTCTCTCGCTCCTGCTCTCAGTTATTGCATTAGGACAACAACATTTCAACTGCTACTTTGTGCTGCGGTAGTTGAACCCATTCCTCTGCATGACCTGTCATTGCCACAGTAAATAGTTGAAACCCACTAGCATGTGTAGGAGTTGATTGAGCCATGTTGTGTTCCTACCATGCTATGCCTACTATTGCTTAGAGTTGTGTCAGGTCTGATTCATTGGGAATGAATTGGAGTGTTACGATATGTTCTGATGCTGAGAGTTAAGTGTGTGAACACAATTTGGTAAAGGTAGCGGTGAGAGGCCATGTAGGAGTACATGGTGGGTTGTCTCACTGGAACCGTCCTTAAGCACTGAGTTCTATGTATGTTGTCCAATGACCTGATACTACCACACATTGGGCTCCGGGCGCTCCAAGCCCTCTCGACTTATTAACCAACTTGATCTCTGTCCAGGAGTCGCAACTAGTTTCTGGTGTTTGTAGGTAGTGTTAGTAGTCTACCAAGTGGCACCTGGCCAGGTGGGCTTGGGACAGACTAGGCACAGTGGCACGGTGTACCAAGTGGCACCCGGGTGGTGGGCTTGGGAACCTTGCTCACATCGTTTGGGGCCGTGAGCGACACCCCGGCCGGATCTCCTTGCGAATGGAACCCGAATAGGCGATAAACCTGGACTAGAGACTTGTGTGGTTAGTTAGGTCATGGCCGACTCCCTCGCCAGGCTTCCGCTTGAAGGTTGCCAAGATACACGACGTGTACATGGTGGTAAGTGGCGAGAGCGTGTGTGAAGAAGTACACACCTGCAGGGTTAACATGATCTATTCGAATAGTCGGGTCCGTGGTTATGGACTTCTTGGATGCTTACATGGTACATAGACAACTTGAAGTGGATACTCTAAAATGCTCAAGACAAGTGTGAGTGCTATGGATGGCCTTCTCGTAGGGAGACGGGGATGAATCCATAGTAGTGTATTGTGTGGTGATTAGTGGACTCATGTGCGCCATATCACCTCAAAGAAGTTCTAGTAGTCGTAGAACAGGATAGCCACAGAGTCAAAGCTGGCTTGCTGCAACTAAACCCCACATTACCCTCTTGATACAAGTGCATGTATGATAGGATCTGATGTAAGTTTTGTTGAGTACCTTTGTACTCATGTTGCTTTATTTATGTTTTTGCAGCGGAGACTTCGGTCTTACTAGTGTTCTCGTGGACTTCGACAAGTAGCTTGTACCTCAGCTACGATCTTGATCGGATGTTGTAGTTAGTCAGGCTCTTCAGCCTTTTTCTTTTGTAGATGTCTGTACCCAGACATGTAATGCTTCCGCTTGTTGCTTGTATGCTCTGTATGATGGGTCCTGTGACCCCTGTTTGCAATAAATGCTATGATGGCTCTTTGAGCCTTATCTATATGAGTTGTTGAGTTATGATGTGATGCCAAGTTGTACAGCACATACTTGCATGTTATGCGTACGTGTAATGTGTATTGCTATGTGTGGGATCTGAATATCTAGTTGTTTATCCTTAGTAGCCTCTCTTACCGGGAAATGTCTCCTAGTGCTTCCACTGAGCCATGGTAGCGTGCTACTGCTCCGGAACACTTAGGCTGGCCGGCATGTGTCCTTCTTCGTTCCTGTGTCTGTCCCTTCGGGCAAATGTCATGCGATGAATACCGGAGTCCTGTTAGCCAGCTACAGCCCGGTTCACCGGAGTCCTGTTAGCCCAGTGCTACAGCCTGGATTCACTTGCTGATGACCGACACGTTCGATGCTGGGTCATGGATGGCTGTCCCTGTAAGTTTGTGCCACTTTGGGTTTACGACTAGCCATGTCAGCCCGGGCTCCTTATCATATGGATGCTAGCGACACTATCATATACGTGTGCCAAAAGGCGCAAACGGTCCCAGGCAAAGGTAAGGTGACACCCGTGGGGATACCGTGCGTGAGGCCGCAAAGTGATATGAGGTGTTACATGCTAGATCGATGTGGCATTGAGTCGGGGTCCTGACAGCTTTGGTATCAGAGCCTGACTGCCTGTAGGATTACCAAGCCAAACTGGTCGGAGTTGAGTCTAGAAATTCTTTAGTTATGTAAGGGAATTGATTGTGGGAAGGAACGTAAGGCTCTTTTTACTCCTTATACCTCATGCCCTTCTGATCTGAGTCATCCTATCTTTCCTACGGGGTTAAGGAACTAGGCTTTCTCTTCCGTCTATCAGGATCACGTGTTACTACTCTGTAGTCCCATAGGATTGGTTGATCAGAGTCATACCCTAGTTTCGAGTACTTCCGGTGTAGCCTGTTTAGTATGATCTCAGAACCTTAAGTGGTGATGTTGAGTGTGTTACTACCCCATTTTAGCAGGATGTCTCATTCTGAGCATTTTACTGCCGTTATGCTGCCGGAATTGCCCTAGGAGTTCTAGAGTTACAAATTTCCATGTCCTACATTCTATAGCCTATAGTTGATGCTGATTCCGTCCTTGGTTTCGTTTCTCAGGATGTCATCAGCTAAGCGAAGTTCTGTTGCTCGTAGACAGAACCACGGAGATGGTAGGGATGAGGATCCTCCGAACAGCCTTCGTTGACAGAGTTCATGTTAGAGATGGAGAGAAACAAGCGTGAGTCTAACCGCTTGTTGGCACATATCGAGGAGAACACTGCACATCGGTTCAAAGGGTCTGCAACCATTCATGACTTCATTCACTTGCACCCACCTACCTTCCATCATTCCATCGAGCCACTCGATGCAGATGACTGGCCCCGTAACATCACTCTTAAGTTGCGTTACGCGAACGTAGCTGAAGATGACAAGGTCACCTATGCTACATACCACCTGGAAGGTCCTGCTAGTCTTTGGTGGCAGAACTATGAGGCTATGCTTCCAGCTGGCCAGACTCCTACCTGGAGGGATTTCATTGAGGCTTTTCGCGAGCATCATATTCCCCAGGCCCTCATTGATCGCAAGAGAGAAGAGTTTTGTAGTTTCACCCAGAGTAAGATGGCTGTTGATGCTTACAGCAGAGAGTTTGAGAACCTTGCCCACTATGCTTCAGAAGAGGTGTCCACGGACGCCAAGAAGCAGGCTAGGTTCCGGAAGGGTCTCAACCCCAAGTTGCATCGTGATCTCCACCTGCATCATTGTGATACATTCCAAGCTCTTTTGAACAAGGCCATTAATGCAGAGATAGCTCAGCTCACTTACAAGGAGTCTCGTAAGCACACCCGTGATTTGGGATCTTCCTCCGGTTCTAGTTCTCAGAAGCGCCAGATTTGGGTTCCAAACTCCGCTCTTCCTTCCGGATATACACCGAGACCATCCTATGTGGTGCCTTCCCTAGCTCAACCGTATGTTCCACCCAGGTCTACTGGTAGACCACTTGTCAGTGCGGGTCCACGTCCAACTTTAGGGACTTGCTTCACATGCGGGAAGCCAGGACACTATGCACGTGACTGCTCTCAGACTAGCTATGCTCCACCCCAGGCCGAGAAGTCTGTTGGCTGTGTTAAGACATCAAGCAAGACGATCAGTGCCAAGCCAGCTCCCACTGAACATGGACGTGTGCATCACATCTCAGCTAAAGACGCTCATGATGATCCAGATGTCGTTCTTGGTACACTCCTTGTCAATTGTCATCTAGCATCGGTTCTATTCGATACTGGAGCGTCTCACTCCTTCATTTCTGAAAGCTATGCTAACTTGCACAACATGTCATTTTGTGATATGCCATCTCCACTGGTCATTCAAACTCCTGGATCCAAATGGCAAACTTCTAGTGTAAGCCATGGTAACGAAATCCTTGTTGACAGACTTGTATTCCTTGCATCATTTATAGCCCTCAAGTCTACAGATATTAACATCATCTTGGGTATGGACTGGATGAAAGCTCATTACGCCAAGATTGATTGTTACACCAGGTCTGTTCAGCTTACACACCCATCTGGCAAGATAGTCACTGTCTCCAGTAGAGTTGCAAAGCGTCAGCTCTATTCTCTTAATGTCAGCCCTCTTCCAGACCTTGAAGATATCCCGGTAGTCCGTGACTTTCCGGACGTCTTTCCAGAGGAATTGCCAGGTGTTCCACCTGACAGAGATGTAGAGTTCGTCATAGATCTCATCCCAGGAACCGCCCCAATCTCTAGGAGACCTTACAAGATGGCACCCTTAGAACTAGCCAAGCTTAAGAAACAACTTGATGAGTCCTTGCAAAAGGGTTTCATCCGTCCTAGTTCTTCTCCTTGGGCTTGCCCCATCCTCTTTGTCAAGAAGAAGGATGGTACGGATCGGATGGTTGTAGATTATCGTCCCATTAATTTGGTCACGATAAAGAACAAATATCCGCTCCCCAGGATCAATGACCTGTATGACCAGCTCGCTGGATCCTCAGTCTTCTCCAAGATGGATTTGAGGTTAGGCTACCACCAAATCAAAATCAGAAATGGGGACATTCCCAAAACGGCCTTTGTCACTCGTTATGGCCAGTACGAGTACACCGTCATGTCCTTCGGTCTAACCAACGCCCCAGCTACCTTCTCCCGCTTGATGAACTCAATCTTCATGGAGTACCTAGATAAGTTCGTCGTGGTTTACCTCGATGATATTCTTATTTACTCGAAGAACAAGGAAGAGCATGCCGAATAGCTTAGACTTGTGTTAGAGAAACTCAGAGAGCATCGCCTTTATGCCAAGTTCTTCAAGTGTGAATTTTGGTTGCCAGAAGTGACCTATCTGGGCCACGTGATATCTGGTAAGGGCATTGCTGTCAATCCCGAGAGAGTTAAGGCCGTTCTTGATTGGAGTCCACCTAAAACCGTTAAACAAGTTAGGAGTTTCCTTGGTCTAGCCAGCTATTGTCGCCGCTTTGTTGAAAACTTCTCTAAAGTGGCCAAACCCCTCACGGAACTTCTCAAGAAAGATAAAAAGTTTGAGTGGTCCCCACAGTGTGAGTACAGTTTTTAGGAACTGAAAAGACGCCTGACTTTTGCTCCCATACTTGTGCCACCGGATTTCACTAAAGACTTTGTTATCTACTGCGACGCCTCACGACAGGGACTAGGTTGCATTCTTATGCAGGATCGTCATGTGATTGCCTATGCATCTCGACAGTTGCATCCACATGAGGAGAATTATCCTACACATGATCTACAGCTTGAAGCCGTATTCTATGCACTCAAGACCTAGCGACATTACCTTCTTGGTAAACGTTGCGAGATCTACACCGATCACCAGAGTCTCAAGTATATCTTCACCCAACCAGATCTGAACCTTAGGCAAAGACGTTGGTTGGAGTTGATCTCAGATTATGAACTAGGGATTACCTACACCCCAGGCAAAGCTAATGTCATGGCTGATGCGCTAAGTCGTAAGTCCTATTGCAACAATCTCATGTTGCAGCAAGGCCAACCACTTCTCCATGAGGAATTCTGTAAGCTTAACCTTCACATTGCTCCTCACGGATTCCTTTCTACCTTGGTGGCGAAACCTACTATTGTGGATCATATCATAGAAGTCCAGAAGCATGATACGGGAATCTCCTGAATCAAGAAAAATATCTCCAAGGGAGTAGCTGGTTGTTTCTCTATGGATGAACGAGGTGTTGTTTACTTTGGGAACCGCTTGGTAGTTCCCAAGAGTCAGCAGATGCAACAATTGATTCTTAAGGAGGCGCATGAATCCCCTCTCACGATTCACCCGGTAGTACTAAGATGTATCAGGACCTACGCCAGAGGTTCTGGTGGACTAGGATGAAGAGATAAATCGCCGACTTCGTTGCTAATTGTGACGTTTGTCGTCGCGCTAAGGCAGAGCATCAAAGGCCTGCTGGCACCCTTCAGCCTTTAGCTATTCCTGAATGGAAATGGGATAAAGTTGGTATAGATTTCATCACCGCTTTCCCAGGACCAAGAAAGGGAATAACGCTATCTTCGTAGTCGTTGATCGTCTTTCCAAAGTGGCTCACTTCCTTCCTGTTCGAGAGAGTATCACTGCTAGCCAGCTTGCTGACTTATACATTTCTCGAATAGTGTCCCTTCATGTTGTGCCACTAGAGATCAATTCAGACCGTGGCAGTCTTTTCACTTCTCATTTCTGGGAGAGTTTCCAAACTGCCATGGGAACCCATCTTTCCTTCAGTACCGCTTTCCACCCTCAATCAAGTGGTCAGGTGGAACGGGTCAATCAAATTCTCGAAGACATGCTTAGAGCTTGCGTTATCTCATTCGGTATGGATTGGGAGAAATGTCTTCCTTTTGCCCAGTTTGCTTATAACAATAGCTATCAATCCAGTCTCAAGAAAGCTCCTTTTGAGATTCTCTATGGACGAAGATGTCGAACACCTTTGAACTGGTCAGAAACCGGTGAAAGACAATTCTTTGGACCGCACATGATCCAGGAGGCAGAAGAGCAAGTTCGCATCATTCGTGAGAATTTGAAAACAGCCCAGTCTCGTCAAAAGAGCCAGTATGATCGTCATCATAAGGATATGACTTATGAAGTTGGTGACAAAGCTCACCTTCGGGTTACTCCTCTAAAGGGTTCCCATCATTTCGGTATCAAGGGCAAGTTGGCTCCTCATTACATTGGTCCCTTTCGCATTCTCGCTAAACGAGGAGAGGTTGCCTACCAGTTGGAACTACCCCCACATCTTTCTCGAGTCCATGATGTCTTCCACGTCTCTCAACTCAGGCGTTGCTTCTCGGATCCTATCTGCGGAGTGGACCACGAAACGCTTGATCTCCAAGATAACCTCACTTATCGAGAGTATCCAGTTCGCATTCTTGATCAAGCAGAGCGTGTTACCCGACATCGGAATATCAAGTTTCTCAAGGTCTCATCATTCCGAGAGAGAAGCTACTTGTGAGCGAGAAGATCGTCTTCGACTGGAGTACCCCACCTTCTTTCCGTCGACCCCTGAATCTCGGGACGAGATTCTTTCAAGTGGGGGCGAGTTGTCACATCCCTAGTTCTGGTATGCTCAAGGCTAGCTAGTCATGTGTGCATCATGTTTAAATTCCATTTAAATTTGAAATGAGGATTTGTGAAACCCTCAGAACCATTTTTTGGAAATGACCCAAATAAAAATTGCTCCAAAAAGGTCCAAGAAAATGCTCATGTTGCCCTCTGAAAATACTTGACAGAGATAAAAATCAAACCAATATTTTTGGGAGCTCATAAGTACTTATTTTGGGCATTTGGAATTAATGCATAATTATTTGCATTGGATATATAAATGTTATATATATAATATATGTCCAAAAATTATGCCATTTATTAAGGAGCTCTTGAATAATATAACTAGCTTCTATAAAAATTGGCATAAGGAAATAAAATGATTTAATATTATTATTAAATCAAAACAGATGTCAGAAAATAGAAAAGATAAAAAAGGGAAAAACCAACATGGACTCACCCGCGGCCTGGCACCGTGCGGCCTGGCCTGGCCCAGCGGCCCAGCAGGCCGGCCCAGCCAGCTGGACGTGCCAGTCGTCCCCTTCCTCGCGCCAGGAGCACAGGGGCACGCGCCGGCGCAGGCGGCCACGCGTCCGGCCGGGGCCAAGTTCCCCGCCACCTCCTGCTTCTCCCCCTCGTCGTCTGGATGCCCCGCGCGACGCCCCGCGCCTCCCCGACTGCTCTCCCTCTCCCTCGCTCTCCCTCCTCCCTTGGTTCACTCCCGCGTGACCGCCCGAACACTGCCGTTAACGTAGCCACCGCCTCCCCCTCGCCTCTCCGACAAGTCCAACAGCTCCGTGCCGTCGTCCTCGTCCTCTCCATCAAGCCACGCGTCGTCGGACGCCCCGTGGAGCCTTCACCGCCGTCGTCTTCATCATCGGCCACCGGAGATCGTCCCCGACATGCCGTCGTCTCCAAGCTGTCCCCGAGCGCGCTGAGATCACTGTAGCCCTCGCCATGAGCTCCTCTACCAAACCCCTCTTCTCCCCCTCGTTTTTGCGCTCCGTAGCTCCATCCCCCTTCACGGCCGTAGCTCCTCGCCGCCGTCCATGTCACTGCCGTCGCCCTGGCCACCGCAGCCCGCGCCTGCACCTGCCACCGAGCTCAGCAGCCTCCCAGGAGTCCAACTCCGCGGCCCGCAGCTCCTGCCGTGCCCCGCAGCACCCGCACGCACTCGGCCGAACTTCGGCCGCCGCCCCGAGCTCCGCTCCGGCGAGCTCCGGCCATCCCCGCCTCTCACACTTGCTCCAGATGACGCGGACGAGCGCTGGCTCCTCGCCAGTGGTCTCCGCCGTCCAAATGGTCGCCGGAGGGCGAAATCCGAGGCCCTCCGCCGCGTCTGGCCTCGCCAGCGTCGACTCGCCGGCAGGTTTGACCTGTTCGACCCGGGGTTTGACCTCCCTGGGGTAAACACACGTGGGCCCCGCCCCTGACTAGATTAGTTTAGGACTAACTACCCCTGCTGACACAGGCAAGTGGGCCCAGTGCCACTAATCCTCTAATTAAGATAAAACTAACCCCCTGTTTAATCCGTGTCACTGACGTGTGGACCCCACACGTCAGGTTTGACCTGGACCTGGCCGTTGGCTCGCTGATGTCATGCTGACGTCAGGCTGACGCAGTTATTCATTTTCTGGATTTATTCTTAATCAGGAAATTCCAGAAAATTAGCCAAACTTCAAAAAATCATAGAAATTCCACCGTAACTCAGATTGAAATAATTTATATATGAAAAATTATCAGAAAAATGCAATCTTTCCATCTGTACTAGTTTCCTGCATGACAAACCAACTAATACCTACTGTATAAGTGAAAACATGTAAATGGCATTTATAAGAGCTTAATTTGGAGTTGCATTTGAACCCTTGATTCAAATGGACTTCATTCATTTTGAATACTAGTTGCATTAGCTCAAACAGCATCACATCTACATGCCATGTTCATGCATCATATTGTTGCATATGTTTGTGTATTGATTGTCGACACCGTTCCTTCTCGATAGGTCCTGCTCCGGAGTCCGTTCCAGAGTAGCTGTCTGTGAAGCAGTGCCCCCCCCCCCCCTTGTTGATCTACCAGGCAAGCAAACCCCCTTGTTCATTCCGATAGAATCCTACTCTCTCGCTCCTGCTCTCAGTTATTGCATTAGGACAACAACATTTCAACTGCTACTTTGTGCTGCAGTAGTTGAACCCATTCCTCTGCATGACCTGTCATTGCCACAGTAAATAGTTGAAACCCACTAGCATGTGTAGGAGTTGATTGAACCATGTTGTGTTCCTACCATGCTATGCCTGCTATTGCTTAGAGTTGTGTCAGGTCTGATTTTTGGGAATGAATTGGAGTGTTACGATATGTTCTGATGCTGAGAGTTAAGTGTGTGAACACGATTTGGTAAAGGTAGTGGTGAGAGGCCATGTAGGAGTACATGGTGGGTTGTCTCACTGGAACCGTCCTTAAGCACTGAATTCTATGTATGTTGTCCAATGACCTGATACTACCACACATTGGGCTCCGGGCGCTCCAAGCCCTCTCGACTTATCAACCAACTTGATCTCTATCCAGGAGTCGCAACTAGTTTCTGGTGTTTGTAGGTAGTGTTAGTAGTCTACCAAGTGGCAGCCGGCCAGGTGGGCTTGGGACAGACTAGGCATAGTGGCATGGTGTACCAAGTGGCACCCGGATGGTGGGCTTGGGAACCCTGCTCACATCGTTTGGGGCCGTGAGCGACACCCCGTCCGGATCTCCTTGCGGATGGAACCCAAATAGGCGATAAACCTGGACTAGAGACTTGTGTGGTTAGTCAGGTCGTGGCCGACTCCCTCGCCAGGCTTTCGCTTGAACGTTGCTGAGGGATTCCTGGACTAGGGTGTGTCCGGACAGCCGGACTATCATCGTCCGCCGGACTCCGAGACTACGAAGATACAAGATTGAAGACTCCGTCCCGTGTCCGGATGGGACTTTCCTTGGCGTGGAAGGCAAGCTTGGCGATACGGATATGTAGATATCCTACCATTGTAACCAACTCTGTGTAACAATAGCCCTCTCCGGTGTCTATATAAACCGGAGGGTTTTAGTCCGTAGGACACAACATCCATTACAACAATCATACCATAGGCTAGCTTCTAGGGTTTAGCCTCCTTGATCTCGTGGTAGATCCACTCTTGTAATACACATCATCAATATTAATCAAGCAGGACGTAGGGTTTTACCTCCATCAAGAGGGCCCGAACCTGGGTAAAACATCGTGTCCCTTGTCTCCTGTTACCATCCGCCTAGACGCACAGTCCGGGACCCCCTACCCGAGATCCGCCGGTTTTGACACCAACATTGGTGCTTTCATTGAGAGTTCCTCTGTGTCGTCACCGATAGGCTCGATGGCTTCTTCAATCAACAACAACGCCGTCCAGGGTGAGACTTTTCTCCCCGGACAGATCTTCGTATTCGGCGGCTTCGCACTGCGGGCTAATTCACTTGGCCATCTGGAGCATGTCGAAAGCTACGCCCCTGGCCGTCAGGTCAGGTTCGGAAGCCTAAACTTCACGGCCAACATCCGTGGGGACTTGATCTACGACGGACTTGAGCCACAGCCGAGCGTGCCGCACTGTCACGATGGGCATGATTTAGCTCTGCCGCCGGACAGTGCCTTAGTGGCCGCACACGAATCCGCTCCGACCTCTAGTTCGGAGCCGACCGTGCAGGTCGAGGACAGGTGGCTGGACACCGCCTCGGGAGCTGCATTCTCTACAGCGATGGAGCCGAATACTGACCCTATCCCTTGTAAAGCTCGTGACTCTGAGGTGTCGGACTCCTCGCCGGACTCCGAACCTCCTGCGCCCCTACCAATCGAATCCGATTGGGCGCCGATCATGGAGTTCACCGCCGCGGACATCTTTCAGCACTCACCCTTTGGCGACATCCTGAATTCGCTAAAGCATTTCTCGTTATCAGGAGAGCCCTGGCCGGATTGCGGTCAGGACGGTTGGGATGCGGATGACGAAGAAATTCAAAACCCACCCACCACCCACTTTGTAGCCACTGTCGACGATCTAACCGACATGCTAGACTACGACTCTGATGACATCGATGGTATGGACGGTGATGCCGGAGACAACCAAGAACCAGTGCCTACGGGGCACTGGAAGACCACCTCAACTCATGATATATATATGGTGGACACCCCAAAAGGGAGCGATAATGAGGAACAACGGGACGCGGCGAAGGATAATCCCTCTGAAAAACAACCAAAACGGCGACGTAAGCGCCACCCCAAGTCCCGCCTCGATAACAACAGCACTCATAATGACCCAGCCATAGAGCAGGACAAACCAATGGGCGACGAACATGCAACCAAGCAACCATTCGAACAGGATGAATCGGATAATCAACCCATCCCCGGCGAAAACAATAGTCCAGACGATCTCACGCCTGACACACCACTGGAGCATAAAAACCTTCACAAAAGGCTTGTCGCCACTGCAAGAAGCTTCAAGAAGCAGAAACGGAAGCTCAAAACAGCGGAAGACATACTCAGAATGAGGTGGAGCAAAGTACTCAAGACCGCGGACAAATATGGCAATAGCCACCAAACAAAGAGCTACCCGAAGCGCAAGCTGCTGCCCTAATTCGACGAGGAGGCCGTAGAGCCCCCACAGTCAAAAAGCAAAGAGGCCGCCTGGCCGGATAGACGACCAGATGACAGGCCAAGAGCACCAAGCGGCGCCGCATACAAGCCGGCACATGACCCTCGCAAAACAAATGGCCCCGTCAGGTCCATTTATTGGCCAAAGAAGAGGGCCCCAGGAAGCAACACAACACGCCGAGTGTTCGAAGACAACGGCACACCCAAATACAGGGGCGCCGCACACCCACTATGTTTCACCAATGAGGTGTTGGATCATGAATTTCCAGCGGGGTTCAAGCCCGTAAACATAGAGGCATACGACGGAACAACAGACCCCGGAGTCTTGATTGAGGATTACATCCTACACATACATAAGGCTAGAGGAGACGATCTCCACGCCATAAAATATCTACCCCTCAAGCTCCAAGGGCCAGCTTGGCATTGGCTCAAAAGCCTCCCAGAAAATACCATTGGAAGTTGGGAAGAGCTCAAGGACGCGTTTAGAGCAAATTTTCAGGGGACTTATGTCCGCCCTCCGGATGCAGACGATTTAAGTCACATAACCCAACATCCTGGAGAATCAGCGCGCAAATTCTGGAACAGGTTCCTCACCAAAAAGAACCAAATAGTCGACTGTCCGGACGCCGAAGCCTTAGCGGCTTTTAAACATAATGTCCGAGACGAATGGCTCGCTAGACACCTCGGCCAGGAAAAGCCAAGAACAATGGCCGCGCTAACAAGCCTCATGACCCTCTTTTGCGCGGGGGAAGACAGCTGGCTAGCAAGATGCAGCACCAGCGACCCGAGTACATCCGAGATCAGAGATGGAAACGGAAAATCACGGCGCAGAAAGGACCAGCGCCGAAATAAAGAAAAAAGGCCAAAGAACACGGCGGTCAATGCCGGATTCAAAAGCTCGCGGCCGAACAACAAAACACTGCCTCTTAAGGACAACAGTGACGAGCTATCCAACTTAAAAAAAAATTGGATCGGATATGTCAAATCCACAGTACCCCCGAGAAGCCTGCAAACCACACCCACCGAGATTGTTGGGTCTTCAAACATTCCGGCCGACTCAACACCGAACAGAAGGGGCTCGACGCGCCAAGCGAGGATGACGACGAACCCCACCAGCAGAGCACCGGAAAACAAAAGACTTTCCCACAAGAAGTTAAAACAGTAAACTCACTTCATGTGATTATACGGAACAATAGTGCGGCACCCGCTACAGTACGCGTCGCATGGTCCACCCCAGCGGAATCCCGAGATTGGATGTTAAAACCAATTACTTTCGACCACCTGGATTATTCCAGAGGCATTCGAAACGCAGGATGGACTGCTCTGATATTGGATCCTATAATCGACGGACTACAATTTACACAAGTCCTAATGGATGGCGGCAGCGATTTAAACCTGCAATATCCGGACACAATCCGCAAGTTGGGGATAGACCCTTCTAAAATTCGCCATAGCCGCACTTCCTTCAAAGGAGTTACCCCAGGCCCTTACGCCAAGTGCACGGGCTACTTACCACTAGAAGTTGTGTTTGGATCACCCGGCAACTTCCGTCGCGAAAAGCTAATGTTCCATGTCGCCCCATTCAAAAGTAGCCATCAAGCACTATTGGGACGTGAAGCTTTCGCCCGCTTTAACGCAATACTGCACTATGCGTCTCTTACACTTAAAATGCCCGGTCCACGCGGCATCATCACACTAAAAGGTCGTTGAAGACCCCGGACACGGCTAGGCGAGTCCGGTACAAATAAACTAGGGGCTCCCTAGCCGCATACCCCTTCACAAGGGGCTGCGCGTACAAACAATAAAGAGCCAATAAAAGCTCAAGTTTATTCATTCATTCATACTTTGTATTCAATAACTTTTTTTTGCACGATTTCTTTTCAAACTAAGTTCCCCTCTTTTTTACAGATGAATAGCGTGTACACCCGTCCAGGATACGGCACAACGGAGACATAGGCGCAGACGTGCAGCAGGGACCCGTGGCAAGGATTCTTTTTAGATTAAGACCCTGCGTAAACCTTTCTCACTGTATCTTGTTGATTTACATCCACCGGTTTTCACCATAACCGACAAGGAGACTGGCGTTTTGGTATCGGCCGCGTCAGAAATTTTCGCCTGTACCTGGACACTAGGGGTTTAGGGCATTGATCTGCCCGCTATCATAAAGACCGAACACCTTAGGGAGTGTTCGGCGTCTCGAGTTAGGCCTTATATGCATCAGCACCGAATCATGTCTTTGGTCAAATGTTAGGTTTGCCCGGCTCCTGTGTTTTGCTGCCTTACGTTCCGTATCATCGGCTAACGCGGCACCAGGAGAACTACTGCGATTGTGCCCCAGTTCGGCTGGGCGAGCACCTCAGTAGAGAAAGCCAAAAACTGACTGTCACGATACAGCGAGAGACTGGTCAACCACTCGATCGACAACCGGAATGTTTAGAATTCCTCCGCTTTGACGAAGGACTGTTTCCCGGTCAGGCACAAACGCGCCCCGAATTCAGAGAGCACGGTGCCCCTAGGGGCTATATCGTAGCCCCACCCTTGAACTCCTATGGCTAAGTCAAAGTGATAAAGCATTATAGTCCGGTTGCCTCGTTTGCTACGCTACCACCTCCTTCACAGGACCAATACGTTGGATTAAGTGTGAAATGCGCTATTTTGGCAAACACCCCCGAACCATGTGCGTGGGGGCTGAAACCGAAGACTGACATCTTTCAGGTTATACACAAGTATACTTAACGGCCGCACAGGAGATATCTCAATACTTGCACGCACAAGTATAAAAAGCACTTATATTATAAATATCATTTTACAAATCATAAAGATCATTTGCACATGACATTCTTCGAGCACTGCGACTCTATTGCACGAGAACCTCGCAGAACTTCCCCAAAATAGTGCTCGGCGGGTAACCGGCTTTCGTCCGAACCCCGGGTTGCAACATCGGTGGCATCCATCTCCGTCCAGTATGTCTTCACACAGGCGAGGGCCATCCATGCACCCTCTATGCAGGCCGACCGCTTCATCGCCTTGATATGCGGCACCACCCCAAGGAATTGCTGCAACAAGTCAAAATAACTCTTCGGCTTGGGCCTATCCGGCCAGACATGAGCCACGATATCCGTCATGGCAAGTCCGGACAACCTATTCAGCTCAGCCCACTCAGCCAACCGATCGGTCAGCGGAAGTGAACACTCCGGACTATGGAATTGAGACCAAAAAAGCTCTTCCATCTCGTGATCCTTTTGACTTCGGAAGTGCACAACAGCATCTACCGCACTCGCCGCTAAATCCATATAAGGGTCCTCCGGACCCCACAGCTGGCCAAGCTGAGCATACTTCGGATCTGTGAATCTCCTGCGCAGCAGAAAAGGCTTGCCGGCCGCAATATCTCCGGCCTGGCGCAGCTCCTCATTTATAGCCCTCATTGCAGAACGGGCATCCTTGGCTTCGGCGGTGGCCTTCTTCAGGCTCTCTTGCTCCACTTGGCGTTCTTTTTCATGAACCTCATAGCGGTCGGTAACATCTTTCAGCTTCACGGCCATTTCGACCATCTCCTCCCTGCTTCGGTAGTGAGCAGCCCTTTCAGTTTCTAGCTCTTCGGCCGCCCTCGAGGCAGCCGCATCACTCCTCCTGGCCTGTTCCTTGGCTCGAGCAAGCTCTTCTCGAAGGTGCTCCACAGCAGCAGCACCATCTGCATCAAACACACATGTTGTAAGGAGTGAGCTTTGGCTGCCTTACTAGGTGACCACGGAGAAACAACCTACCTTGCGACTCGTCAAGTCGCTTATTGACCAGCGCGATGTCCGCATCCGCAACGTCGAGTTGCTGCCTTAGTTCAGCAACTCCATCAGTCCGGCTGGCCACCGGACTATCCACCACATGTGTAGGAAAGGCGAGAGTTAACACCTGAGATTATGATCCTTGGCTCGCTATCGCTTTCGACAACATACCGAGTCTCAGGGGCTACTATCTATACAGGGCGCGCTTTATGTGCAAAATTGTCCAAAGGTATGTCATTTTTACGTACCGCAAACCCCGCCAGCAAACTTCTGACGGCATCATGCAGCCCGCCTTCGGCGGATGAAATTCTTCCAATCACCATACTCATCAATGTACGATGATCTTCTGATATAGACGCCCTCTCAAGAAGATCCTTCAGCTCCCCTGGCCGTACACCAGTTGGTGCCGAACTCTTCGGCCCTGCCGGACTTGGGGATACCCTCCGTGATGACACCTCAGGGTCGTCCACCCCACCTGATGGTGCGGCAGATGGAGGCGTCTCGCTCTCCATCATCTCCGGACGAAGGTCCCCCGAAGACGAGCTCATCTGAGAAGGACGGAGATCCGAACTACAAGGTAAAAACTTAGGTTATCCTCAGAAGCTCAAATAGGGATGTCCCTTATTACAAAACTCCCCCTTTTCTACTTACGGCTCGCTGGAGGGCTGATTCCTTGGCGGAGATAGTGCGGCCGGGGCCTCCCCGGACGCAGGACCCTCTGGTGAAGATCTCTTCCCCCGCTTCGAGGCCTTGGCCTCCGGGTTTTCGGAAGCGGTCCTCTTCTCCCCTTGGAAGGATGGATTCTCGATCCCCCCTTTCTCAAAAGCCTCCTTGGTAGAGGCGGTAGTTCCTCTGTTTTCCCCTTCGCCTTCCTCTGAAGGCGCAACCTCCAGCATCCTGACCAGCACGGGATCCGGCGCGGTCTTCGGGAGGGGGGCCGGACACTGTATCAGTTTCGCTTGCGCTATCCACTCCTGTTTAGAGGACAATTGGTTAAAAGGCAAATCCTAGAAATGCAAACGAATGGTATGTCCGGATACAGAGCTACTTACTTGTGCATCTGGGCGATTGCGGCTTAGGCCGGCATCCTCGGTCAATTCCAAACACACCTCTTGTGATCCGAAGAACAATTTGTACATCTCCACGGGTGTCGCACCCATGAAGTGTTGGAGAATTCGCGGTCCCTCCGGATTGAATTCCCACAACCGAAGAGGATGACGTTTGCAGGGAAGAAGACGCCTAATCAGCATGACCTGCATCACCACCACTAGATCGATCTCCCTCTCTTGGAGGTCTCGAATCCGGCCCTGCAATAGGGGCACGTCCTTTGACGGCCCCCAGTTGAGCCCTTGGTTGACCCATGACATCAGCCGTCGTGGAGGTCCCGAGCGGAAGATGGGCGGCGGCTTCTGCCTGCTGCCCCTGGGAGCGGTAATATAAAACCACTCCTGTTGCCACATGCCGAGCTCCTCTTGGAAAGAGCCCTCGGGCCATGGAGCATCGGCCCTCCTGCTTACAACCGCCCCGCCGCACTCTGCTTGGCGCCCCTCGATCATCTTCGACTCCATGTTAAAGGTTTTGAGCCACAAACCGATGTGGGGGGTAGTGCGGAGGAAGGCCTCGCAGATGACAATGAATGACGAGATGTGGAGGATGGACTCCGGAGCCAGGTCATGGAATTCCAACCCATAGTAAAACATGAGCCCTCTCACAAAAGGATCCATCAAGAAGCCTAAACCCCGACGGAGGTGGGACACAAACACGACGCTTTCGCCGGGCTCGGGAGTGGGAATGACTTGCCCTTTGACGGGAAGCCTATGCGAAATCTCGTAGGTGAGGTACTTGGCTTCTCTCAACTTTAGCACGTCCTCTTCTGTGACAGAGGAGGGCATCCACCGGCCCTATAGGTCGGAGCCGGACATTGCTGAAAGTCCGAAGCGCTCGATTCTGGGGCTCTGGGTGTTGGAACTCGGGGCGAAGGGCAGATTCGATTGAGGATTGAAGAAAAACGAGCCTTGGTCCCATTATAAAGAGGGAGAATACCAAGAGCCGTCCCCGTGACCGTTTGGGACTCGCCTTCGATAGAGGAGGCGTGGCAACGGGCGCGGTTGGGTTACCCACGTCCGTATTGATAGGAATCCCGGAATAAGGGGAACACGATCTCTGCTTCGACAAGACGTGCCAAGGAAACCGCTTCGCTAAACGCGCTGAGGTGGTATAGTAAAAACGATTCAAGTAAAGGCTTGGTAGTGGTGTGACATCACACCCCAAAATACGTCAGCAGATTGAACTTGTGTACATATTATTCTCTCTACGGTGGTATGTGGAATTTATTTTGCAGAGCCGGACACTATCCTGGTGTTCACAATCTTCTATGAATTAATTCGGAGGAGGAACCCACCTTGCAATGCCGAACAATATGCGCGCCGGACTCATCGTCATTGAAGCCTGGTTCAGGGGCTACTGAGGGAGTCCTGGACTAGGGGGTGTCCGGACAGCCGGACTATCATCGTCGGCCGGACTCCAAGACTATGAAGATACAAGATTGAAGACTTCGTCCCGTGTCCGGATGGGACTTTCCTTGGCATGGAAGGCAAGCTTGGCAATACGGATATGTAGATCTCCTACCATTGTAACCGACTCTGTATAACCCTAGCCCTCTCCGGTGTCTATATAAACCGAAGGGTTTTAGTCCGTAGGACGAACAACCATTACAACAGTCATACCATAGGCTAGCTTCTAGGGTTTAGCCTCATTGATCTCGTGGTAGATCCACTCTTGTACTACCCATATCATCAATATCAATCAAGCAAGAGTAGGGTTTTACCTCCATCGAGAGGGCCCGAACCTGGGTAAAAACATCGTGTCCCTTGTCTCCTGTTACCATCCGCCTAGATGCACAGTTCGGGACCACCTACCCGAGATCCGCCGGTTTTGACACCGACACCCCCCCTTTAGTACCGGTTGGAGCCACAACCCGGTACTAAAGGGGGTGCGCTTCCCGCCGCTTGGCTTGGCCAAAACAGACCTTTAGTACCGGTTGGTGGCTCCAACCGGTACTAAAGGTCCATCCTATATATACAACACTTGAAAAAAATTCAGTTTCGCTCTGTTTCTTCCCTCTGTTTCCTCCCTCCGTCGTGCGGCCCTGCCCTGATCGACGCCGTCCCCGTCGACGTCGCCGCCCCCACCCCTCGTCGCCGACCCCGGCCGTCCCCGCCCCTCGTCACCGTCCCTGTCGACGTCGCCGCCCCGGCCGTCCCCGTCCCCGTCGTCCCCGTCTCCGCGCCCCGCCCCGCACCATCGTCGCCGCCCCGTCCCGTCGCCCCGGCCGCCCCACCCCATCGTCGCCGCCCCGTCCAGTCGCCCCATCGTCCCCGCCCCGTCCCGTCGCCCCTTCGTCGCCTCGCCGGTGAGCTCGCCCCGGCCGCCATGTCCACACACACACACACTACACACATACACAGACACACACACACACACACACTACACACACACACACACACTACACACACATACACACTACACACACACACACATTAGTTTGTTTGTTATAAATTTTTCTGATTTTTAGTTATAGATATGTTAGAAATTATTCTGTTTTTTAGTTATATAAATATTAGAAATGTTAGTTATATAGAAATGTTATAAATGTTTTCTGTTTTTTAGTTATAGAAATATTTATAGAAATGTTAGCAACTTTTCTGTTTTTTAGTTATATAAATATTAGAATTGTTATAGAAATGTTAGTTATATAATCAGGAAATTTTAGAATTAGTTTTAGTTAGATGAATTAGATTAATGTCAAATTATTAGAATTTGCATATATATATATATATAGAATTTTAGTCATCACAATCCAATCATTTAAAAAATGTTACTTTTTGCGGGCATATAGTATTTGTTCTCGACGATATGCCCGGCCCGCATCCTCACCGTCGACCCGTTCACGACGATGTCTTGCTTCAGGGGACCCATGTCCGGGACTGGGCTCCGCCGGGCTGGCACTGGGAGGTGCTACCTGGAGGGGCGCGCCGCTTGGTGAGGTACCCGACCTCGGGTCCCGTCGTTGACCCTGATCTTCTTTGGTGGCATTCGCGTGGGTCACATTCGGTGCAGAGGCAGCCGGCCCCACCGGAGGTGGTGCGTCGTCGTGTCAGGGAGGAAGATGAGCACGTCCATCGCTACATGACTGCTATGGACGACGTCAGGTTCTCCACTACTTGGCGGGTTCTTTGGACAGATGGCCGGAAATATGATCCTGTGATGGTTCCTTCTCTTTGGGTGTGCGCCGCCCGCGCCCCAGGAACCGCGAGTGGCGCCCTAGATTCTTCTGTAGTACTCGATCTTTATTAGGTACCTAGCCAGTGATGTATTCGATATATAATATTCGAGACGATGTATTCGAGATTATATATATTAAGACGATGATGTATTCGAGATTATATATTCGAGACGATGTATTCGAGATTCAGTTTTTCCTTATTGATTAATTGTATACATGCATTGTAATTTGAATACTAAATTGTTTTATATTTCTTCTGTATTAGTAAAGTTAAAGCTATGGCGGACAATACCTGCAGAGAGAGAGAAGAGGAATTGTTCGACATCATATGCAGCCCTCACAGGCTAGATGATCTGAATGAAGCAGATGACGGCTCCCAATATTTGAACAATACTGGAGAGGGTGATGAAAAGATATTCGATCTCGACGACCGAGCTGATGAAGTCATGAACTATGATTATGATGACACAGACAATGTTTGTGATGACACAGACAATGTTGATCTTCAAATAACAAAGACTACCGTCGAGGTATATTTATATAAGCATGCATCATGGTGATCATCACATGTTTTTTTATTGAAGATATATTAATGAATCGATCTTTCTTCTTTCAGCCCTCTGGATCGAGGAAATCTGCTTCTACAGACAGCAAGACAAAGCGAGGCCCGGGCAGATTGTTGAAGGATGGTGTAAAGTACCACATTGAATCCACCAAACTTAGTGGCGAACCCCTCACGCCTAAGAACGTTGCGGACAAGTGGACTCGTCTGTGCGGAGTTCTTGTGAAGGACAAACTCCCAATCTCCATTCAAGAATGGAAAGAGCCAAAGACTAAACGTCCAGGTGTTACTTGGGTCGACGACAGAGCCAAGAAAGACCTTTTGAAATCTTTGATGGAACATTTCACACTACCAGATCATTTCACTGAAGCAGATGTGGAGAAAGTCAAGGCCGCTGCTCTTAAGAAGATGGCAATTGGATTCAACACCCACAAGAAAACTGTATGGGCCAACTACCTCGCTAATGAAAGGAAGACTCCAGATTTCGAGGGAACACTAGAGAAGCAAAGAGAACACTGGGACGATTTCATGACCTTCAAGGATTCAGAATTATCTAAGGAATGGTCGATGAAAAACAAGGCAAATGCCGCAGGAAAGACGTAGTTCCATAGGCTGGGTCCAGGTGGCTACGCGGTAGGATTGCCTAAGTGGTATAAGTATGAGCAAGAGATGGAGGATGCAGGGGTCACTCCGGTTACTAGGAACTGGCCCCCCAGGTGCAGAACTTGGTTCTATGCGCATGGGGGGCGTTGGACCCGTAGACAGGCGAAGTTTCACGGAAGGCAAATCTAAAAGGAGCTGAACAAAAGATAATTGACGCAATAGAAGAAGCTCGAAGGGGGGTGTTCACGCCCAAGAGAGAGAACGACGAGCTTACGCGCGCCCTGGGAAATCCTGAACACCCGGGAAGAACACGAGGCAAGGGTGTTATTTCCTGGTATGAGGGCTTTTCAGAATGGAACGAGGACTACAGGACCCGTGCAAGAAGGAAGATAGAGGAGGAGAAGAAAAGGAAGCTGGAGGAGGAGCGGAGGAAGCAGGACGCAGAACGCCTTCAAGGCCTAGAAGCAAGGCACGCGGACCTGGCACTCAAATTCCAGCAGCAGCAACAGGAGATCGACTCACTTAGCCAGGAAAGGGGGTCTCAGCAGCGGCAGCAGCAAGCAGATGATCGTCCAGCATTGGACAGCACTGTCCCATCCATGCCGAGAAGCAGCGTTGGTTCTGCCCCGGGCGACACACTGCTGGATACATACCCTGTGGATGACATCATAGAGAACACTAACTGTGAGCTACACTCCAAAATGAAGAACATATCCATGAAGGTGGCGGACGGCGTTACTTTTCCAGTTTCCCCCGAAGCAACCTACCATTGCATCCCGATTCCAGAGGGCTATGCTCGTGTCATGGTTGATGAAGTGGTGGACCCATATTCGGGGCTAACGCTTGACATTCCTGGAGGTGAAGACGAGCGCACACTGGGAGAGGCCATACATCGTATCATCCTATGGAGAAAGGATTCCATCATCTTTCGAAGTCCACCGACAACGCATCGTCTGCCGACTCCTCCTCGAAGTCCGCCACCGAGTCAGCAGACTCCCGCTCCTCCAAGTCCACGAACGCGTGAGACGACTCCTCCTCGAAGTCCGGCACCTCCTCCAAGTCCCGGAATGCGTGAGATGACTCCTCCGGTTTCAAGTCCGGCACAGCGTCATGCCACTTCTCCGGTTTCAAGTATGGCACCGTGTCAGGCCACACCTCCTGCTTCAAGTCCGGCACATCGTTAGGCCACTTCTCCTGGTCCAACTCCACGTCAGCCGTCTCCGCCATCTCAGCAATCATAGAAGGTACATGCCGCAGCTTTGGTGCGTAGCGGTATGAGTCGAGGTAGTTCAGGAAGTACAGGAGGAGACAAGCGATATAAATATGGTCCAAGCCTCGCTCCACTTCCTCAGAGGCCTTACAACATGACTAAGGAGCAAAACACAGCCATAGTGCAAGCCCAAGTGGACACCCATTTTGGACCGAAACGGGCACCACCGCCAAAGGAGAAAGTGCCTGAGAAAGTAATTGACCACTTCATTCGTATGGCTAGAGAACCAGCTCCCAAGCCTGTTGACTCGGACTATGAGCGCCAAATCAGGAAACTACATCGAGGACGGCTAAAGAAGGAAGCGAGCTCGTGCTCGAGCCAACAAGCAGCTAGCCAAAAATGCGGGAAAACCATTCCCCAGTTGGGAGAACAGGCCGTGCAAGCGATCCCCCTGCTTGTTGTGCCAACAACACATGAGAGGAGTAGTACGCGCGCCAAATATTATTGTGGGCAAACGGTTAGCGTTCCCCAGCATGGCGATATGGTAATAACAGAGGTTCATATAATGTAGGCTCAAATGCTCAATATCTCTGTTGGACAACTCCTCAAAATTGAGCCCATGCCTACGCTTAGAGAATCGGAAATAGCATGGAAATATGTCCGGGGCCAACCTTTGGTCCGTCCAGACAAGGTCAAGGACCTCCCAATGAGAATGTATCAGTTGCATCAATGGTACATGAACATTACCAAGATTTCCAATCGAGAGTCCCTCATGGTGAATGTCAAGCATGAGCATTATTACCATGAGAAAGCTCGAGCCATTGAGTATCCAGAACTATTTCAGTTATACAATCAAGACGCACTCAGCAAGTCTATCGTCAGTTGCTATTGTCTGTAAGTGATTTCTTTTTATTATTTAAGTCTCAAGCTAGTTATGTGGTGATAATTTTGATCAATCATTACATGTAATTATCCTCACTATATTCTTTTCTTGTGGTATTATCTACAGGATGAAGATGTATGAAATGAAAAAAGCTAGACGCTATGGCGTTGGGTTCATTGACCCAAATACCATTAATGAGGACATATGGCAGATTGAATGTTGTCAAGATGCTGTAGAGGAAAGCATGATAGAGTTCTTGAAGCGCCTCAATAGCAATGAAGATATACTACTTCCTTACAACTTCCCGTGAGTCACACTGTCTTGTACTACAAATTCTGTTTTTGCTTACTAGCTAGCTAGATGTTAATAATTAAGTGTATATGATTTACGGTAGTTGATTAATTTTATGCACATGCCCGCTTAATTAAGACATGCAAACATGTGCGTATGCAGTTGGCACTGGGTCTTGTTAGACATTAAAGTTGAGGAAGGAAAAGTTGAATTACTGGACTCACTAACTAAAGAAGATAAAGACTACACCATCGTGAAGGGGATAGTCAACAGGTAATTTCAATCATTATTAACTATATCTCAGCCTATTAATTATTACTTCGTCATTTCCTGATATGAACTATTTAATAACTCCTTTATTAATTTTCTTTGCCGGCAGGCAGGGCATGGGCAAAGTTCATCAAGGTGACTCCAGGCAAGTGGCCAAAAAAGTTGTTTTGGCATCGGCCCAAGGTAAGTAATTAAGTAGTACTAGCTAGCTACCATCTCTTTAATTCTTGTTTCAATATCGTTAATTAATTATCATGCTTGATTAATCATTATCTGATTCAATTCCATTCTTGTAAAGGCCCTGAAGCAGGCGCCGGGGAATAATCTGTGTGCATTCTACGTTTGTGAGAACATTCGCATGATGACGTGCGAAAGGAGTAGATCTGATAGACAGGACAGGGTACGTTTGTCAGAACACTATTCACACCATTATCGATATCTAGTCACACAACTAACACACATGCATATTGATCTCCTTCTTAACAGTTCAGATCGGTGCGGGATAAGCTCCTACCATCGGACCGCATACTAGCACTTCAAGAGGAAATAGCCGGATTTTTGCTCTACCAGGTCATAGATCCCAAAGAGAATACTATTACCCACTACCGCCCCCATGAACCACTTGTCATCGTGCTCCGGAGGCACCAAAGGCAACATATGTAGGATAAATTGTATATGTATATACACATGTGTATGTGTGAATAATTAATGGTGTTGGTTTGTGAGACATTCCAAGATATATATATATATATATATATATATATGCGGTTCTACGTACGAGAAAATCTATTTATATATATGCATAACTTGTACAATTTGTAGTATCGTGAAATACCAGCAAACAAAAAAATTGAATGGACAATAAATCAAAAAAAACCCAAATATTTAGTACCGGTTGGTGTTACCAACCGGTACTAATGCCCTATGCGCACCCGGGCCTGGCTCGTGCCACGTGGTGGCACTTTAGCGCTGGTTCGTGACGAACCGGTACTAAAGGGGGGGCCTTTAGTCCCCACTCTTTAGTGCCGGTTGGCAAACCGGCACTAAAGGCCGTTACGAACCAGCACTAAAGGCCGGTTCTGCACTAGTGTTGGTTTGGCCTACTAGATTGATCTTTCTTGCAATGGGAGAAGTGCTTAGCTTTGGGTTCAATCTTGCAGTGTCCTTACCCAGTGACAATAGGGGTTGCAAGGCACGTATTGTATTGTTGCCATCGAGGATAAAAAGATGGGGTTTATATCATATTGCATGAGTTTATCCCTCTACATCATGTCATCTTTCTTAATGCGTTACTCTGTTCTTCATGAAATAATACTATAGATGCATGCTGGATAGCTGTCGATGTGTGGAGTAATAGTAGTAGATGCAGGCAGGAGTCGGTCTACTTGTCACGGACGTGATGCCTATATACATGATCATGCCTAGATAATGTCATAATTATTCGCTTTTCTATAAATTTTGACAGTAATTTGTTCACCCACCGTAATACTTATGCTATCTTGAGAGAAGCCACTAGTGAAACCTATGGCCCCCGGGTCTGTCTTTTATCATATAAGCTTTCAATCTACTTTTATTTGCATTTTTACTTTTCCAATCTATATCATAAAATACCAAAAATATATTTATCTTATCATACTATCTCTATCAGATCTCACTTTCGCAAGTGGCCGTGAAGGGATTGACACCAAAAATATCATACTATCTCTATCATACTATCTCTATCATACTATCTCTATCAGATCTTATCATACTATCTCTATCATACTATCTCTATAAAATACCAAAAATATATTTATTTGCATTGGTTGCGAGTTCTTTGTTTGTTTGTGTTGGTGCGTGGGACTTTTGAGGAGCCTCCTACTAGATTGATACCTTGCTTCTCAAAAACTGAGGGAAATACTTACTCTACTATTGCTGCATCACCCTTTCCTCTTCAAGGAAAACCAACGCAAGCTCAAGAGGTAGCATTGCCTACTCTTGATTGTGCCTACACTATATGGAGATTTCTTGAGGAAAGATTTCCAAACTATTCCTTGCAAAATCTAGATGATATTCTTCATAAGTCTATCGCCTTGAGTAAGATGAATTCCAATGATCCTAAGTTTGGTGATTGTCTATTTGAGCTTACAAATCTTATGCGTGCCAAAGGAGATGTTGGAATTATTAGCAATATTATTTCCGAAGCTATTAGAATTCATAAAGATGGTCATTGTCAAAATCATTTGTCTAATGAATCACCCTCTCTAGGAATTGATCCACCACATGACGATGTTGAACATGGATACTATGATGAGGATGATGATAGTGACTATGATCTTGATGATGCAATGAGACACTTTGGTCTTATGGCAAATCTTCGTGGATACATGGCAGGAGGAAAGGAATGGGTCCTTGATAGTGGATGTACCTATCACATAACCTGGGATAAAGATATGTTTCGTGAGCTTGCTGAAAATGGCGGCCGTCGAAAGTATGTCCCCTTTGGTGATAACTCAAACGGTAAGGTGGTTGGCCTCGGCAAGGTGCCCATCTCACATGATAGCTCCATACAAAATGTCATGCTCGTTGAATCTCTTGGCTATAATCTGCTTTCTGTTTCTAGACTAGCTGACTTTGGTTTCAATGTCCTATTTACCGAAGTAGATTGCCAAGTGTTTTGTAGAGATAACCCTAAAATGGTCTTTACTGGCATATGTAGAGGTGATCTATACATTGTTGATTTCACTAAAAAGGCTCAACCTAGAACTTGCTTAATTGCTAAATCTTCCAAAGGCTGGTTGTGGCATAGACGGTTAGATCATGTGGGCATGCAAAACCTTGATAAACTTATTAAAGGTGATCATATCCATGGTGTTAAAAATGTTATATTTGATAAGGATAGACTTTGTAGCGCTTGCCAAGCAGGAAAACAGGTTGGAGGAAGCCACCCCGTGAAGAACATCATGACCACGAGAAGACCGCTCGAGCTACTTCATATGGATCTCTTTGGTCCCAACGCCTACAAAAGTCTCGGTGGAAACTCATTTGGTCTAGTTATAGTTGATGATTTTTCAAGATTTACGTGGGTGTTCTTTCTCGATGACAAATCGCAGGTCCAAAAGATCTTCAAAAACTTTGCCAGGAAGGCCCAAAATCAATTTAAAGTGAAGATCAAGAAGGTTCGCAGCGACAAAGGAACGGAGCTCAAGAACGCCAATGTGGACACCTTTCTTGATGAAGAAGGGATCTCACATGAGTTCTCGGCTACGTACACACCTCAACAAAATGGAGTTGTTGAGAGGAAGAACCGGACGCTCATCGAAATTGCAAGAACGATGCTTGATTAATACAAGACACCAAACACTTTTGGGCGCAAGCGGTTGAGATAGCTTGTCATGCAACAAATCGCTTGTATCTTCACAAGCTACTCGGCAAGACGGCATACGAGCTCCTCACTGGTAACAAACCCCAAGTTGGATACTTTCGAGTATTCGGCTCAAAGTGCTACATTCTTGATAAGTATCATCGTTCTAAATTTGCTCCCAAATCTCATGAAGGTTTCCTACTTGGTTATGGCTCAAACTCTCACACTTACCGTGTCTACAACAATTTCACCCGAAAGGTTGAAGAGACGGTAGATGTGAAGTTTGATGAATCTAACGGCTCGCAAGTAGAGCAATTGACAATTGATGTAGGAGAAAGACCCTTCAGAAGCAATCAAAGACTTTTCTATTTGCAAGATCTGTCCAACAGAGGGGAAGGAGAGTACCTCGTCTGTCCAAGTGGAAGCTTCTACCTCACAACAAGGTGAACCAAGAGTTGATATGGAAGCATCCACAAGTGGGGCACACCAAGATGAAGAGAATGAGGAAGTACACCAAGATGAACCTCATCAACCTCCTTCTCCACCACGACAAGAGAATGACAACGTCAACAATGAAGAAGGCCAATAAGAAAAACAAGATGATGAAGAAGATGTTCCACCCCGACCAAAACAAAAGCTCTCACGAGTTCGAGCAAGAGTCGCTAGAGACCATCCCTTCGAGAAAATCTACAATGATATCCAAACCGGGAGAATCACTCGCTCTAAATCTCGTTTGGCTAGTTTTTGTGAACATTATTCATTCATATCTAGCATTGAGCCCATGAAGGTTGAAGAAACATTGGAAGATCCGGATTGGATAAATGCCATGCATGAAGAACTACACAACTTTGAGAGAAACCAAGTATGGACATTGGTCGAGAAGCCCGACAACAACCACAACATCATCGGTACCAAATGGGTGTTTCGCAACAAGCAAGATGAAGATGGACAAGTAGTTCGCAACAAAGCACATCTCATCGCCCAAGGCTACACTCAAGTCGAAGGTATGGACTATAGTGAGACATATGCCCCCGTTGCTAGACTTGAGTCCATTCGCATCTTACTTGCCTATGCTAATCACCATGATATAACTTTATACCAAATGGACATTAAAAGTGCGTTTCTAAATGGTGAAATTGAGGAGGAAGTTTATGTTAAACAACCGCCCGGCTTTGTTAATCCTAAGAAACCCAATCATATTTACAAACTTCACAAAGCTCTTTATGGTCTTAAACAAGCTCCTAGAGCGTGGTATAAATGCTTGACCAAGTTCCTTATTGAATAAAGCTTTGAGATTGGAAAAATTGATTCTACTATTTTCACTAAAAGGGTTAATGAAGAATTATTTGTATGCCAAATTTATGTTGATGATATTATATTTGGATCAACTAACCCTCATTTTAGTGAGAAGTTTGAAAAGCTTATGTCGGAGAAGTTTGAGATGTCTATGATGAGTAAACTCAAGTTCTTTCTTGGTTTGCAAATCAAGAAAACTAAGGAAGTTACCTTTGTCTCTCAAACGGAGTGTACCAAGGACTTTTTCAAGAAGTTCAATATGCAAGAATGCAAAGGTATGAGTACACCCATGCCTACTAGTGGACATCTTGACTTGACTAAAGATGGTGAACCCGTTGATCAAAAGGTTTACCGCTCTGTGATTGGTTCATTATTATATCTATGCGCCTCTCGTCCCGATATTATGCTAAGTGTTTGCATGTGTGCACGATATCAAGCGGCCCCTAAAGAATGTCATCTTAAGGCTGTGAAAAGGATAGTGAGATACTTAATACATACACCAAATTTTGGCATTTGGTATCCTAAGATATCTTCTTTTGATCTTGTTGGCTACTCCGATTCGGACTATGGCGGAGACAAGGTTAATAGAAAGTCCACTTCGGGTACTTGTCAATTTCTTGGTAGATCTCTTGTGTCTTGGTTCTCCAAGAAACAGGACCAAGAAACAAAACTCGGTATCCTTATCCACCGCCAAAGCGGAATACATTGCCGCCAGTTCATGTTGTGCTCAATTACTTTGGATGACCCAAACTCTTAAAGATTATGGGATATATGTGAAACATGTCCTTTGCTTTGTGACAATGGAAGTCCTATTAAGATTTCTCACAATCCCGTGCAACATTCTCAGACTAAGCATATTGAAGTTGATCATCATTTCATTCGACATCATGTTGCTAAGGGTGATATTAACCTTAAGCATGTTCGTACCGACAAGCAATTGGTGGATATATTCACTAAACCACTTGATGGGAAAGTGCTTTGCAGGTTGAGAGGTGAATTGAGCATCATTGATGCTTCAAACTTGGAGTAGGGACTCCATTTGGATACATGCAAGACACGAACCCATGACTAATCCTTGATACTTCTCTTATGATGATAACCACATATCTAGGATATATTTGCACCCTTGCATGTCATCTAACCCTTGTAGGTACTTGGATGAATTGAAATATATGAGATTGCAACTCACTCGCATCTTGAGCAATCTCTACATCACCAAGTCTCTACATTATGGTGGTTGAAGACAAGGAAGCATGAAACCCTTCAAATATATCCTTTGACAATTCCTATATAAAATTTCATGAATGTCATTTTGGAAGCACAAGTGCTATTCCTTGCAAAACTAATTCATGTAGGTAGACGAACTCCAATTACAAGTGGTGCTCCAAATGAACTACATCAACATTGAGCATCCCACACAAGGTCAACTACATGATCAAGATCAACACCACCGCCCAAGGTATGTTATTCCATCTTAGAGAAGCTTTACCCCAATACATGGGTCAAAGCAACTCAACAAGATGTGAATACATCAAAATGCTTGAACGAAAAATGGCAACCCTATTTTGAGCTTAAACGATGAGTATGACCTATGATCAAGTGTCTTCACTTGACTCCTAAGTCAATATACTCTAACATAGGTGACTACGTCGCCGACCAATTCTAGATGAAGTTCTCTAGTGTTTCTCCTTGTTCTTGCATTTGTCTCATGAATATTTGTTCCCCTTTCAAAAAAAAACTTCATCTAGATTTCTTCTCTTTTATTTTTTGCATATCCCCGCATCCAATTCATTGCAAATCCTTTAGTTAATTCCTTGCAAATCCTTGTGAGATCTTATTTGCTTAGTGAGCTGAGCTGACTAGTGTTTTTTTCTCTGTGATTAACTCGGACACACCGACTTGCCTCTTTCGGTCAAACCGAAACATTTCACTGCCACCGAAGAAAACAACTCGGTGTAGCTGATCTCAATGCTGAGAAAACACTTTGTCATTTGCATCCTGCACATTTTGTTCCAGCTCCACTTGATGATTCTTTTCCTCTACCAGCACCCTATTTTTCCCTGCTACTTTGCTATGTGACTCAAGGACCAAACCTATTTTGACTCATACTCCAGAAGTTCCCTTCTTGGAAATTAATGTCAAAGGGGGAGAGAGAGAGAGCTCACATAAAAGCTTAATCATATCAAAAGGGTGAAAGAGAGATAAATAATCACATCACAGAGAGACCCCAGTTGCATGGTATTCAAAGAGGATAAGTCACATGTCTTTAGAGGGGAAAGACATGTTCATGTTGTTTATGTTTTGTTTGTGTGTTTTCTTTGCTCTGATTTTCTATTCCCTATCTTCTCCCAATATCCCATATAAGATTTAGGGGGAGCAAGACAACCAAGGGAAGGAATTCATTGCATATCTTTACCTTTGGGGACATGTCTACACTCAAATAGAGTACCTAGTACTCACTCTATACATGTCATCCCAATCTTGGTACTCTTGTGGTTTACTGCTCTTGCTCTATTTAGTAGATGTTTCTCTGTGGTCTATCTTTGTTTACTCAGGTTCATCTCTTCCAAGGCTAGCTCAAGACCACAAGGTAAGTATATGCATAACACTCATGTGCATTAGGATCTCTTGCTGATGTACATATTGTTTGCAAGAAGGACTCATGAACATGAAGGCACACTTCCTATATTCACACCATTTGCTCTGATGCATATAGCCAAGATACATGTAACTCATTGCTTGCTCTCTCAGATTACACACTCACATGATCTTATGTTCCATATTTACATGATCGCATACATGTAGGGGGAGCCTATGCATGTTACATGTCCTTCCAAAGCTTTACCTGCCTTTCTCTATATCTTTATCTAAAGCTTTGATTTTATGTTGTCATAAATTACCAAAAAGGGGGAGATTGAAAGCACAAGTGCTCCCTGGGTGATTTTGGTAATTAATGTCAACATATCTCTTGTTGGACTAATACTTTTATCTAGTGTATTTCAAATAAGGCCAACAGTCGAGTGGCATGGAAAAGAGGATGTGGAACGCCTTCAAGATGCTAAGGACTAAGGATTGGCTCAAGCTCAAAGCTCAGGACTCTACATTTTAATTTTAGTGATCCAAGATCACATTGAGTCTATAGGAAAGCCAATACTATTAAAAGGGGATGAGGTGTTGCTTAATGGCTTGCTTGCTCAAAGTGCTTAGTGATATGCTCCAAAAGGCCTCAACTACTTTCTCATATCCACATATGTCCCAAACCAAAAGTCAAACTTGGCCCCACCGATTTGATCCATCCGGCATCACCGAGTTCAAATGACATAGCCACTACCAAAAACCCTAATCAATTTGGTCACACCAATGGGATCTCGGTCTCACCGAGATGGGCTTGCAAACTCTCTGTTACCTATTGCAATAATCTCGGTCTCACCGAGATATGCAATCGGTCCTTGAGTTTGCTTGACCAACTCTCTGTTTCGCTTATTACCAATATCGGTCCCACCGAGTTTGTGTAATCGGTCAAACCGAGATGAGGTTTTACCCTAACCCTAGCACATCGGTCCCACCGAGTAGATCATATCGGTCCCACCGAAATGCCTAATGGTCACATTATGAACTGAATCGGTCTGACCAAGTTTCATGATTCGGTCTCACCGAGTTTGGTAAATTGTGTGTAACGGTTAGATTTTGTGTGGAGGCTATATATACCCCTCCACCCACTCTTCATTCATTGAGAGAGCCATCAGAACGCGCCTACACTTCCAGCATACATTTTCTGAGAGAGAACCACCTACACTTGTGTTGAGGTCATGATATTCCATTCCAACCACATAAATCTTGATCTCTAGCCTTCCCCAAGTTGCTTTTCACTCAAATCTTCTTTCCACCAAATCCAATCCTAAGAGAGAGAGTTGAGTGTTGGGGAGACTATCATTTCAAGCACAAGAGCAAGGAGTTCATCAACAACACACCATCTATTACCTTTTCACTACTGGAATCTGCTACTTTGCCATCTGCCTGATCTTTGCCATCGGCTAGCGGACGGCAAAGAAGCTCTTTGCATCAGCTACCGACAAGCCGATGACAAAGAAACGGCGGATGGCAAAGAAGCTCTTTGCCATGAGCCATTTCGTTGCCATCCGCCAGCTGACGGCAAAGAGGGAGGTGGCCCCCACCCACCCGCCCGTTTAAAAAAACTTAACACCCCCACCTCTTTGCCGTCAGCTAGCAGACGACAAAGTGAGACAACGGCAGACGGCAAAGAGTGGCGGACGGCAAAGAGCTTCTTTAACTAACGGAAGCTACACCCCCCCCCCCCCCCCCGCCCGTTACTCTCCTCTTCCTCTCTCCTCCCCGACGGCCCGCCCTAGATCCACCGCCGCCCCCGCCCCCGCCCCCTGCCGCCCGGCGCCGCCCCTGCCACCCGGCGCCACCCCCCACCACCCCTCCGCCCCCACCCCACCCGCCAACGCCCCGTCTCCCCGCCACCCGCCGCTCGGCGACGCCCCGTCGCCCCGCCCCCGCCCCCCGCCGCCCCTGCGGCCTGGCGCCGCCCCCGTCCCCCGCCGCCCGGTGCCGCCCCCGCCCCCACCACCCCTCCGCCCCACCACCCCCGCCGACCGTCCCATTGCTCCGGTGAGGGAACTACTTTTTTTTTGTTTTTTCATTTTTTTTGTTGTTTAATTGTTAGTTCTAGATTGTGTTAGTGTTAGTGTTAGAAAATAATTAGAAGAAGTAGAAGAAGTTGAAGTAGTAGAAAGATGAAAAAAGAAGAAGAAGAAAAGAAGTAGAAGAAGTAGAAGAAGAAGAAAAGAAGAAGCGAAAAGAAGTGAAAATTTAGAAAAAAGATGGAAGAAGAAGAAGAAGAAAGGAAAGAAGAAGAAGAAGAGAAAGAAAGAAGAAGGATAGAAGGAAATACCATGCCAATCGTACCAAGACTTCAACGTCTTTTCATGGTCGAAGAGACGGCCAGACAGATGACATGGCACAAAACAGGCGAAAGAACCGAACTAGATGCAGATGGGAAACTGATGATGGTACACACATCGGATGGTGTTGCATGGAAAAGGTTTGATGAATTACATGCTGACAAAGCGGCAGATCCGAGGCATCCTCGAGTCGGCATCAGCACTGATGGGTTCAGTGTGTTTGGTATGACGGCAGCCCAATAAAGTTGTTGGCCCGTATTTGTCTTTCCACACAATCTCCCCCCCCCCCCCCCCCGGACAGATTATGCAAAGAAAGAACATTTTCCTGACGTTGATAATTCCAGGGCCCAACTATCCGGGGAAAAATATGAATGTGTACATGCAGCCACTTAAGGACGAATTGCACGAAGCCTGGGATAATGGGTTCAAGACATACGACGCCTATAGCAAACGAATCTTCATAATGTGTGTCTGGTACATGTACTCGACGCATGACTTGCCGGCGTATGCGCTATTCGTTGGCTGGTGTGTGCATGGAAGGTTCCCGTGCCCCACATGCAAGGGAGCTCTTGAGTTTCGTTGGCTTCAGGCCGGTCGCAAGTTTTCTTGCTTTGACATGCATAGATAGTTCCTGGATCCTCGCCATAAGTTCAGGAAAGACAAGAAGAACTTCATCAGAGGTAGAGTTGTAAAAAACTCTGCACCACCTGCGTTGACAGGCCAACAGACACTGGGTCAGTTAAACGCTCTCGAGCCAGATCTAGAGCGTCCAGGTACTTCAAGGGGTATAATTCTGAGCATGCCTGGACTCACAAAACATGCTTATGGGATCTGCCTTACTTCAAAGACCTCCTTTGCCCACACAACATTGACGTGATGCACACTGAGAAGAATATCGCCGAGGCACTTTTTGGTACATTGTTCAGCATAGATGGGAAGTCAAAGGATAATACTAAGGCTAGAGTCGATCTGGAGGCGCTATGTTATAGGCCGTTACAAAACATGAAAGAACTGAAAGGAAAGCAGAACTGGACGAAGCCAAAGGCATGGTTCAATCTTGGAAGGCCAGCTATGAGGGAAATTATCTTGTGGGTGAAAATGCAGTTGATGTTCCCCGATGGGTATACAGCGAATCTAAAGAGGGGAGCGAGTCTTGATAAATTGAGGATATTTGGTCTCAAGAGTCATGATTGGCACATATGGATTGAGCGGGTAATGCAGGTGATGTTGCGTGGCTTCATCCCTGAGGATGAATGGCTAGTACTGGCAGAACTCAGCTATTTCTTCCGTGTTCTTTGTGCGAAAGAACTATCACCTGGCGTGCTAGAAGAAATGGAAGAGTTGGCGCCAGAGTTGATCTGCAAGTTAGAGAAGATCTTTCCACCGGGCTTCTTTAATCCAATGCAGCATTTGATTTTGCATCTCCCGACCGAGGCAAGATTGGGGGGGCCCGTGCAAAATCGTTGGTGCTACCCAACTGAGAGGATGCAGAAGACACTTCGAGAAAAATGTAAAAATAAACGTAGAATTGAAGTGTCTATGGCTGAGGCATTCATCACTGAGGAGGCGGCAAACTTCGTGACAGCACACTACGAAACCAAAAATCGTCATTTGCATAATCCGAAGCCTCGGTACAATGCTGACGAGCCTAAAAGGGTGGATCCAACCTCAGCCTATTCAATGGCAATCTCGCACCAGCCAGTGTTTCAAATCCGGTATCTTTGGATAACGAAGAATGGCGGACCATTTCGTTGTATATCTTCAACAACCTGATAGAAGTGTGCCGTACATCGGGTAAGTTCTCGGTACATCGTTTCGCAACTTCTATTTCCTTTGAACTGCTCTTATTCCTGGATATTTCATACAATCGATATGTCGCCCTATTCTCGTATGGAGCGGTGATCCAAAAGGATTCTGTCGAAGAGTATGAGCTTCTCGCAAAGCAAGGAGGCGGCTATCCCGGTTTCATCTCTTGGTTCAAACAAACGGTAAATTCTATTAGACAATTTCATTTCATTCGCTAATTTGTGCGTAATGCAACAATCCTTTTATATTAAACTTGTAGGCTAATTCAGAGTCTATGGACGCCGAATTGAGACAAGTCGCTAATGGTTTTGACTATAAGGTCCGTTCATTTGACAAATACGACATCAACGGGTATCGTTTTCGTACCTATGGCAAAGAGCTATCTATGGCCGACCGAAAGTCTACAAGTTGTTGTCTATCTGCTATCAGCGAAGGAGGTACCGAGTATTATGGGAGAGTTGAAGCAATTTATGAACTTCTATTCTATGGTGAAAACCCGCCGAATGTCGTAGTCTTCAAATGTTATTGGTTTCAGCCGAAGGAGACTAGGACTCATAAACATATAGGGCTAGTTTAAATCAACCAAAGCACCCATTTAGATGTTCCTGATGTCTATATTATGGCTCAACAGGCGACCCAAGTATTCTATCTACCCTGGGCCTGCCAAACTAATCCAAATCTGAAAGGTTGGGATGTCGTTTATGAAGTGCCGCCACGTGCTAGACTATCTCCCCCAAAGGAAGAGGATTATGAACCTCACATTAACCCAGACACATATGAAGGAGAATTCTTCCAAGTGACACGTCTTTCCAAAAAGCGTTTCAAGAACCGGTATACTTCACCCAAAAACATTGAAGTAGACAGCGACAGTGAATCCCGCATCACCCCAGAGGAGGAACAAGAAGAGCCGAAACAAGAAGAGGTTACTGCTACGGACGACCTCTCAATGCTTGACCGATTACGTAAAGGTGGCCTTCCACATGTTGATGCCACTAACCCTATGAGCCCGTCATTGATTATAGTGATGATGATGATTATGCATTTATTGATGATACTGATCGAGATTATTAGTAGTGTCAGGTATTCAATTTTTTTATGTTGTACTTGATGATGATACACTTAAGTGATATACATATTATTATTCATGTTGGTATTTTTTTATGTTACTAATTTCGTTTACTCTTTGTCATGGCAGGTGTTGAAAGATGGAAGGGGAGCCGACTGAGGCCAAGGACAAACGTGACCAAATTGAAGGTGTGCCACACCATCAAGGTAGCTCCAGCTTATATCTGTTCGGGCGGAATTGTTTAATGTGGTTTTCTTCATGATTAATGCAATTCATTCATCATGCTAGCTTGAGCCCTTTAATTACTAATTTACTTTGTTTCTCTCTTTCAGGCATGCTACAATAAGATGGATAAGGTGCCAGAGGGGTACGACCTGTATGCCATGGCCCACACTGCCTCTTACAAGCAAGTCAAGGGGAAGGCGAGGAAAGGGGAGGAGTTTAACCCGAGCCAGATCCCATACAATCCAGAGCAGGTGATGATATCTAGTGGCGGGAGGTCCTGTGGCTCCATAGCCATTGATCCAGAGATTGCTCCTGAGACCACGGTGAGTTTAATTTGAATGGACGTTACTTGCTAGTCTTAACATTTGAGTGTCATCATGCAAACGAAACATTGGAAATGATCTTTGGTGCAGTGTAACTCCACACAAGCATCACACGATCCTTCTCCAGCTACTGGCATGAGCCAGCCCGCTCCCACACCTCCATGATCAAGGTAAGTTTCTCTAGTTTTTTGCTTAACAAATGCATAAAGACCTAGACTTAGCTTTATTTCATCCAATATGCTTACCTTAATGACCTAGAGTTAGCTTCTTTTCCTGCAAAATGACTTAATAGGCTTACTGACCTCCAAAACCAGCCATTTTACCTAAGTTAGCTCTAAAACGATCTATACTTAGCTTTGTTTCCTCCAAAATGACCTAAGTTAGTTATAATATGCTTAGTTAACTAGGTTTGCTCAATAATGACATGTACTTACCATACTTATGTAAAAAAACGGCATAATTAGCTTAGTTAGCTCATAAACGATCCATTTTACCTACATTAGCTCTAAAATGATGCATTTTACCTAAGTTAGGTCATAAACGATCCATTTCACCTAAGTTACCTCACAAACGATGGCGTGCTTCTTCTTTTAGTCTTCTTCTTCTAGTCACCTTTTCCGAACTTTCTTACACTACTAGGGAAAAGCCTATACACAGAATCTTACCAGCAGCGCTCTTCAAAGTACCACGCTACTGCTACTTAGCAGCAGCGCGTGTCTGCCAAATGCGCTATTGACTTGGAAGTATCAGTAGCGCGTGTGTAGCCTACAGCGCTACTGCTATAGTTGCCATGACCTTGGCCCCCCCGCTAGCTATAGCAGTAGCGCACTTTACTATAGAGTGCTACTGCTACTCAGGTTAGCTGTAGCGTGTTTTGGCAAACGCGCTACAACTATCCCTACCTTATCCCCACGCACGACCGGCCCTCTCACTCACACTCTCACTCTCGCCCGCGTCAACCGTCGTCGTCCGTCGCCGCCGCCGTCGCCTTCGTCCGTCCGCCGCCAAGGTACTCCCCTCCTTCCGTCCGTCCTCCATCCTCCTCACACATCCTCCCTCCGCCTGCGGCCGCCCCTCCCTCCTCCGCCGCCGCCCTCCTCCCTCCGCCTGTGGCCGCCCCTCCTCCCTCCTCCGCCGGTAGCCCTCCTCCCACCGCCCTCGACCTCGCCGCCCCTAGCTACCTCTCCGTCGCCCCCCACCCCCTGCCACTAGTTAGTACTAGATTTAGTAGTAGTAGATGTTAATTTAGGGTTAGCTAGTACTAGATGTTGCTTAGTTAGTACTAGATTTTTAGTAGTAGTATTGGTAGTTGAACTACTTTAGTTGTAGTTGAACTAGTTTAGTAAGTAAATTAATAAACTAGTTGAACTAGTTGAATTAACAGAACTAATCTATTTTTAGTAAGATAATTAATATAACTAGTTGAACTACTTTATTTTTAGAAAGAACTAGTTTTTTTTCTATTTATAGTAAGTTTATATTTAGTAAGAACTAGTTGAATTAATAAAACTAGTTGAACATGTCATGTTTGTTGTTAGTGATAACTTATATGGTTTCAGGTGACCTCCGTCGTCCCCGTCACCGACCCCCTCCGACATCCCCGCCGTCGTCCCAGTCATCGATCCCCTCCGACATCGAGGTGAGACCAGCCAAATATCCTTGTATATCTTGTGTTGTTGCTCAAATTGGATGTGGTTGCCCAAGTGGCCGTTCATGTTCAGTTTACATCTCCGAGTGGCCTATGTTTTGCCGGAGTGTTGATTAATTTCCTTTCCGGCAAATTTCAGGTGCTCGATATGTCCTTTTTTAGCAATGGTCATGCCGGATTTTGTCGTGAATTCTGGCATGACTTGTGCTAGAATATGTACAAGTTTAATCTTTGAATTATGATTGTAGGAAATGTCGTACTCGGACGACGACGGTCTCCCGGGGGAGTGTAGCTGGTGCCACGACGATCGAGGTATGTGCGACAGGTTCGTTCGGCTGGACGACGATCGGCGCTTCAGCATTAAGCTCGAGGAGACCTTCGATTGTGAAACGGTACGCAACAATGACAAGTGTTTTTTTCTCCATTAAGCATGACTTCAACTATTTCAACGTCTAATTTTCATATTTACAATTCGACTAGCTTATCCCATGCCATGCAAGGCGCTATGTCTTGGAGAGGATGGGTTTTGAAGACCATGAAAATTTCGAAACAAAGAAAATACACCTAAGTACCCATCATGATATGGATTTTGAAGTAAATCTGTACAATGCTCAGAGCGTAACCCATTTTGGTTGCCAAAATTGGGAAGGACTTTGCAAAATGTATGGTTTTTATGAGGGTATGATTGTCACCATGGATCTTGGTGATCCTGACAGCGAGGAAGACAATATAGACATTTGGGTCCTTGTTGATACGCTTCCGATTGTACTGCTATGTGAGTTTCTCAAACATAGTTATTAACTAATTTATATTGTTTATTTAAAAATAGTTGATAGCTTATTTCCATTGACAGCTTATTTTGATTCTTCAAAGACTGTGCGGAAGATGGTAGATAAAACCCACTACACCGAAGGCACCCAATTAACGTATAAGGAGAAAAATCATCTGATCGCATTTTGTACTCTTCTTGAGAATTACAATGACTATTATCGAACTCGTCCAAATTATGGTGAATACGTGCCACTGGTGCATGTGTTGAACAACGATAACTTCTCTGGAGATACCCTGGTAAGATTTTTTAATATTACGACATCCGTCCATTTTTTTTGCATACTTCTAAAACTAGCACATCATTGCTAACTACGAAGTTATTATTATGTTTTTCAACAGAAACTCCCGATGGATTGTGTGCCTCATCTGATGTCTCTGCATGGTCGCCTCTCAGTTCTGAACATACTGCTAGGTAAATCTACGGAGCTCACCTGTGCATATCGGATTTCTAAAACCCGTGAACACATGATCATCAGAGAATGGAAGAAATGTATGGACATTCGCAAGGAGGTTCTTGGAAGTAACATTCAGCGAAAGGCAAGAATGGGAGACAGGCTAATCTCCATTCTCCATAATGGAGAGTCAGGGGCTATCTTGTTTTTTGTTATTTTACCTTAGAAAATGTAGTAGGTCTTAATCGAATGTAATAGGTCCTATGAGGTACAATATGTTTATTATGTGGTAATGTGTTAGAGTTGATAATGATGATCTTGAGGAGGTGTTATGTGATGTCAATGATGAAAATGATGATATTGAGGAGGTGTTATATGACAATGATGTATTATGATGCTAAGTTATTAATGATATGATGATGATGATATTATTATATCATTGGGTGAAAGAACCGCGGATTAGTTTCAAGTGGATGGACATCCACTTGAAACTGGTCCACGGTTCTTTCACCCCATGATGTAATAACTCATTATGATGTAAAAAGAATCTCTAAATTCCTGTTGTATGAAAACTTGTGTAAAGGTGTATGAATACAACATGAAAAAGAAAAGAAATAAAATACTAAATAATAGTAGTAGCACGGGTAAGGAGAAGCGCTACTACTAATTACCAGTAGCGATGTTCTAAAGAACCGCTGCTACTAAGTCAATTTAGCAGTAGCGTGGGTCAGGACGCGCTATTGCTAAGCATTAGCTGTAGCGCCTTATCAGTAGCGCTCCTTCCCGCGCTACTGATAGGCCCAAAACCCGCGCTGCTGCTAGGCTTTTCCCTAGTAGTGTTATTTGCCATTTTGCAGATTTCATTCACTTCTCGGAAGCTAGCTTGCTATGGAGTGCTTGTTTTTTATTTCATTCTCTTCTAGTATTCTTCTAGCTTGCTACGATGGAACTTGCTATCTTGATGAAACTTTGCATTGTAATATGTATGTGCAACTTCCTAATGGTTGCAACTTATGTGTATGTGCAACTTGCTATGTATGAGTGGATGGAACTATATATGTATGTACGATGAAACTTATCTGCTGTTAAATAGCCCTGTGAAATATATCTATATATGTCATATATATTTGCTGTGAAAATTGTTGGATTTAAAAAAAACAGGGAAAAAAGCCATTATCAGGCTCTTTGCCGTCTGCCACCGACGGCAAAGGGCTGTTTGCCATCAGCAGTGGACGGCAAAGAGGCCACGTGGCAGGCAACTGTGCTTCCTGGGAGGCTGACCTATTTGGTCAGTTTGCCAACAGTGGCTGACGGCAAAGAGGAAAAAAAAACTTTCCCTACAGCGGCAGTCGGCAAAGGCCTTCCAATGTTTGCCGTCAGCGGCCGACGGCAAAGGCTTGCCGTTAACCACCTAACGGAGTAACAGCGCAATTATTGCCGTCAGCATTCTTTGCCGTCGGCAGCTGATGGCAAAGGACCCTTTACCGTCAGCCGCCCGAAGCGGACGGCAATGTAGCTCTTTGCCGTCCCTTACATTGCCGTCCACTTTTGCCTTCCGCGGCCGGCGGCAAAGACCTTTGCCGTCCGCCATCCATGCCTTTGCCGTCCGTCGTGGTTGATGGCAAAGTAGCTGATTCCTGTAGTGTTTGGAGAGTGGTGTCTCCTAGATTGGTTAGGTGTCACTTGGGATCCTCCGTCAAGATTGTGGAGTTGAACCAAGGAGTTTGTACGGGCAAGGAGATCGCCTACTTCGTGAAGATCTACCTTAGTGAGGCAAGTCCTTCATGGGCGATGGCCATGCTGGGATAGACAAGGTTGCTTCTTCGTGGACCCTTCTGGGTGGAGCCCTCCGTGGACTCGCGCAACCGTTAGCCTTCGTGGGTTGAAGTCTTGAAACATCTCCGTCGTATCTATAATTTTTGATTGTTCCATGCCAATATTATTCAACTTTCATATACTTTTGGCAACTTTTCTACTATTTTTGGGACTAACATATTGATCCAGTGCCTAGTGCTAGTTCCTGTTTGTTGCATGTTTTATATTTCCCAGAAACCCCATATCAAACGGAGTCCCAATGGGATAAAAATAGACGAAGAATATTTTTGGAATATTTATGATTTTTGGGAAGAAAAATCAACGCGAGATGGTGCCCGAGGGGGCCACGAGGCAGGGGCGCGCCCCTGACCCTCGTGGGCACCCCGTAAGGCGGTTGCTGCTCTTCTTTTGCCGCAAGAAAGCTAATTTCTGGAAAAAAAATCGTGGCGAAGGTTTCAATCCAATCGGAGCTACGGATCTCCGAATATATAAGAAACGGTGAAAGGGCAGAATCTGGGAATGCAGAAACAAAGAGAGACAGAGAGACAGATCCCATCTCAGAGGGGCTCTCTCCCCTTCCACGCCATGGAGACCATGGACCAGAGGGGAAACCCTTCTCCCATCTAGGGAGAAGGTCAAGGAAGAAGAAGAAGAACGGGGGCTCTCTCCCCATCGCTTCCGGTGGCGCTGGAGTGCCACCGGGGCCATCATCATCACCACGATCTACATGAACAACTTCACCGCCTTCATCACCAACTCTTCCCTCCTCTATGCAGAGGTATAATCCCTATTTTACCCGTTGTAACCTCTACTTAAACATGGTGCTCAACGCTATATATTATTTCCCAATGATGTATGGCTATCCTATGATGTTTGAGTAGATCCGTTTTGTCCTATGGGTTAACTGATGATCGTGATCGGTTGGAGTTGCATGTTTTATTATTGGTGCTGTCCTATGGTGCTCTCAGTGTCCCGCAAGCATGAGGGGTTCCCGCTATAGGGTGTTGCAATATGTTCATGGTTTGCTTATTGTCTGCTTTGCGTGAGTGACTGAAACACAAATAAAATGAGTCATGGCATATGGGAATAGAGAGGACTTGATACTTTAATGCTACGGTTGGGTTTTACCTTAATGATCTTTAGTAGTTGCGGATGCTTGCTAGATTTCCAATCGTAAGTGCATATGATCCAAGAAGAGAAAGTATGTTAGCTTATGCCTCTCCCTCAAATAAAATTGTAATAGTGATTACCGGTTTAGTTATCGATTGCCTAGGGACAAATAACTTTCTCGTGACAAAAAGCTCTCTATTCAAACTAACTTGGTTGTGTCTTCATCTAAACAGCCCCTACTTTTTATTTACGTGCTCTTTATCATCTTGCAAACCTTTCCTATCACACATGCAAAGTACTTCTAGTTTCATACTTGGTCTAGGTACAACGAACGTCAAGCGTGCGTAGAGTTGTATCGGTGGTCGATAGAACATGAGGGAATATTTGTTCTACCTTTAGCTCCTCATTGGGTTCGACACTCTTACTTATCGAAAGAGGCTACAATTGATCCCCTATACTTGTGGGTAATCAAGACCTTTTTCTGGCGCCGTTGCCGGGGAGTCATACAGCGGGGTGAATATTCTTGTGTGTGCTTGTTTGCTTTATCACTAAGTAATTTTTGTTTGCTGTTGTTAGTTGTTTTCTATCTTTAGTTATGGGTAGGAAACGCAAAATACAAAAAGAATTAGTTATACCTACTACACCAATGGTTGAAGAACCACTCAAAATCTATCACACTCATGAAGCTTTTTACTTGGATCATCTTCGATCCCTATGTGCTCGTGTTGAAACCCCAACTAGCTTAGTTGAGGGCAAATCTTTATATGAGCATGCTTGTTATGTGCGACACCGCATATCTGAAAAGGGGAAACTTTTACTGGATCAAATTCATCGTTTGCAATGCTATGCCTGGAATTTATGTGAAATATATAATGTTACTTGTTGTTCTGAAAACCCTAAGAAACACCTTCCCTACCAATGTGAGTTTAGTGATAACGGAATCGTATCTTCGTATGCTAAGGGTGTTTATAATTACTATGATGTTCAACAAATTGAAGAATTTGTTGCTTTTAAGGGTGCTTATGAAATTGCTTCTTTGATTGAAAAGTATGATGCTACACTTTACAAATCTGAAAATTTGGCCATACTTAAATATTGCTATGATAATTATGCTTCTAATCCTTATATTAAACCATATATTGAGGACTCCTCCGCTGTCCAAGAAGAGACTAATATTTTGCAGGAGTCTATGGAAGAAGAAATTGATGAAACTGTGAGCTCATTGGATGAAAAAGATGATGAGGAGAGTGAATAACAAAAGGAGGAAGAGCAGATTAGCTACCCGTGCGCACCTTCTAATGAGAGTAATTCAACTCATACATTGTTTAATTTCCCTTTGTGCTTACCGAAGGATGATTGCTATGATGATTTTTATGATCTCGTTGATTCTCTTGAAATATCCCTTTTTGATGATGCTTGCTATGCTTGTGGCCAAGATGCCAATATGAATGATGCTTATGGAGATGAACTTGCTATAGTTCCTTATGTTAAACATGAAATTGTTGCTATTGCACCCACGCATGATAGTCCTATTATCTTTTTGAATTCTCCAAACTACACTATATCGGAGAAGTTTGCTCTTATTAAGGAGTATATTGATGGGTTGCATTTTACTACTACAGATGATGATTTTGATAGATATAATATGCATGTGCTTGCTTCTCCTACTTGCAATTATTATGAGAGAGGAACTATATCTCCACCTCTCTATGTTTCCAATATGATAAAATTGCAAGAAACTGCTTATACTATGCATTGGCCTTTACTTGGTGTGCATGAATTGTTCTTTTATGACATGCCGATGCATAGGAAGAGAGTTAGACTTCGTCATTGCTTGATATATGTTACTTTGTGCACACTACTAAATCACAAATCATTGTTAATTAAAATTAGCTTTGATATACCTTGGGATCCGGGTGGATCCAATATTTGAGCACTATATGCCTAGCTTAATGGCTTTAAAGAAAGCGCTGCCAGGGAGACAACCCGGAAGTTTTAGAGAGTCATTTATTTCTGTTGAGTGCTTTTATAAAGTTTAAAAACAAAAAAAATACAGAGGGGAACCCAAAACTTTTCAAAAAGAAAAGTGAAAGTGAGAGAGACAAGCATTGTTGAAGTGGGAGAGCTCCTTGAACTTTGTTCATGCTCATGGAAACTTTGTGAATCTTAATTACAGAAACTTTTCATCAAAAATAATTATCCCCTTGTACAATTTCATTGTATTATAAAAATAATGTGCCAAGGTTTACCTTTAGGATGTTTACAATGCATGTTGGTTTGTGCGGTGTAGGACAGAAACTTTGGCTGTAGTGCGCGATTTTACATTTTCTACTGGAACGTCAAACGGTTCTGAAACTTTTTGCACTGTCTTTCAATACAAATTGTTTTTTTCCTAATTTTGGAAGAATTTATGGAGTACCATAAGTATGGTGAATGTTCAGATTACTACAGACTGTCCTGTTTAGGACATATTTTGTTTTTGATGCATAGTTTGCTTATTTTGATGAAACTATCAATTTCTGTCAGTGGATTAAGGCATGGAAAAGTTATATTACAGTAGAAACAATGCAAAAACAAAATATGAATTGGTTTGCAATAGTACTTAGAGTAGTGATTTGCTTTATTATACTAACAGATCATACCGAGTTTTGTGTTGAAGTTTTGTATGGATGAAGTGTTCGAAGATCGAGGAGGTCTCGATGTGAGAAGAAGAAGAGGCAAGAGCTCAAAACTGGGGATGCCCAAGCCACCCAAGTAAATATTCAAGGATACTCAAGCGTCTAAGCTTGGGGATGCCCCGGAAGGCATCCCATCTTTCTTCAACAAGTATCGGTATGTTTTCGGATTTGTTTCATTCATGTGATATGTGCAAATCTTGGAGCGTCTTTTGCATTTAGTTTTCACTTTTCTTTTATGCACCATGCTGGTATGAGATAGTGCATGGGTGATTTGTAGAATGCTCATTCCACTTCACTTAAATCTTTTGAGTATGGCTTTATAGAATGCTTCATGAGCTTCACTTATATCATTTGAAGTTTGGGTTGCCTATTTCTCTTCACATAGAAAACCTCCATTTGTAGAATGCTCTTTTGCTTCACTTATATCATTTGAAGTTTGGGTTGCCTATTTCTCTTCACATAGAAAACCGCCATTTGTAGAATGCTCTTTTGCTTCACTTATATTTGTTAGAGCGTGGGTGTCGGCGTCAAAACCGGCGGATCTCGGGTAGGGGGTCCCGAACTGTGCGTCTAGGCAGATGGTAACAGGAGACAAGGGACACGATGTTTTTACACAGGTTTGGGACCTCTCGATGGAGGTAAAACCCTACTCCTGCTTGATTGATATTGATGATATGGGTAGTACAAGAGTGCATCTACCACGAGATCAAGGATGCTAAACCCTAGAAGCTAGCCTATGGTATGATTGTTGTAATGGTTGTGTGTCCTACAGAATAAAACCCTCCGGTTTATATAGACACCGGGGAGGGCTAGGGTTACACAGAGTCGGTTACAATGGTAGGAGATCTACATATCCGTATTGCCAAGCTTGCCTTCCACGCCAAGGAAAGTCCCATCCGGACATGGGACGAAGTCTTCAATCTTGTATCTTCATAGTCTTGGAGTCCGGCCGATGATGATAGTCCGGCTATCCGGACACCCCCTAGTCCAGGACTCCCTCAGTAGCCCCTGAACCAGGCTTCAATGACGATGAGTCCAGCACGCATATTGTTCGGCATTGCAAGGAGGGTTCCTCCTCCGAATAATTCATAGAAGATTGTGAACACCAGGATAGTGTAAGGCTCTGCAAAATAAATTCCACATTCCACCGTAGAGAGAATAATATGTACACAAGTTCAATCTGCTGACGTATTTTGTGGCATGACGTCACGCCACTACTAAGCCTTCACTGGAATCGTTTTTTATTATACCACCTCAGCGCGTTTAGCGAAGCGGTTTCCTTGGCATGTCTTGTCGAAGCAGAGATCATGTTCCCCTTATTCCGGGATTCTCATCAATACGTGCGTGGGTAACCCAACCGCGCCATTGATGGTGGCGCTGGGGAGATAAGCGAGTTTTACCAGGCCGGTGGGGATGCATAGTATTTGTTCGCCCACATATAAGGGGATAAGGATCCACCTTTTTTACCTACGCCTTCTTCCTCCTTTGCTTATCCATCTCCGCGCACTCGAGCTCCAGCGCCCAAGTTCGCTCATCTCGCCTCAACCTTCTCCAGCCATGTCCGGAGCGGGAGGCAAGTGGTTGGCCTCCTCCGTCACGGAGGGGCACATTGAAAAGCTGCGCGGCGCCGGATGCCTTTCCAGCGACATCGCGCACCGGCTGCCCGACAAGGGGCAGCTCATCCCCACCCCCAGGCCCCATGAGAGGGTCGTGTTCCTTCCCCACTTCCTCCGTGGACTGGGCTTCCCACTTCATCCCTTCGTCCGGGGGCTCATGTTCTACTATGGCCTGGACTTCCATGATCTGGCGCCAAACTTCATCCTCAACATCTCGGCGTTTATTGTTGTGTGCGAGGCCTTCCTCTGCATCCAGCCCCACTTCGGCTTGTGGCTCCAGACCTTCAACGTCAAGCTGAAGGTAGTGAAGGGCGTCCAAGCGGAGTGCGGAGGCGCCATGGTGGGCAAAATGCCCAACGTCACCTGGCTCGAGGGGGCCTTTGTGGAGTCCGTCAAGGGGTGGCAATCGGGGTGGTTCTACATCACCGAGCCGCGTGACCCTAAATGGGCAGCGGCCCCCGAATTCAGATCTGGTATCCCCATGCAGCTCACCTCCTGGAAAGAGAAGTGCTTGCTATGGAGCAGTTCGGAGGAGCTGGCAGGACTCCAGTCCTATCTCCAGACCTTGGTTAACAAGAAGCTTAGGCTTGTCAATGTGATCCAGGTCATGCTCGTCCGCCGGATTCTCCCCTGCCAACAGCGGGCCTTCAATTTGTGGGAGTTCAATCCGGCACAGCACCGGACTCTGAACGGGCTCTTCGACACGACGTACGAAGCCGTCTGGAGGGTGCTATTCAAGGGCAGAGAAGCCCCCGCGTCCGCGACTGAAGATCGCGGATTCAGCACCAAGCGCCCGGCCGGTGTGGTAAGCTTTGTTATCCTTTACGGGACACTTATTTTCTTTCATTGTTTGACTCTATGTGGGATCTAAAACTCCCAATGCCTTTAACAGGACTGGCAGAGGACATCCGGACAGGTAGACTGTCCGGCTCCCCTTCTCGAAGACCCAGCGGATGCCCGTTTAACGGGGCTGCTGGTTTCGGCCCTTTATGTGGTGCCGGAGAAGAAGGCCACAGGAACTCGAAGGAGTTCCCGACGCCAGGTGATATCGGACTCATCGTTCGATGGCTCCGAGGAGGACTCCTCCCCCGAAGACGAGGAGGAGAAAGAAGACTCTCCCCAGGAGGGGGAGAGTTGAAGAGGAAGGCTTCCCCAACGGGGGAGGCCGAAGGGTCCAAGAAGGGGAGGACCCTTCCTCCGGACGGCTCTGCCAACGCTGATGGCGGCGACGAGGAGTGGCGCTCAAGGGTCAAGCCCCTGGCGAGATCGTAAGTATCCGGATTCCTGAGCGATTTATAATTTCCCTTTTGTGTCACATAGTGTCCTTCTAATGCCGCACACTACCTGTAGTCCGGCCGATGATGATCTTCCCGCTTCATCAAGCGGGTCATTGGCTCCGTTGGATGTAGATTCCATTCCGACCGCCTCCACCCCTCGTGACGCTGAAGACGCCGAGGTGGGATCCCAGGAGGAGACCCGCCAGGAGGCGGAGGCTCCGGAGGTGCCGCAAGGCAGCCTCCCGGACTTTGCACCGGACTCCATGCCGGAACCTGCAATGGTTCCAGAGTCCGGCAAGTGGCCCCTTCGTATGAAGGGCAAGACCGTGACGCCGGCGGCCTCTATCCAACCGGAGGCGTCGGACAATTTGTTGGAGGCGCTCAACGGCGCTTCCATCGAGGAAGAACACCGCACTATCATGAGTGCGGTGATTCAGAAGGTTCAGCTCGCCAAGAGCGGGCTGACCGAAGCCTGCAGCAGCCTTCTAACAGGCTTTGAGGTAAGAAGTTTTAAAATATGTAATTTAATACCGCATAGACAGTAGCCCCTGATGCTCGGTTCGGTGTTCGGAAAGAAAAGCCGGACTGAGGATCTAAAAAGATATACGCAGGAGTTCTAAAAATTATGTCAATATGGGATTGCAGGCTGCGCTGCTGACCTCTGCCGCACTGACTGCGGAGGTCGGTGCTTTGAAGCAGAACCTCGAGTGGTCCGAGAACGAGCTCGGCCTTGCCAAGAAGCAGCTCGAGGACAAAGAAGGTGAGTAACACCGTAATAAATTTGTACCTTACAGAAAAGGATTTTGGTTGCAATAGAAATAACAAGGATAACTTGGGCACTGCAGGGGCCACGAACGAGGTGGCAACCCTGAAGGAGGCCATGTCCGAAGCCGAGCGCAATGCGGCCCCGGAACGAGCAGAGCGAGAGAAGCAGGAGGCACGGGTGGCAGAGGTGCGGCAAGATCTCCAGGCTCTCATGGAAAAACATGAGAGTTTGGAGCACGACTCGAAGACTCGAGAGTCCGAGCTTGCCTCGGCTCTTGAGTGCGCCAAAGCCTCTAAGGCCGAGGCCCATAAGGCCCTTCAGGAGATGGAGGCGGTGAAGAAAATAGCGGCGGGTAAGGCATTTTTCTTGCAAAGCAAGCATGTGAATGTGAATTACCTGTTACTTACCCGAATTCGGAGCTCTCCAGGAGCGTTTGCTGATCTGGCGCGCAGCGTGTCCGATGCCGCCGGATTCTACTGGGCCGAGGAGGGGAGCTCAATGGAGAAGGTCTTCTGGTCTCAGTACGCTAAGGCCGGACATCCGGTGCCCCTTAGCGACCAGCTGAAGCAACTGGTCGAGCTCCACAAGGTAGCCGAGCAGGCCATGTAGGGCCTCATAGTCCGGCTTTGGCCTGAAGAGGCCATGCCTGGGAGCTACTTCGGCATGGTGCAGAGGCTGGTGGACGCGTGTCCATGTGTGGAAGTCATCAAGCGCTCCGCCTGCATTGAAGGTGCTTGTCGGGCCCTTGCTCGCGCAAAGGTGCACTGGGGCAGGCTGGATGCTGAGAAGCTTATAACGGACGCGCCGCCAGCGGGCAAGGAGTATCGCACGCCCGAGATGTACTATAAGAGTGTCCTGAAGGGTGCCCGCAAGATTGCGGATGAGTGCCCCAAAGATGTAATTATTGAGTAAACTCGCCATGTGTTATCCTGTGCGCTGAAAACTTTGTTCATATGCGCTAAGCAACGCTTATTAATTTAAAATATTACCTTCTCTACGGCCGTTTATTAAATCTGAGAGATGGCAAGTCGTCGGCTTCAGCCCCCATGCCACTAGTGCTAGGGTGTTTGGGATAAACTTGAGCACTCTTGTTCCCATTTTTGGGTCCATCTAGGGAGGCGCTCAACACAACGAACAAGGCAACCGGACTTATAATGCTTGAACACTCTCTCTTAGCTATAAAATTCTATAATTTTAAATTTCGGCGAATCCCCTAGTATTCGGAATACCGAGTTCGGGGTGCTATCCATGCCTGGGCCGGACACTATCTGATTCCTCGCTCTAAGCGGCATAAGTCTTTAGGGACTCGAAAGGACCTCGCGAACAGCGACCAGCTCTCGCCTTATCATGACAGTCAGTTTTAGCTTTCTCCACTGAGGCGCTCGCCTAGCTCAACCGGGGCGCAATCGCAGTGGTTCTCCCAGTGCTACCTTAGCCGACGGAACGGAACGTAAGGTACCAAAACATGGGAGCCGGGCAAACCCAACTATTGACCCAAGACATGATTCGGAGCTGATGCATATAGTGCTATAAGTTCGGGGTGCCGCACTTGTGAAGGTGTTCGGACTTATCACACCATAATGCGGGGAACATAAGCCCCCGGTGTATTCGGTCGTACCAGAGTGTACGGATGCAAGATGTCATAAATGAGCATATATAAGAAAAGGAATGCAATTATAAGCGAAAAGTGATGCATTGTTTATTCAAGGGATTCTGCCATGAGTGCAGAACGATACAAATAGTGCGGTAAGCAAGGGATTGGACTATTTAAACATGTCCCCCTCCAGGGGTAGGCTGCGAACTGGTGTATTTAACAAATTTAATGCTCATAATGGAGACCACCTGAGTGTTCGTCGCAGCCTTTGTCCCTCCCTGGCTGTTGCATCGTGAGTTTGGTAGGTTCGCCGCCGGACAGGGCCTCTGGTGAACGGAGTCCTGTGGATTAAAAGAAGAAAAATGAAAATAAAAAGAGCGACACACTTGGGAGCCCCTGGTGTGGTTGAACCGCACTCTGGGCCTGTCGTGGTCGTGCCCCTCCCCCTATGCCCATGGTATCTCCAGAGCGTAGTGATGTACGCGGAGAGCTGGTCTTGCAGTCATGCAACGGCTGGGGTTGGGGCCGCATTGCTACGCGTGCTCGGAACGTGCCAGGTGGTCTTGATTGATGTTACTCCGGTCGCGTTTGGCCATGTCCGGTCGTTTAACGGTCGGACTCTTAAATTGCCTTAAAAGGCTGCTCTGTACTTCTGCCGCGAGAGCTGCTGTGTGTTCCTCTGTTCGGAGGGAGCGTTCAGTATTTCCGTTGACCGTGATGACTCCACGAGGGCCTAGCATCTTGAGCTTAAGGTATGCATAATGCGGCACCGCGTTGAACTTTGCAAACGTGGTTTGTCCGAGCAGAGCGTGATAGCCACTGCGGAACTGGACTATGTCGAAGATTAACTCCTCGCTTTGGAAATTATCCGGGGATCCGAAGACCACTTCCAGTGTGACTAAGCCTGTACAATTGGCCTCAACACCTGGTATGACGCCTTTGAAGGTCATCTTTGTAGGTTTAATCCTTGAGGGGTCTATGCCCATCTTGCGCACTGTATCCTGATAAAGCAGGTTCAGGCTGCTGCCGCCATCCATCAGGACTCTGGTGAGGTGAAATCCATCAATGATTGGGTCTAAAACCAATGCGGCGAATCCGCCATGGCGGATACTGGTCGGGTGGTCTCTTCGATCGAAAGTGATCGGGCAAGAGGACCATGGATTGAACTTCCGGGCGACTGGCTCCATCGCATATACGTCCCTAAGTGCACGCTTCCGCTCCCTCTTGGGTATATGGGTTGCGTATATCATGTTTACCGTCCGCACTTGTGGGGGGAAACCCTTCTGTCCTCAATTGTTCGGCGGCCGAGACTCTTCCTCGTCATCGCTATGCAGCCCCTTGTCATTGTTTTCGGCAATTAACTTGCCTGCCTGCTTGAATACCCAAAAATCCCTGTTGGGGTGTTTAGCTACCTTTTCGGGGGTGCCATGTATCTGGCAAGAGCGGTCGAGTATTCGGTCCAAATTGGACGGACCCGGGGTGGTTCTTTTGAATGACTTCTTCCACTGACCGGGTTTAGAGCCTCTGAATCCGGCGTTAACTGCCGTATCCTCATTGTTATCGCCGATAACGCGGCGTTTGTTTTTATTTCGACGCGACCTGCCATTGTGGTCCTTCGTATCCGGACTGCCAGCATTTTTGCTGAGGTTGTTGCTGTGGGCTAGCTAGCTGTCCTCCCCCGCGCAGAAGCGGGTCATGAGTGATGTGAGGGCTGCCATGGATTTCAGCTTTTCCTGTCCTAGGTGCTGGGCCAGCCACTCGTCGCGGATGTTGTGTTTGAAGGCTGCGAGGGCCTCTGCATCCGGACAGTCGACAATTTGATTTTTCTTCGTTAAGAACCTTGTCCAGAACTTTCTGGCCGATTCGTCTGGCTGCTGAATTATGTGGCTTAGGTCATCGGCCTCTGGTGGTCGCACATATGTGCCCTGGAAGTTGTCGAGGAATGTGGCTTCCAGGTCCTCCCAGCACCCAATTGACTCTAAGGGCAAGTTGTTAAGCCAATGCCGAGCTGGTCCTTTAAGCTTGAGTGGGAGGTACTTGATGGCGTGAAGATCATCACCGCGGGCCATATGGATGTGAAGGAGATAGTCTTCAATCCAAACCACGGGGTCTGTTGTGCCATCGTAGGATTCAATGTTCACGGGTTTAAACCCTTCAGGGATTTGATGATCCATTACTTTGTCTGTGAAGCATAGCGGGTGTGCGGCGCCTCTATATTTAGCAATATCCCGACGTAGCTCAAGAGAGCGTTGTCTGCTGTGTTCGGCCCGGCCGGAGTTGCTGTATCCGGCGCGACGGTAGTCGTCGTGGGTCATGGGGCGCCCACGCGATCCATAGATAGATCTGGATTGTCTTGCCTTGTCCTCCAATATATCCCGCAAATCCGGCGCATTCCCCCACGGCTTCATACTTTTCGAGCAGTGCCGGGGTACGGTCCTGGTGGAGGGCCTAGATGCCTCTCTGTCGCGGCCACGAGGTGGTCGGTCTGCCGTATTTTGCACTGGCGATGAAGGTTTATATGCCTCCTCCTCTAATCGGGGGAGCAACTTGCGTTTTGGGTAGCTTTTGGAGGGGCGTTCGAGTTCATACTCTTCGGCCGCGAGGACCTCGGTCCATCTGTCGGCTAGCAGATCTTGATCAGCTTGAAGCTGTTGCCGCTTTTTCTTTAGGCTATTTGCCGTGGCCATTAGCCTGCGTTTAAAACGCCCTTGTTCGACGGGATCCTCAGGCACGACGAATTCGTCGTCGTCGAGGCTTGCCTCGTCTCCGGAGGGAGGTATGTAATTATCATCCTCAACCTCTTCGTCTGCCGCTCTCTCGTGAGGGCCGGCTTCTGCGTCCTCCTGCGCTGAATCTTGCTGGAGGGGGTTGTCTTTGGCACTTTCTGGGGTGTTATTATCTTCTGGGGTTCTTGATCGTCTCCGGCATCGTCGTCCATACCGTCGATGTCTTCGGAGTCGTAGTCTAGCATGTCGGTTAGATCGTCGACAGTGGCTACAAAGTGGGTGGTGGGTGGGCTTTGAATTTCTTCGTCGTCCGCATCCCAACCATCCTGATCGCAGTCCGGCCAGGGCTCTCCTGATAGCAAGAGATGCTTTAGCGAATTTAGGATGTCGCCAAAGGGTGAGTGCTGAAAGATGTCTGCAGCAGTGAACTCCATGATCGGCGCCCAATCGGATTCGATTGGCAGGGGCGCAGGAGGTTCGGAGTCCGGCAGGGAGTCCGACTTCTTGGAGTCACGGGCTTTATAAGGGACAAGGTCAGTATTCGGCTCCATCGCCGTAGCAGTTGCAGCTCCCGAGGCGGTGTCCAGCCACCTGTCCTCGATCTGCGTGATTGGCTCCGAACTATGCGTCGGAGCGGATTCGTGTGCGGCCTCCAAGGTACTGTCCAGCGGCAGAATTAGATCATGCCCATCGTGACAGTGCGGCACACTCGGCTGTGGCTCGAATCCATCGAAGATCAAGTCTCCGCAGATGTCAGTCGTGAAGTTTAGGCTTCCAAATCTGACCTGATGGCCAGGGGCGTAGCTTTCGATCTACTCCAGATGGCCAAGTGAATTGGCCCGCAGTGCGAAGCCGCCGAATATGAAGATCTGTCTGGGGAGAAAAGTCTCACCCTGGACTGCGTTGTTGCTTGAAGAATCCGTCAGGTCCATCGGTGACGACATAGAGGAACTCTCAATGAAAGCACCAATGTCGGTGTCAAAACCGGCGGATCTCGGGTAGGGGGTCCCGAACTGTGCGTCTAGGCAGATGGTAACAGGAGACAAGGGACACGATGTTTTTACCCAGGTTCGGGCCCTCTCGATGGAGGTAAAACCCTACTCCTGCTTGATTGATATTGATGATATGAGTAGTACAAGAGTGGATCTACCACGAGATCAAGGAGGCTAAACCCTAGAAGCTAGCCTATGGTATGATTGTTGTAATGGTTGTGTGTCCTACGGACTAAAACCCTCCGGTTTATATAGACACCGGGGAGGGCTAGGGTTACACAGAGTCGGTTACAATGGTAGGAGATCTACATCTTCGTATTGCCAAGCTTGCCTTCCACGCCAAGGAAAGTCCAATCCGGACACGGGACGAAGTCTTCAATCTTGTATCTTCATAGTCTTGGAGTCCGGCCAAGGATGATAGTCTGGCTATCCGGACACCCCCTAGTCCAGGACTCCCTCAGTGGGCATATCTTTTGTAGAAAGAATTAAACTGTCTTGCGTCACTTATATCTATTTAGAGAGATGACATGAATTGGTCATTCACATGGTTAGTCATAAAATCCTACATAAAACTTGTAGATCACTGAATATGATATGATTCCTTGCAATAGTTTTGCGATATAGAGAAGATAATATGTGGGAGGTTCTAGTAGATGGTTGTGTTTAGTAAGGATATTGGTGCTAAGGTTTGTGATTCCCGAAGCATGCACGTATGGTCTCCTAACTATGTAACCAAATTGGCGTGCGTTGTATTTTGATTGTTTATCATTGCGTGAAGGTCGGGGGCGCGCGATGGTTAATTCCTACCAACCTCCCCCCTAGGAGCATGAGTAGTAGTACTTTGCTTCGAGGGCTAATAAACTTTTGCAATAACTATATGAGTTCTTTATGACTAAAGTGAGTCCATGGATTATACGCACTCTCACTGTCGGTGTCAAAATTGGCGGATCTCGGGTAGGGGGTCCCGAACTGTGCGTCTAGGCGGATGGTAACAGGAGACAAGGGACATGATGTTTTTACCCAGGTTCGGGCCCTCTCGATGGAGGTAAAACCCTACTCCTACTTGATTAATATTCATGATATGGGTAGTACAAGAGTGGATCTACCACGAGATCAGAGAGGCAAAACCCTAGAAGCTAGCCTATGGTATGATTGTTGTTCGTCCTACGGACTAAAACCCTCCGGTTTATATAGGCACCGAAGAGGGTTAGGGTTACACAGAGTTGGCTACAATGGTAGGAGCTCTGCATATCCGTATCGCCAAGCATGCCTTCCACGCCAAGGAAAGTCCCATTCGGACACGGGATGAAGTGTTCAATCTTGTATCTTCATAGTCCAGGAGTCCGGCCAAAGGTGATAGTTCGGCTATCCGGACACCCCCTAATCCGGGACTCCCTCACTCACCCTTCCACCATTGCTAGCCTCTCTTTGTCGTGCAACTTTCGCCGGTATCATACACCCACAATTTACGTTCCTCAAAACAGCCACCATACATACCTATTATGGCATTTCCATAGCCATTCCGAGATATATTGCCATGCAACTTCCATCATCATCATATACATGACTTGAGCATTCATTCTCATATTGTTTTGCATGATCATAAGATAGCTAGCATGATATTTTCATGGCTTGTCCGTTTTATGATATTATTGCTATGCTAGATCATTGCACATCCTGGTACACCTCCGAGGGCATTCATATAGAGTCATATTTTTGTTCTAGATATCGAGTTGTAATATTGAGTTGTAAGTAAATAAAAGTGTGATGATCATCATTATTTTAGCATTGCCCCAGTGAGGAAAGGATGATGGAGACTATGATTCCCCCACAAGTCGGGATGAGACTACAGACTTTATGAAAAATATAAGAGGCCAAAGAAGCCCAAATAAAAAAAGAGGCCAAATAAGCCCACCAAAAAAATGAGAGAATCAGATAGAAGGGGCAATGTTACTATCCTTTTACCACACTTGTGCTTCAGAGTAGCACCATGTTCTTCATATAGAGAGCCTCTTATGTTGTCACTTTCATATACTAGTGAGAATTTTTCATTATAGAACTTGGCTTGTATATTCCGATGATGGGCTTCCTCAAATGCCCGAGGTATTCATGAGCGAGCAAGTTGGATGCACACCCACTTAGTTTCAGTTTGAGCTTTCATACACTTATAGCTCTAGTGCATCCGTTGCATGGCAATCCCTACTCCTCGCATTGACATCAATTGATGGGCATCTCCACAACCCGTTGATTAGCTAGTCGATGTGAGACTTTCTCCCTTTTTGTCTTCTCCACACAACCTCCACCATCATACTCTATTCCACCTATAGTGCTATATCCATGGCTTGCGCTCATGCATTGCATGAGGGTTGAAAAAGCTGAAGCGTGTTAAAAAGTATGAACAATTGCTTGGCTGACACCGGGATAGGCATGAGGGGTACCTTGTGTTAAGAAAAGGGAGCATAAAAGACTATATGATTTTGTACGGATAACGTTCTATAAGCATTGATATTTTCAAAGGCATGATTGTTTGTTGGGATGCCTGACTATTATTGTTTTTATGCCAAATGATAGACTATTGCTTTGAATCACTCATGTCTTAATATTCATGCTATGATTAGATTACATGATCAAGATTATGCTAGGTAGCATTCCACATCAAAAATTATATTTTTTATCATTTACCTACTCAAGGACGAGCAGGAATTAAGCTTGGGGATGCTGATACGTCTCCGTCGTATCTATAATTTTTGATTGTTCCATGCCAATATTATTCAAATTTCATACACATTTGGCAACTTTTTATACTATTTTTGGGACTAACATATTGATCCAGTGCCCAGTGCCAGTTCCTGTTTGTTGCATGTTTTATGTTTCACAGAAACCCCGTATCAAACGGAGTCCAAACGGGATAAAACGGACGGAGAATATTTTTTGGAATATTTATGATTTTTGGGAAGAAAAATCAACGCGAGATGGTACCCGAGGGGGCCACGAGGCAGGGGCGCGCCCCTGACCCTCGTGGGCACCCCGTAAGGCGGTTGCTGCTCTTCTTTTGCCGCAAGAAAGCTAATTTACGGGAAAAAATCATGGCAAAGGTTTCAATCCAATCGGAGTTATGAATCTTCGGATATATAAGAAACAGTGAAAGGGCAGAATCTGGGAACGCAGAAACAGAGAGAGACAGAGAGACAGATCCAATCTCAGAGGGGCTCTCGCCCCTCCCACGCCATGGAGACCATGGACCAGAGGGGAAAACCTTCTCCCATCTAGGGAGAATGTCAAGGAAGAACAAGAAGCAGGGGGGCTCTCTCCCCCTCGCTTCCGGTGGCGCCGGAGTGCCACCGGGGTCATCATCATCACCACGATCTACACCAAGAACTTCACCGCCTTCATCACCAACTCTTCCCTCCTCTATGCAGCGGTGTAATCCCTCTTTTACCCGCTGTAATCTCTACTTAAACATGGGGCTCAACGCTATATACTATTTCCCGATGATTTATGGCTATCCTATGATGTTTGAGTAGATCCGTTTTGTCCTACGGGTTAATTGATGATCATGATCGGTTTGAGTTGCATGTTTTATTATGGGATATTTAAATTAGTGCCCCTGGTTCCTTAGTTGTGCTCACTTTTCCCCACGGTCCAAACTTTTACTCACTTTTCCCCTCTTCCTTAGCTGAAACTCTCACAAATGCTCATAGCGGGCATTTGCCGTCTTGACCGTACATTGACCGTTAATTGCTGACCAGTGGGGTCGAGTCTTCGTCTGACCGTTGCTTGCTGACGGATGGGACTGCAAGGAGACACGTATTGGGCAGCTTGTCTGAATCTGAAACAGATCTAGACAGGCCGCACCGCACTACGCCGCCCTGCCCCCTCCACCGGCGTCGTGCCGCTTCCATCGCAGTTGTTTCCTCCACCCTATGCCCCTATTCCGTTCGTCGGTGATGCTGCATCTCTGCCAGATATAGCCCACCTCCCCATCTGGGATTACATAGCGATGTTGAGTGAGGACACCCGGAAGGCAGTCGACCGTGGAGAGGATTGGGTCGATTCCGCGGCAGATAATGCTTGGATTAAACCTGGGTAAGCATTGTTTCCTCTCGAATTGATGTTCTAAGTCGTATTGTAGGCCGTATTTGACTTCTGTTTGCTTGAATCATTCAAATTTGTGCTCGATTTTACCCGGCTAACTGAAGCCTTTGTTTCAACAAAATAGGATTGATCCCGCGCTGGCTTTCCGGCCGACGATTAGAATGGAAACTAGTGTGCTGCGTGGTACTAAACCGCATTTGGTTTCATCATTTTTCTATCCCAAAGTGGTAGAAACCAGCATATCTTTCAAAGATTTGTGAGCTGAGCTCCGAAACACCTATCCCTGGAGTGATGCCGATGCTGTTGAACTGAATTACTTCAGGAGTGACGAGCAAAGATTTCTCCCACTAACTTGCGACGATCATATGTCGTTGCTTTTTGCTGGGATTACTGGCTGCCGATTCGGTAAACTCCAAATCGATGTGCTTCAGGCACGCGCAGAAATGGGCAAAGGGGAAGGGAGTTCAGACATCATCTGTCTCTGCTAATATCCAGCACCCCGGCACTCCTTGTAGGTCGACACCAAGTAAAGCAAGTGGTTCATGGAGCCACAACATGCCTGCTACCAATTCTGGTTCCGATTCAGCTGCTGCTTCTCGTGTACCTTCTGCAGTTGGTGTAGAAGAAGATGCAGAACCTGACGAGGCAGTGCCTACAAATGATGATGAAGACAAGATGATGTTCCCTGAACTGGTCGATGTAGCCAGTCAGCAAGCAGTGGATGATGAATATACGGAGGAGCCCATCAGCCAAGCTAGGTTTGATGACACTGACGATGAAGAGAAGGTGGAGAACATGGACATCTTAATCAAAGATGAATATGATGGTGATGACATGCCAACAATTGAGTGGAACAGGGAAAAAACTGAGCTTAGTGTAGGTACCATTTTCCAATCAATGGTGGACTGTCGGAATGCAGTGACAACATGGTGCATTATATCTAAACACACCTATAAGATTAAAAGGACTGAGCCAGCAAGGTTCACAGTTTTTTGTCCATGTCCTAGGTGTAGGTGGAAGTTGCATGCCTCTCATATGATAAAGAGCAAATACATTCGGGTAATCCAAGTTCAGTTAGTAATTTAGTTTTAGATCATTGAGTAAGGTTTCTTAACTGTTTTTTACCCTTTTATTTTGTTTCAGATAAAGAAAAATCCACACAAGCACACCTGTCCAAGCTAGCAAAAACTAGGTGGGTGGAAGATGCTATATTGGATTTGCTGAGAGAAGAACCTGAACTTGGTCCAACAACACTCCATGGGAAGCTTTTTGAGAAGTAAAAGATAGAAATTTCTTACATGAGAATTTTCAATGCTAGGGAAAAGGCTCTTGACAGAATTAATGGTCAATGGGATGACAATTTTCAGCTGCTTTACACATTCAAAGCTGAAGTGGAGATGCAAGTCCAGGGATTGTAGAGATTGACAAGCATACAGTTCCATTCAAAATAAAAGGGAGGTCATTTGAGAAGGAGTGCTTCAGAAGGGCTTTTGTTTGTTTCAAGGCTTGCTGGCAGGGGTTTCTAGATGGTTGCAGGCCCTATTTGGCTGTAGATGCTACACATTTGACTGGAAGATGGAGAGGACAGCTAGTAGCAGCTTATGCAGTTGATGGACACAACTGGCTATTCCCAGTTGCATTTGGTGTGCTGGAGGCAGAGTCTGAGGAAAGTTCGGTCTGGTTTCTGTAGGAGTTGCACAACATTATAGGCACACCCCAGGTTTAGCTATACACACATATGCTTGCAAGGGTTTAGAGAGTGCAGTAGGAATGGTATTCCCTGGAGTGGAGCATAGGGAATGTATGCGACACCTAGCGCATAATTTCAAAAAGAAGTTCAAAGGTAAAGTTTATGATGAGAACTTATGGCCAGTATCATACACATGCAGCAAAAGGAAGCATGAACACCATCTGAGAGTGTTGTATGCTCAAAATCCTCTTGTGAAGGAGTACATGGATGCACATCATGGCAAGGTGTGGTCAAGAAGCTCATTCAACGAAGTATGCAAAGTCAATTATGTGACCAGTAACCTTGCAGAATGCTTCAATTCAAAGTCAAGTCAGTGAAAGGGCTCTTGTTGTGGCAAGCATTTGACAAGATGAGGCAGATGATCATGATAAAGATGGCTCTTCGCAAAAGAATTGCAGAAACACAATATGTTGGTCATCAAATGCCCCCATCACTAATTAAGGCATTGCACTTGAAGGCAAGAGGACTGAAGATGAAATGTATTCGATCTGGTACATATGAGGGAGAGGTTACCTATACTAACACTAAAAATAGGGTATGGAGGTATTACTACATTTTTTTGGAAAAATATGCTTTTAATTCAAAACTGTCAAATAACACGCTTTAGATATGAAAATGAAAAGGTAAGTTCAGATCCTTCTTATTCACTCCAAAATGAAGCTATGGAGATTTTTCTGTTTTTTTTTTTGAATTATTTTGATTTCTTTGAACCCTAAACCCTCTCTCCCTATTCTACGAACTCTGAACATGTTCATAGGTGATAGCTCATTTGTGTGAAGCCTTTTTTCAAGAAAATGACCTACACCAAGTTTCTATTTTTTTTCTCATAACCTTGTCACATATGATGGCTATGTGTGCAAGATATACAACATTTTGATTTTTTTTTTAATTTTTTAAAAACATTTGAACTTGATTTCGACATATCACTTCAAAAAATGATTTTTCAAAAAAACGCCCCTATACCGAGTTTATATTTTTTATGGTAACTAGGTCTCATAAACGGACAAACTACGTTCTTTTAATATTTTTGTGATTTTTTCTGATTTAGTTATGGCCATTTGAAATCTGGTCAAACCCTAATAACCCCGTTGACTGGCTCATAACCCCGCAGAAATGCTCCAAACCCTAGCGTCGAACGTCCGTCGTAGAATCCTACCAAGCGCCAAACACCACCCATCAGATGTGGGGGCAGGCATGCGTGATCCGCGTGACGCTGGTTTTACATCCTGATTGGCTACTGCACTGTCCTTCTCGGGTTTTTATGATCTGCCCCACTTTCCATATGAAATTGTATTTTTCGCACATGACCACCACATGTCAGTGTTATGAGTTGGTTCAAATATTCAAACTGCAAAATACAATGTGGCAAATCATCATTATAGCTTCCCCTTCTCCTCTTCTCCATCTGACAGACAAAGGCATCGAGCAGATCTTGAGCAGTTCCATTGTTTCTTTCCCCATCTTCTCGTTCTTCTTCCTCTCGAGCAATTCCTCTATTTCTTCCTCTCCAGCGATATGTCGACCACCTCGTCAGCCCCCCATTCCACGTGGCCGGTGTATGGTATAGTGCCGATGACTCGATGCACTGACTGCCCATAGACTGCGCCACTGAAGCGGATGACTTTGAAGGAGAAGAATAATGGGAACTTTGGGCACGAGTTCTTCAAATGCGAGAGCAAGCCGGAGGGGCAGGTTAGATCTGAGTTTTCCTCGCATCCTTTATCTCTAATTTCTCAAAAAATCTGTCAGATTTGGGATTTAGGTTACATGATTTTGTTTCCAGATCATGAAGAAATGCCACAATTTCGAGTGGATGGTTAATTACATCCAGAGGCTTCAAGGGTTGGGCTTGCTGGATTCGAGGGAAAATGCAATCCACGAGTTCAATCTGCCCCATGACAGTGTCACTCCGACAGCAGCAGCGCGTCCAGAATACCCGACAGTGGTAGATATCGAACTGAAGACGGAATTGAAGAATATGAAGAAGAACTTCAAGCAGCTGATTGAGTTGAAGAAGCAATCCAATCTGATAGCTTTAGGAATACTTGCTCTAGGAATTTTTCACTTGATGGCCATCTCTCGTTAGAGATGTTTGTCTACTGTCGTTGCCACTGTTTAGTAATCCAAGTCTGTTTATCTCAAATGCAACTCCGTTTAGTGCAACTGTCGATCTCTGAATGTATGCAGTTTACTATTATGTTTCAACATTTTCAGTTTCGGCAGAAGGCAGCTACCAGTTCAGTGTAGGATTATTTTGTTAGCTAATAACCTCGAGTTTTGGATCATACCCTAGCTCGTCAGATGGCAGTAAGCAGTACTTGAGCAGCACAAGGGATATACATCAAGTTCATCTCTTCTCTCTCGCACTTGCCAAACTTTTGTCCTCGAGTTCCTCAGTTCTGCTAGAAAAAAAACCTAGTTCGCGGGCCCAAAGAGAATCAAGCTGCAATAGGACCACAAAGGATAAATGAGGCCCAGAAACAAGCAATGTTTCTTTTTTTTGTTTAGGAACGATTGCTTTGTTCTTTCTTGTTTCTGATTGTTTTTTTCATTAATTTGATTTCCCAATCTCTTCTATTTCATTGAGGGATTTTTTTGGCTTTCCTTTATGGGTCCCTTCATATTTTTTGATTTGATTTCTCTTCACCGTATGCGCTTTTGTTTTGCTTGCTCACAACCTGGCTTAGTTTGGCAGTGAAGTAATTTTAGAATCAAAGTATTTGCAAACCGCAGTATTATTATGCCTAGCGAACCAATACTTCAGTATTGGAAAAAGAGGTCCAACCCTCTTTTTTATATACTTCAAAATTAGTGTAGTTTTCTAGATATTAAAGTATATAAAACTACACTTTTGACTAAAGCCAAACATCTCAAAGTATTTGATACTTCAATATTTCTGGAAACCAAAGTATTCTTGGATTACCTAAAAAATGCAAAGCTCCCAAACCAAAGCCGTGTACAATATGTTCTTATTTTTAGAAGGCATTTATAAACACATCATTTTTAGTTAGTTTGGTTAATTTTGCCCATGTCAATTAGCCGTGTCTAAACTTGGGACAAACAAAATACAAACATAACAAAGCATTAATATAACACACATAACTTAACTTAGATAGGGTTGCTAGGGCAACACAAGTTCTTACATATAACATGACACCGATAGATAATTAACCTTACATAGAGAGGGTAGCTAGCTAGGGCAACACCCGCACCAAACTCACACTACATAGTAGATAGGGTAGCTAGGGCAACACCGCCATGTCTTCACCGTCGTCTTCACCTTAATCGCCGGTTTACCGTCTTCTTCGCCGCCGGCTTCAGTACTGCTCCTCCTCAAGGCCGTTCTCGCCGAGGTAGTATGGGAGGTTGTGCATGCAGTTGCGAGCGGGGAAGACGCTCTCGAAGTCGGTGAAGATGTTATAGGTGGTGAATGCGATGAACTCGCACCCACACTAATACACCTTGCCGAGCAGGTAGTAGGCATCGACCTGTTGGTGAAGTGGGCGACGAGCCCTACTACTGGAGCGTTGGCGTGGGGATGCTGCTCCACGAGGTTGAACATGGGCGACGAGCCCGCCGGGAGGTGGTTGAAGCCCACATGGAGGAACCCCCGTGCAATCTCAGTGCTACCCCTCCAGCGTGAGAATGCCCACACGCGGAGCGATGCCTCGACGATGACGTTGGTGGGGTACCGCTATTCTGGCATGGTGGGCAGCTCGCAGAACGTTGGCCCGTTACTGCATCTTGCTCGCTTCCCTGAGTGTTTGCTTTGGCTTTTGGGGGAAGAAGAGAAGGGGGAGGCGCAGATGCATCTATAGAAGAAGAGGCAATAAATGGCGGTTTAAATAGTCGGGGAGACGAAGAGGGTACACGTGGAAACAGCATAGATCGTGACTCAGTGCATGCGTGAACCGATGCGATCACCAATGTGTGAACGTGAATCGATGCGAGCGTGCTCTGCGTGCACGTCTGCCTGCCTCCCCCTTTTGCGTGCTCTGCGTGAATCGATGCCACAACTGAATCGAGCGGCAGCCGTGTGACGTGAACCGATACCTGGACATATGGATGCGAGCGTGCAACCTTCCCTTTCTGCCACCGGCACGTAGGCCTACGACGCGTGAAATGACGCTGCAGAGCGACTGAATCCACCGGCAACCGTGTGGCACGGATCGATGCGTGCGTGTCGGCGTGCATGCATGCGATTAGGTCTAGGTCACTAGATGCGTGCGTGGCGGCGTTCGCATGCATACCAGGTTGCATCGATGCCAAAGCCGGGCATGCATAGCAGGCTGCATCCATCGATAGCAGGCTTTTTAAATTTATTACCAACAAACTAACGGGCTCGTCCTATGAACACAAACACAGCCAAACTAGCAAAGCCACAGCCACAGTCAACAGAGTCCAACATGGCCCCACAAGTCAAAGTTAACGGCCAAGACGGCAAACGTCTGCTATGAACATTTGTGAGAGTTTACACTATGGGAGTGGGGAAAAGTGAGCAAAAGTTTGGGGTGTGGGGAAAGCTGAGCACAACTAAGGAATTGGGGGCACCGATGGAATAATCCCTTTTAGTATTGGTGTTGTCCTATGGTGCTCTCCGTGTCGCGCAAGCGTGAGGGATTCCCGCTGTAGGATGTTGCAATATGTTCATGGTTTGCTTATTGTCTGTGTTGCGTGAGTGACTGAAACACAAACACGGATAAGTGAGTCATGGCGTATGGGAATAGAGAGGACTTGATACTTTAATGCTATAGTTGGGTTTTACCTTAATGATCTTTAGTAGTTGCGGATGCTTGCTAGAGTTCCAATCATAAGTGCATATGATCCAAGAAGAGGAAGTATGTTAGCTTATGCCTCTCCCTCAAATAAAATTTCAATCATGATTACCGGTTTAGTTATCGATTTCCTAGGGACAAATAACTTTCTCGTGACAAAAAGTTATCTATTAAAACTAACTTAGTTGTGTCTTCATCTAAAGAGCCCCTACTTTTTATTTACGTGCACTTTATTATCTTGCAGACCTTTCCTATCACACCTGCAAAGTACTTCTAGTTTCATACTTGTTCTAGGTAAAGCGAACGTCAAGCGTGCGTAGAGTTGTATCGGTGGTCGATAGAACTTGAGGGAATATTTGTTCTACCTTTAGCTCCTCGTTGTGTTCGAAAGAGGCTACAACTGATCCCCTATACTTGTGGGTTATCAAGTCTCCATCAACGTGGATGTACGATAGCACCACCTATCGGAACCACGCCAAAAAACATCCGTGTCTCCAATTGCATTTCCACACTCCAATCCCATCCCTTTACTTTCTTGCAAGTTGCATGCTTTACTTTCCGCTGCTCATATACTCTTTGCATGCTTGCTTGATATGTATTGTGAATGGTGAAACTTGTGCTTAAACTTCACCTGAACTTGAAAAACTTTAAAACTACCAACTTTGTGTGTTGAGGGTCCATTCACCCCCTCTAGACACCTCTTCTCGATCCCTTCAAGTAGTAAATAGATGGTGGGTTGAGAGAGTGAAAGAAACATAAACCCCGGTTTATGCACTATTCCGTAAGGGACCGATTGGATCCTAGAGTTTAATGCTATGGTTAGAATTTATTCTTAATACTTTTCTTGTAGTTGTAGATGCTTGTGGGAGGGTTAATCATAGATAGGAGGTTTGTTCAAGTAAGAACAGCACCTAAGCACCGGTCCAACCACATATCAAATTATCAAAGTAGCGAACACAAATCAAACCAACATGATGAAAGTGACTAGATAAAATTCCCGTGTACCCTCAAGAATGCTTTGCTTATCATAAGAGACCGTTTTGGCATGTCCTTTGCCTCAAAAGGATTGGGCTACCTTTCTGCACTTTTGTTACTACTATCGTCACTTGGTCGTTACAAATTATCTTGCTATCAAATTACTATGCTACTGACAATTTCAGCACTTGCAGACATTACCTTACTGAAAACTACTTGTCATTTCCTTCTGCTCCTCGTTGGGTTCGACACTCTTACTTATCGAAAAGAGCTAAAATTGATCCTCTATACTTGTGGGTCATCAAGGCTATTTTCTGGCGCCATTACTGGGGAGTGAAGCGCCTTTGGTAAGTGGACGATAATGAAACATTTATATAGTGTGCTGAAATTTATTGTCACTTGTTACTATGGAAAACAATCCTTTGAGGGGTTTGTTCGGGGTATCTTGACCTCATTCAGAACCACAATTAGTTACCCCTCAACCTACTGCACCTACTGAAAATATTGAATATGAAATCCCTTCGGGTATGATAGAACAACTGCTAGCTAATCCTTACGTAGGAGATGGAACTGAACATCCTGATATGCACTTGATACATGTGGAACAAATTTGTGGATTGTTTAAGCTTGCAGGTTTACCCAGGGATGAAGTGATGAAAAAAGTTTTCCCTTTATCTTTGAAGGTAAAAGCATTGGCATGGTATAGGCTGTGCGATGATATTGGATCATGGAATTGGAATCGTTTGAATTGGAGTTCCATCAAAAATTTTACCCTATGCATCTAGTTCATCGTGATTGGAATTACATATATAATTTTTGGCCTCATGAAGGAGAAAGTATCACTCTAGCTTGGGGGAGGCTCAAGTCAACGTTATATTTATGCCCCAATCATAAGCTCTCAAGAGAAATTATTATTCAGAACTTTTATGCTCGGCTTTCTTGTAATGATCAAACCATGCTGGATACTTCTTATGCTGGTTCTTTTATGAAGAAAACTATTGAATTCCGGTGGGATCTTTTGGAAAGAATTAAATGCAACTCTGAAGATTGGGAACTCGACGAAGGTAAAGAGTCAGGTATAAAACTTAAGTATGATTGTGTTAAATCTTTTATGGATATCGATGCTTTTCAAAAGTTTAGCACTAAATATGAACTTGACTTTCAGATAGTAGCCTCCTTTTGTGAATCATTTGCTACTCATGTTGAACTCCCTAAAGAGAAGTGGTTTAAATATCACCCACCTATTAAAGATGAAATTAAAGAACCAGTACCAGATAAAGAAGAAACTATACTCTATAATGTTGATCCAGTTGTTCCTACTACTTATATTGAGAAACCCCCTTTTCCTGTTAGGATAAAGGAACATGCTAAAGTTTCAACTGTGGTTAACAAAACTTATGTTAGAACACCTAAACCTGATGAACAAATTGGAGTTGAACCTAATATTGCTATGGTTAAAGATCTCTTAGAAGAAGATGTGGATGGGCATGTTATCTACTTCTGTGTAGAAGTTGCTAGAATTGCCAAACCAGAAAAAAAAAGGGATAAAAATAGACCAGTTGTTGGTCTGCCTGTCATTTCAGTTAAAATAGGAGATCACTGTTATCATGGTGTATGTGACATGGGTGCTAGTTTGAGTGCTATTCCTTACAAGTTATATCAAGAAATTAGGGAAGACATAGCACCTACAGAATTAGAATACATAGATGTTACTATTAAACTTGCAAATACAGACACCATACACTACTACGGAAAACGTTATACACAGAACTTTAGCAGTAGCGCCTGTTAAAAAAGCACGCTACTGCTAGACAGCAGTAGCGCGTGCAAAATAAGCGCGCTGCATATGCATATATATTAGTAGCGCGTCTCACCGAGATCTCACTACTACTAAAATTCCAACCACATATATAGCCGATGGGCTACAGATAGTAGTAGTGATCTTTTGAAAACCGTGCCACCACTAATATATTTATAGCAGCGCGTTTATGCATAAAGCACTACTGCTAATGAAAAGAAAATAACATGAAAAACGAATAGAAAAGTAAATGAAAATGAAAGAAATAGAAAAAGGAGAAAGGAAAAATATAAAATGTAAAGAAAAATAAATAAAAAAGAGAAAAAGGGATTAATACTTAGCAGTAGCGTGTTCGGTGAAACGCGCTATAGCCAAGTTAGCTATAGCGCGTTTTCTGCAACGCGCTACTGTTATTTTTGACTTAACCAAAAAGCGGTTCCCCCCGGACACCACTTCTCCCCCAAATCCCCTCGCCCCACTTCGCCGCCGTTTCCCCCACTTCGCCGCCGTCTCCTGCCGGCGTCGACGCCGCGCTCATCCTCATCACCGCCGCCCGAGGCCGCCCAGCCTCACCGCCGCCGCCTCTCGGGCCGCCCTCGACCTCACCGTCGCCTCCCTCGACCTCACTGCCGCCGCCCTCGACCTCACCCCCCCCCCCCCCCGAGCCCGCCCAGGACCGCCGCCTCCCGATCCCGAGCCCGCCCTCGCCGGCCCTACCTCCGTTGCCGAGCACCTCCCCGCCACCATCTCTCCCCTCTCTGTAACCCCCCCCCCCCCCCCACCCATCCTTTTTAGTTAATAGATGTTAATGTTAAGTAGTAGATAATGTTGATGTTTTTTAGTTAGGGTAATAATAGATGTTAAGTAGTAGATAATGTTGATGTTAATTAGTTCAGTAGGGTTTAGTTTTTGAATTGAGTTTGTTTAACTAGATGTTAATTAGGGCAGTAGGGTTTAGTTTAGGGTAAAGTAATTTAGTTCATTAGTTGACTAATAATAATCTATATTTGGTTTTTGAATTGAGTTTGAGAGAGCATGAGATTTGTGTAGATTTTCTTGTATTCTCAAATGCTAGGACATGCAAATTTGAAGTGGTCAGAATATATGCAAATTCCTATATTGTGTTTGCACATGCATGTTTCGATTGTGCCCAAGTGGCCTTTTGTTGTTTCCAGGGAATGAAGCCGAGTGGCCTATGTTTTACTGGAATGTTGATTCATTTCCGTTCCGGCAAATTTCAGGTTCTCGATTTTTCCACTTTTTAGCAAAGGTCATGCCGAAATTTTCCGTGAATTTCGGCATGACTTGTGCTACAAACTAGGACATATCGAGTGCCTGGGATTTGCCGCACCGGGAAGGAGTCAACATTCCTGCAAAACAATAGGCCTTTTTATGTCATTATTCATTTTATTAGGTCTAGAATTAATTGACTAGATTTAATCGTAGGAAACATGGCTAGCAACGATGAAGGATAGGGTTCTGGTGATTGCGATGACGTCTACCGGGCGGCAGATGAATTTTTGAGCCTTGTCGACGATCAACTGATGTTGTTGCTGGGCCACCGGTGGCATCGGGGACTGAGACCGACATGCGGACCGGTGCTGAGATTGAGACCGGTGCTAAGACTCAGACAGGCATCGAGACCGGCACTGAGACTGAGACCGGCACTGCTTCAGGGAGCGGAGCCGGTGTAGAACCGAAAGCAAAGAGGCAACGGCTTCCTACCAAACTCAGGACTACTAGACTGGTGGTCACGCCAAACGCGCCCAAGGAAGCGCGCGCGTGCTACGGCAATCAAATAGGCAGCATCGTACGGACAACCGCCACCATCAATGATGAGAAACTACAGAAGATAGATAATATGAGGCCCTCCCTCCTAAAGAAGTTTCACCAGATATTCTTGTTCCCGGGCTGGAACGAAAAGGATTATGAAGATCCAGATAAGGACCCGACAATGAAGAAGATATACAAACACGCCATGACCAAGTTTAGCGACGCGTTGGCCGCCTGGAAAACAAGGGTGAAAGAAAGGATCATCGACAAGAAGGAACCCTACTCCAAGATTGTAAAGGATAATCCGACAATCACGGGAGAGCAGTTTCAAATATTCGAGGCGGCTTGCGAGGCCGAAGCTACCAAAAAAAGTCTAAGTACATGAAGGGGCTTCAAGAGAGGAACATTGGGAGACACCACCTCGGAAGGCGTGGTGATGGCGGGAAGAGGTCGAAATGGGCCAAGGAGGATGTGGAACACGCGAGTCTGGGCATCCCGGACCCCTTGGCGGAGTTCACTGTCCCATAGGAGCATGACGTCCTCAGGGCCCGGCACCGTTGGGACCCAGCGAAGAAGGTTTACAAGACAAACGCGGTCATGACGGAGTTCATTAGACTGCTGGTAATTTTAGTTTCTGATCAATTCGACTGCACACGTTAGTCATATTTGTAAACGATCCTTATGCCTTTTGCAGAGAGAGCAGCACAGGATTGCGGACGAAAGCGACTCGCCGTCTGAGGCATTGGCGAGGCCCAAGTGGGACACTCCATTCAACCGGGCATTGAACATGTTGAAACGACTCCTGGTGGAGACTCGACCGTCGTATGGACGCGTGCATGGTGTCGGAGACGGCGCCACGTGGAAGAAGTACTACTGTGAGACCACGGAGGAGAGAAAGGAAAGACGGAGGTTAACTGAAGAAAACATCAACAAGAAGGTTGAGATTGCGGTTGAGAAGAAATCATCTCAGACAGTCGCAACAGCGGTAGCTACCGCAAAATAGGTGGTTGTAGATATGTCTACTTCCTTGGTTCCGGCCGTTTTCAATTGGACCAGGCAAAATACAGAAGACTTTCCCCTTGCTGACTTCTTGGGGAGCAGCTCGACTAGTGTTGCACCAGCACCTGCTCCCGCACCGGCTCCCGCACCGGCTTCAGCACCGGCTCCGGCACCGGACGTGCTCGACGGTGCTTCGTCTTTGGCTGAGCTCGACACCCTCACGGTATCTGTCACACCGGCCCCCTTCATCTCCCGTTTTCGTTGCCTTTCGGATGTCTCATGTCGCAGACTTTTCTTTGCAGACCGACGAAACCCCGTGCACCATATTGTACACCATCGGTGACTAGAAGGTGGACGTGGTGAAGGCGATGATAATGGAGCCAAAGGAACCATTGTTCCACAACCGTTCGATCCCCCTGAATGTCTTCAAGGTTTCCGTGGCCAGGGTCAAACCGGGCCATGAGAATTTGCCTCCTCTGATACTAGTGGGGGATGACGACGAGACCCCGCGGTGGCTTGGTGATTGTTGCAATGGGTGGGTCCTGTTGTGGCCAAAGAGTTTGCTTCGTCTGGAAGCGGCCGGGAGCACACCCACGAGCACACAGCCTCAGCAAGGTATGAATATCAACACCCCACCTACCCAATTAGCGTCGGGTGTTGGGTTGGGTGATAGCGGATGGGGTAAGGAAGAGGCTCCATTAGTCACTGATGACGTCGCCATGGATGAGGATGACGATGACGATGGCACTCAACAGTATGTCTATACTAGCGCCTACTCAGGGTTTGAGCGTCATGAGTCGGTGCCTAAATTGCCGTCTCCGGAGGCTGAACGTATTATGGACGACCTTCCGGTAGTAAAGAAGTCTAGGAAGAGAGCGAGGAAAGGCAAAAAAGCTGATTCTATGATCCAGCAGCCTCGGCTTCAAGACCGTATAGATATCCCCGGTGTGGATAAATGGCATATCCCCGGTCAACCAATCCTACCTGCAAGAGCGCTAGGAGCCAGATTCGGCAATCTAAGGAGACTTCATGACGATGTGCTGCGGATAGAGAAAGGCCTCATCGCCTCGAAAGATCCAGGATACCCACTCTACGTGGTTAACTTTCCACGGCAATTGTAGTACGTCGACTTCTTCCCCGCGGATAAGTTCTTCCTTCGATTCGATTACATATTCGACATGTTTACGTGAAGAAGCTGGATTTTACGTGTGTCCGCCTTTATGCCTTGCACATGAACTACATCATCAGGGTTGAGCAGATACCTCATATCTGTGTTGCTGACCCGTACTAAATGCACAAGGGCTTCTTGGGAGTCTGCGCAAAGCACCGTGAATACACGAGGGAATACATCGTCAGTTTCATGCTCGCCAATAAGGACAAGGAGGTGATTCTTGTGCCTTATCATCCCCTGTAAGTCATCCCCGCGGATATCCTTCCTTCGATTTCAATCATTCATTTGCACGGTGGAGGCTAATTAATCTGAGGTCTACTTATTTTGCGAAGCGACGGGCGCGCCGTCCTCATCATCCTCTACCCCCGATACTCCCACGCTCTTTACTTGCACTCGCCGAAGAACATTCACAAAAAGGATTACACCCACATCAAGGATGTTCTCGACAGTGCTATGTTTTACTACCAAGCACGGGGTGGAGAGGTCAAGGACAAGAAGAGAAGGGGCGGCAGGCTCGCCTTCGGCCATAAGATCGACTTCTGCTGCATCCAGCAACCAAGTGATTCTCTTAATGATGGATTCTATGTCCTACACCACATGCTGGAGTACAGACGGGATCACCAGAACCTTCGCATGTCACCTACATCCGGCGATGCCCATATTCTGCAATGGGCAAAGAACGTAGGAGATATCAAGGATCATCGACTTCGAGTTGAGTTCTTTCACATCCAGTGCGAACTTGCCCAAATCATCATGAAGGAGGTCGTCGAAAAGCAGGGATGTTCTACGAAGAAGGACAAATGTCGCGGGAAGACGTCCGAACATGGGTAGCCTCTCAGCGTCTCGACATGAAGCCTTTCACTAAGCTCGGGGACTATCTCCCTGACATCGATGGATGGCACGACATGTTGGAGTGATTGTCGATATATGACAATGTGTCCGTTTAGTCCATACTTTCTTTATGACAAAACTTTGAGTTATGCACGGCGAAACTTTATTTGTGATGTAATTAAACCGTCCTCCTCCTCGACTAGCGAAGATCACTCTAGTTAGGGCATTTTGGGTACGATGAACTTTGTTATTTATGCTTAAGATATGTTCTTTCTATTTTTGCCAAGTCTGTCTCTTTCTGTTGCTCAACTATATATGTTGCATAACATCGACTCATGTGACGATGCAGGTGCATAGATCATCGATGGCGAAGAAGTGCTAAGCCAGGAGTATATATACGACGAGTGGCCGGAGTGTCAGGCCCAGGTGTACCGGTTTCCGGTTTCCGAGCGACAGGCAGTAGTTAGTTTAGGTTCACGCTAATGCGAGAGAGGGATACGAACTCATGTACTGCATAGTTCCGCTCTCACTCAAAGTGATAGCTCTTCTCGCGTATATCATTGTTTAGATAGATGACGATGTATTTGCAAGTAATCGAGACTTGTATCGCTATTTTCGAGATGATGACGAGAGACCACTTTGTGTTGGATGATGATTATGATGATGACATGATTTGATGAGACTAGTTGTATGTATATGCTATATTACATTTGTATGTTTATGATATGCTAAAGATTATTGTATAAAGCCTATTCAAATACAAAACAAATATGCAGGAAAAAAACTAATAAAACTAGTAGTAGCGAGGGGGAAAAAGTTAGCAGTAGCGCCACCTTACCAGTAGCGTTTCCCTGTAAAAAGCGCTGCAGATAGTATCAGCAGCGCTCTTCACCAAAGCGCGCTACAGCTATCCATGTAAGGCAGTAGCGTGGGACGATAGGCGCTACTGCTACACGTTAGCTGTAGCGCCTTATCAGTAGCGCATCGTCCCGTGCTACTGATAGGCCTAAAACCCGTGCTGCTGCTAGGCTTTTCCCTAGTAGTGATATCACCTTGTGGGATCATTAGAGATGTTGAAGTCTTGTGTGGGAAAATAAAATACCCTACTAATTTTCTTGTTCTTGGTACCCCGCAAGATGACTTCTATCCCATTATCTTTGGTAGACCTTTCTTGAACACAGTAAATGCTAAGATAGATTGCAAGAAACAAATTGTGGGTGTTAGCTTTAGTGATGAGTCTCATGAGTTTAATTTTTCCAAGTTTAGTGGAAATCATCATGAAAAAGAACTGCCTAGTAAGGATGAATTGATTGGTCTTGCTTCTATTGTTGTGCCACCTACTGATCCTTTAGAACAAAACTTGCTAGACCATGAGAATGATTTACATATGCATGAAAGAAATGAAATAGATAAGATTTTCTTTGAACAACGTCCTCTTCTTAAACACAATTTGCCTATTGAAACTCTTGGAGGTCCTCCTCCACCTAAGGGTGATCCTGTATTTGAATTAAAACAATTGCCAGACACTTTGAAATATGCTTATCTTGATGAAAAGAAAATATATCATGTTATTATTAGTGCTAACCTTTCAGAACATGAAGAAGAAAGATTATTGAAAGTTCTAAGGAAGCACCGAGCTGCTATTGGATATACTCTTGATGATTTAAAGGGCATTAGTCCCACTCTATGTCAGCACAAAATTAATATGGAACCTGATGCTAAACCAGTTGTTGATCATCAACGTCGATTAAATCCAAAGATGAAAGAAGTGGTAAGAATGAAAATATTAAAACTTCTGGAAGCAGGTATAATCTACCCCATAGCTGATAGTAGATGGGTAAGTCCTCATTGTGTCCCTAAGAAAGGAGGTATTACTGTTGTTCCTAATGACAAGAATGAACTTATCCCACAAAGAATTGTTACAGGCTATAGAATGGTAATTGATTTCAGAAAATTAAATAAAGCTACTAGAAAAGATTATTACCCTTTGCCTTTTATTGACCAAATGCTTGAAAGATTATCTAAGCACACACACTTTTGCTTCCTTGCACTACAAAAAAAGTACACTTCTGTGATGATATGTGTTTGTCACGGTAGGTCCCTTTTTTGTCATGCATGTACATCCATGACGATTTTATGACAGAATCAAGATAGTCATACCTGTGCTGTCGTAGAAGTGTTCCATGACATTACCAAAATTATCATCACGGAAGTGTCCACTTCCATGATGATAAATCGCGCGTCACAGAAGTGCTTTTGTCAAGGGTGACCGACACGTGGCATCCACCGTAACAGAATGCCGTTAAGCTATCAGGTCGGGTTTTGGATCCGGTAACCCGTTAACAGCCCCAACCAATGGGGATTTTCCACGTGTAAAATCATCATTGGCTGGAGTAAACACGTGTCGGCTCAACGTTGGGACAGATGTCATCCGCTCATTGGACCGAAGACGCCTATGATACGGCGACACGTGGCATGGCCCAATAGAGGCCCATTCCTGTGAAAAGGCCGGCCGTTTAACTTGGTCAAAAGGTGGCGGGCCGGCCCACGGAAAGCCTGTTAACGGCCTGGTCGCATATAGCCCATTTACGGCCCGCTAACCCACGGCCCGTTATGCCCTATCCGAATTAGGCCCAGTAGCGTCATCTGGGCCGTCCAATATGATTCTAGCCCGTTTTAACTTCCGGCCCATGTGTGGCCCATGACTTCTTTCTGCTCATATGAGGCCCTTTGTAACTCTTGGCCCATTAACGGTCCGTGGTGAAACTGGCCTATAATGAATAGTGTATCACTTTATACCCATTAACGGCCTATTATTCTATTGAGCCGTTTCCAGCCCAGGTTATCTTTCGGCCTTCTCAGGGCCCATTGATTCTTGGGCTCATTTGCAGCATTAGGTTACATACGGCCCGTTACTGTCATTTTCTGCTTGTGGGCCAAATTCAGCCCGTCGTTACAGTCGGCCCGTTTGCGGACCGTTAATACGTTGGGCCGTTTTCATGTCAAAAAAAACCCGTTGGGCTATTTTCATAGAGTTATCAAATACGGTCTATTAACGGCCCATTATGGTCTACGAATAGTATGGCCCATGATTGGCGAAATGATGATACACCCCGTAGAAGGCCCATGGATCTACGGCCCGTATGAGGCCCATGGATCTACGACCCGTAGAAGGCCCATGGATCGTACGGCCCATAGAAGGCCCATGGACACGACGGCCCGTAGAAGGCCCATGGACCCAAAGGCCCGTATAGAAGGCCAATGGATCCTACGGCCCGTATAGAAGGCCAATGGATCCTACGGCCAGAAGAAGGCCCATAGATCATACGGCCTGCAGGAGGCCCATGGTTATAACAGTCCGTGTGTTGCCATGACTATTTTGGCCTAGTTACCAAAAATAGGCTATTGTGGCCACTAGACAAGACAATAAGGAAATAAATAAGCAAGCAATTAACGCTAGCCTATTACCGCTATAACACATATTACATCCACTGGGCATCAAAGTTCGCCACCAGTGCAAATATAGGGAACAAAGCAGCATATTACATACACTGGCCGTCAAAATTGGTCACCAGTGCAAATAAACGCGGTAGCAAAACAAGAGCATAACTGAAACAACTTCAGAAGAGCTCAAGAAACGTTATCCTGGGTATCCACCATGCTGGCAATAAGCTTAGCAAGCTGATTAGCTTTGTCCTGTTTGGCGATAAAATCCTCCAACGCTTGCTGTTGCACCAGAAAGTATGCATCTGAATGCTCAAGGGACTTCCGCAGTCCTTCCGGTTCTTGTCGCAGCACAGCTGATCGATGTCTTTCAGCTTATAGTTGAGACTCAAGAAACCGAACTGATTCAGACAGTGAGTTTGAATAGCTTGTGCAAGCGGTAGTGGCGAGTAACTCGAACACTAAACCAAGACAGGACTTTGGGGTTGTCTCGTTGTCTTCAAGATAGTCTTCCTTAGCTGTTTTATCAGCTTTGTTGGAGACCAACAAGGATGTGTCACTATCCTGAACCTTATCTGCATTACTTCCTTTACCATTGCTTAATAAGGCACTCTTCCCCAATATTCTGTTAGCATTCTAGAAGAAGAAACAAGCAGACACATAACAAGTTTAGCATGTACTAGTATATGAAACTCATTTCGGTGAACCAGTTCATTAGTAAGGTGGACAGGATTAAACTACCAAGTCTTCTATTGCCAAGTACTAGTACATAATAAAAGCATCAAACAAACATATATCTATGTCCTACGGTCACTGCATTGTCTTGCCAAATCAAAATAGAGACACGGTTCAAATCATATCAGTTCAAGACAAAGTAGAAGTGAAAGAATACAAAGCGTGGGAAACTACACGGCACAACAAGATTTCAGATGGGTACCACGGGTCTACATGTACGACAACACTATTGGCTCTGTTGTGATGCTAGTAATGTGCATGATATGAAAGTCAACTGTATACACAATTGAAATTGAAATCAAAAGAGCTATTGATAAGAGCAAACCTATTAAAGAAACATGCATGAACATACCTGCTGTGCCATTGGAGTTTCGATTGGATCCTTCAATTTAAAAATAAGTTTGTATGAGTAAATACAGTGATACAAGAGCAAAGCAATCATAGTTAAAAAAGGTGCGCCTAAGCGAGCGCTTAAGCGCGCCTAGGCTCTAGGCGTTGGCAAAATGCATTGCGCATAACTACGCTTAATCTGTGCATAACTGCGCATAAGCATGCACTTTGGTCAGTAAAGCGCAAGGCGGCGGCAAAATGCACAATTAACGCCTAGCGCTTTTTGAACTATGATAGCAATGGAATCTTAAATTAGAACAGTTGTTCTTCAGGTTTAGGCACTTGTTCTACATGAAAAGAGTACAGTAAGACGCAAGAATATAATACTTAAAAATAGAAAATGAGCTCATAGACATTACCACATTCTTGGTTCGGGACCAGTACAGAACAAGGCGTTACCAGTCATCGTCCAGTAAATGTGTCTCAGGAGAACGTAAGGGAATTTGATGAGTTTCTTTGCCGGTGAAGTACATTTTCTTCAGGTAATTCCGATCCTGCCACCAAGCATTCTTGAAGATAGCAGAGGTATTAGCACAGGTTACCTCATCCTGAGTTTCCAAATCGGTCCTTCTCTATAGAGAAAAATGGGAAAATTTGCTGTAGTATAACCATCATGGAGGTAGGATGTATGGGACGAAGCAAAGTAATTGCCATGAATAACATTACTTACACATAACTCCTGGACAAACACCTGCAACTGGCATTTTCCTTCATCTTCAGTATAATATTTCCAAGATGGGAAGATACGCACATACGATTTAACAACATCAAATGCGATAGATGCTAAACTACGACTAGTTGGTTGTGCTTCCTCCACAGGAATAGGCATACTAACTGGTGGAGTTGGGCTTCGCCATGATAGTACTGGCCCTTTGGGCATTGGAGCTGCCTTACTAACTGCTCTTGTTTGGGAGCTCTATGGTGGAGATGGTGTTGTGTCAACAGGAACTGGGTTACTATCGGTTGGGGTTGGGGTTAGATTGGGTGAAGATGGTTCTCTGTCCATCGCAGTAGGGGTACAATCTACGAGAGTTTGGGTTATGTGTGATAGGGATGGTTCTTGTGCATGTACAACCGAGGTGCTATCTCCACCAAGAGGTAGCACTGTTTTATTTGAAGACCGTGTTTTTAGTCCGCTAGATACTGGCATCACCCACTCCAATTCAAATGGCTGATAAACAGGAAATATAGTTGAATGTACAGACATTGTATGAGAGACAGATGCAATAGATAGTGTGGAAAAAAGAGGGCATGAAATAGTTGACATGTGTATTGTTTAACTAAAACGGATAGCATGACATAATTTCACATATATGATGTCTATCTAAACTGGATAGCATAGCATAACATAATTCAAAGATATGATGAATAACTAAACAGGATCGCATGACATAATTCACCTACATGTTATCTAAGTAATCAGGATCGCATCATTTAATTCACATATGTGATTTATATGCTAAACAGAGGGCATTCTATATGATGTCTGAACTAAGAACATGGTGTTGAATATTGTGTATATGATATCTAAACTATGCAATGCAAGACACCATATGCATAATATGAGCAGTATAACCGTGCCAAGTTAGAGCATACACCTCAGTGGGGGAATATGACTGGTCATCTGTCTCTGAATCCATCTCTGAGGAGCTATCGGGACCCAACAAGAGATCTTCTTCGACAGGTAGCACTGTCTGCTCTAAAGGCCTTGTTTTCACTCCAGATTTTTCCATCTCCCACCCAAATGGCTGATTCACAGGAAGAGTAGTTTAATGTACAAACATTATCGACAAATGGAAATGTAATGAAGAAAAGGATGGGCAAGATATGATTCAAATATATGATGCCTGGTTAAACAGGATGGCATTGCACATTTCACATATATTATGGCTGGCTAAAAGACATGAGACTTCATAATTCCCATATATGATATAGAAACTAAATATGTGGCATTACAGAACATGTATAAACTAAGCAGATGACATATATGATGTCAAAAGTAGGCACTGCAAGGCAACATATGCATGATATGACTAACATCATCATGCCAAGGTAGAGCAAACACCTTGGGGGGTAAATGGAGTGGTCAGCGGCGTCTGAATCCGCCTCAGAACCCACCATGGAGTGATGTCTGCATGACATTGTATTGCCGCCTCAAACATCGTTCTGCGAGTTGACGGGACACATCAAAGTTATTTACTAGTAGTACGTACTCTCTCCAAAAAAGGGCTGACCATGTCATTGCTACCATCCCGTGCTCCTCCGTTGAGTACGTGCACTATTCACGTGCCATCGAGGAGAAAAAATATTGCGTAGGTGCCATCGAAGTGTGTGACTCACTTACAAAAAAGGGTTTCCCCCCGCTTCCCCCCCCCCCCCCCACACGACTCACTTACGCACTGCTTATCTGATTATCTCCATTTTCTTGCATGACACGTGCACCTTGATGCTAGATGTCTCGCGTGTTGGGAAAAGGATGAACAAAGCTCACATAAAAGAAAAGAGTTGAAGAGCATAGATTCCTGACGATCGAGGAGGAGCAAGGAACCTCGCGGTGGAGCGTCTGCAAGGAACCTTGCGCGTTTTCCCCTATTATATGTTGCCTGCCCACCTATAAACAAATAAAAGAACATGAACTTTTCGCTAACCACTAGAAATGGTACATCAGGATGCTAAGTTGAAGATGTTTTATACTCCCTCCGTTCCTAAATATAAGTCTTTTTAGATATTTCAATAAGGGACTACATATGAAACAAAATGAGTGAATCTACACTCTAAAATATGTCTACATACATCCGTATGTTGTAGTCTATTTGAAATGGCTAGAAAGACTTATATTTAGAAACGGAGGGAGTAGTTTATATTGAATTATTGATAACCACGCAACAAGCCACGCATGTACATGACACATGCAGCCATGCTTGTACACAAGCCAACGCACTAACTCCATCCGATCCAACTCATGCACATACACGCACAGCATGGAGCACACAACGCACGTACACAAGACGTGCATGCACACACGCTCGGCCGCAGAATGCACGTGAATAACACATGCATGCGCACACACTCGGCTGCATGGAGGTGTGCACCATCCGCGGCGACGTCCGGTTCGTCGTGCTATGGCGAAGCTTGCATGCAACGGCGCATACACATCTCTTGCAGCACCTCTTTGCCATCGTTGCTCAACTACTAGTCGAAGACGAAGACGACCGCAGCCTCGGCCTTAGAGCTAGCACCGATGGAAAAACATGCACGCTGCACGCACACGAGCACATACGGAGTGCCCACGACGTGGTGGTGGTGCGTCCCCAGTCGCCTCTACTCCTTCTGCGCACGTTGTCTATCAAGGCGGCTGCATGCTAATGATGATGTGGGTGAGATCTTCTAGGACTCAGATGATGACGAGGAAAATTATGAGACACAAGGTGACGTACACCGTCAAGGTCCACGGTCAAGGGGGTGCTAGTAAGTGCTTAGATGTGCTTAGAACAAGTACAATAGAGCTGAGTCAGCGGGCTATAAGGAATAAACTAGTATATTTCTGCTTAGTTGGAGGAAAGAGAAGAGGAGAGAGAAGGTAAACGGGCTCTTCGTGAAGAGCCAGCTCTAACACGTGCTCCTAGGCACTTTGTGAGAATGAAAGGTGGGCCACAGAATAAAAAAGTAGTAGTAGACTCTTTTGATCTACTATTGTACATGTTGACTATAAGATGGGTTGTAGATGACATGGCACTGGCTTATAGCCAACAGCTGGCTATACTATTAATACTCTTTAGAGGAGGTGCTAAGTGCATTAAATGGCTTAGTAACTCACGTCTTCAATGCATAGGTGCTTAGTTTATTGGTGTCACATCATATTTTATGCCTACGTGGCAGGCTTAGCAGCTATACATGGTGGAGCACTGGGAGAGGCCAAGGCTGGTCATAGTGGGGAGTAACTTGTACTGTAACATATTACTATGTTACTCTAAACATCTCTATAAACCGGAAAGGAGGGAGTAGTAACATAGATTAGTGTCATATGCAGAGTATGGGAGCACATGATATTTCCCCGTCCGGACCAATCCCAAGTTGGCTTCTCACCTTCTTGGCCCAACAAAAACCCATCCCCCCTCCCGCGCGCGCTTCCCGCCCGACGCCAGCTGAGCCCACCGCTCCACATTGATGGCAAGTCAGGGCGACGCGACCTCTCACTGCTTCCGCCGTTGAAGCGGCACGCCGACCAAGAGCACCGCCCGCAGCACGCCCAGCATTTCAGACTATACAGTGGATAGTAACTTTAGAGTAAGTACTACAATTAGATGACATAAGCAGGCTATAAGGATTTAAATATAGTATTTGTGCTTAGTTGAAGGAGAGAGAAGAGGAGAGAGAAGAGAAGCGGATTTTAAACGTGTAGCCGGTTGTACTCCAACATACTTTGTGAGACAAAAGATGAGGCCATTATTAATGATATTGTATTTATACTAAAGGGACTAACAGACGCCTTAATTACTCCGGGTTTTTTTGGAGACAAACCTTGGTGGGGCTATTATTGACTTTTTTGAGCTATTATTGACTTGGACGTGGAGTTTGGGGGCCAAAGGCCTACTATTATACTCGCACGACCGACCTGACATACTCTACCCTAGCCGCCGCTGTATCATATGGTTTCGCACCGTTCCAGATCTTAGCGCCGCCACACAATTCTTCTCCAGCCCTCCTTCCGGCATCCACCGCGAGAAGGGACAGCATTCCTCCGAACCCCGCCTTTCGTGATCCTGTACAGGAGAGGGGCGATCAGGTTTTTGGGGAGCACACTCCTGTGACTGCTGCCAGCGAAGACTTCCTCAACGACAGCCTTCTTCCTCGACCTCGGTAACCTCTTCATCAATGACATGAGTGACAACATCAACCACATCAGTTCTGCTCCCGCTGTATAGTATGTGATTCTGTCCTCCTGGTTTAGTCCGCATCATTACTTTGATGTTTGCAATTGTCATCATGATCTATTTACTATTGATTTGGATTAAATCTCATACTAAATTGCTCATATATTCAACAATCCAATTCAAAAACCTGATTACAGGCAATTTACTCTGAGTGGTTTTGCTGCGCTTTTGAAGCCGCCTACTTTTAAGGGGGTGCAATATAAAAGGTGGCGCACAAGAGCAGTATATTGGTTTCAGATCATGTACTGCTATGACGCCACTAAGGGTAAGCCTGAGGGCGATCTTAATCCTACACAGCAGGAAGCTTTTCAGAACATGGATACCCTCTTCAAAGCCGCCCTGTTGAGTGTTCTTGATGATTCCATTGTGGATTCATATATGTCGTTTGACAGTGGCAAAGACATGTGGGCTGCGCTCGAGGCCACGGTTGGGCCCTTGGGCGCTGGCAACGAGTTGTACGTCATGGAGAAATTCTGTGACTACAAGATGACTGATGAGCGCTCTGTTGTTCAGCAGACTCATGAGATACAGTCACTCTCTAAGGAGCTTGAGTACTTTAAGTGTGTGTTGCCAAACAAATTTGTTGCTGGGACCATCATTGCCAAGCTTCCACCTTCGTGGAACGATTTTGATACTTCTCTGAAAACAAGAGACATGAGTTTTCTGTTTTGGATCTCATTAGCACTCTTGATTTTGAGGAGAAGGCGAGAGCAAAAGACACACGTGCTCGGGTCGCTGAGGGAGCTTCTAGTGCCCACATGTTACACGAGAAGAACTTCCAGCCCAACCAGCCCCAAAACAACAAGAACAAATCTCAGGGGAAAGGCAAGTTTGATGCAAAGAACAAGCCATCACATTCTACCAAATTCAAGAAGAATTCTCATAACGAGAAGGGATACAAACCTCAATTTTGGTAGCACCGCACAAAATTTATATGGCTGCATCTACCTGCTGTCAGCTAACCTCATGGTGCTCCAGGTATTCCTACATTCGTAACTAGGTACAGTGACCACCGCAAGATGAAATTAGCTTATTTGTACGTTGACTTGTTGAATGCAGTGCGGAACGATCCTGTCATGTGTGGAGGAGTAAACAATCAGTGCAGCCGAAGGTGGAAATCAACCAAGGACTTATTAAATTATATGTAATCTTCCTCAGGCAGGTCAGTATCCCCTTCGTCCAGATGATCGTGTTTTGTCATGCCGAGCTATTGATATGTGCTACTGTTTTGCAACACCGTTTAAGTATAGCTACTGTTTTCCTATCTTTTCAGATTTAGGACAATGAATATGATATCAGGGGAACTGCACAATATGGACCCATGTTGAGTCATCTCTATTGCCTCATGTGTTTGCTGCAAATGTGTCAGCATCAATTGCAAGATGAGGCAGCTAGCTAGCTGTGGAGTTGCCAACATGCTCAAAGTGCTCGCAATATTGAGAAGAAACAAGCATGCCCAGGAAATTAATGCATGCACAGGGAGGCCCTTTGCTCAGAGAAGCATCGACCGATTTTCTTTATTTCCACACATTCTCACAGCTTTGTATATTGGTTATAGTATGGTGAATCATTGAGATGCATAGACATGCTGAACTTTTGTTCTTCTGAATGTTAGTTTAATGTGAGTGTCTGCATCCAGTACCGCATCCTCTAATTTGGTGATGCATACAGAGAAAATAAATCTCCTTAATTTACTCCATAACCACCCTATTAAATAGGCCTAGTAACAAACCAGGCGCATGCAGTGGCCGGCGGGCACATGCATCCTGCATGCATGGCCAGTCAGCCAAGCCCATGCGCCAGCTCCAATGTAGCAACGCAAAAGAAGAGAGCGGTTCTTGGGAAAAAGTGAGTAGTTAGTACAGCGGGCCTTATAAACACGAACAGCTCGCTCTCCCGCTTCCGTCTCCCCACCCAATTCCCCCCGATCCCCAATCTTCCTCACTCGTCCAGAAAACCCCGCTCACCTTCTTCCTCACTCGTACAGAAAACGCATGCTCCTCTTCTTCCACTCCTATAGAAATCCCCAGCCCTCCTTCTTCCCCACTCGCACTGCCACTAGGCTCGTCTCTAGCTACTCTACTCAAACCCGTGAGCTCGGCGCGACGCCCACAAGGAAAATGGAGTCGGCTCGCCCCAGCGCCAAGAAGATGAGGCTCCCACCAGCGGCGACGCCGGTTGTAGATCCCACACCTGGTAGCGCGGGGAGAAGCGGCAAGCCCCCCCCCCCCCCCCCCCCACTTGGATCTGAGGAACCAGTAGAATCTCCGGTGGACCGCATCAGCGATCTCCGGGGCGTCATCCTTGAGGAGATCATCTCGCTTCTCCCCACCAAGGATTGCTGCCGCACACAAGTCCTCTCAACTCGGTGGCGCCCTCTATGGCGCACCGCGCCCCTCAATGTCGACTGTCGTCAGATATCTGTCCTTCCTGAATTTGATCTCCTCAAAGCCATCGTCTCTTCTCACCAGCAGGGCCTTGATATGTCTCCAACGTATCTATAATTTTTTATTGTTCCATGCTATTATATTACCCCTTTTGGCTGTTTATGGGCTTTATTATACACATTTATATCATTTTTGGGACTAACCTACTAACCGGAGACCCAGCCCATATTGTTGTTTTATTGCCTATTTCAGTATTTCGAAGAAAAGGAAAATCAAACGGAGTCCAAACGGAATGAAACCTTCGGCATCGTGATTTTCTGGAAGAATATCATCCTGGAGACTTGGAGTTCACGTCAGAAGACCCTCGAGGAGGCCACGAGATAGGAGGGCATGCCCCCCTGTAGAGCGCGCCCCCTGTCTCGCGGGCCCCTCGAGCACCCCCCCCCCCCCCGACCGACTTCTTTTGCCTATATAAGCCTACGTACCCTAAAACCATCGAAAATCAAGATAGATCGGGAGTTCCGCCGCCGCAAGCCTCTGTAGCCACCAAAAACCTCTCAGGAGCCCGTTCCGGCACCTTGCCAGAAGGGGAACCCATCATCGGTGGCCATCTTCATCATCCCGGCGCTATCCATGACGAGGAGGGAGTAGTTCACCCTCGGGGCTGAGGGTATGTACCAGTAGCTATGTGTTTGATCTCTCTCTCCCGTGTTCCCTCTAGTGTCTTGTGATGAGTTGAGTTTCCCCTCTTGAAGTTATCTTATCGGATTGAGTCTTTATTTGAGAACACTTGATGTATGTCTTGCCGTGTTTATCTGTGGTGACAATGGGATTTCACGTGCCTCTGGATGTATGTTTTGGTGACCAACTTGCGGGTTCCGCCCATGAACCTATGCATAGGAGTTGGCACACGTTCTTGACTCTCCGGTAGAAACTTTGGGGCAATCTTTGAAGTACGTTGTGTTGGTTGGATGAATCTGAGATTGTGTGATGCATATCGTATAGTCATGCCCACGGATACTTGAGGTGACAATGGAGTATCTAGGTGACATGAAGGTTTTGGTTGATTTGTGTCTTAAGGTGTTATTCTAGTACAAACTCTTTTATAGATTGATCCGAAAGAATAACTTTGAGGTGGTTTCGTACCCTACCATAATCTCTACATTTGTTCTCCGCTATTAGTGGCTTTGGAGTGACTCTTTGTTGCATGTTGAGGGATTGTTATATGATCTATCTATGTTATTATTGTTGAGAGAACTTGCCCTAGTGAAAGTATGAACCCTAGGCATTGTTTCCTATCATTGCAATATCGTTTACGCTCACTTTTATCATTAGTTACCTTGCTGTTTTTATTATTTCAGATTACAAAAACCTATATCTACTATCTATTTTCCACTTGTATCACCATCTCTTCGCCGAACTAGTGCACCTATACAATTTACCATTGTATTGGGTGTGTTGGGGACACAAGAGACTCTTTGTTATTTGGTTGCAGGGTTGTTTGAGAGAGACCATCTTCATCCTATGCCTCCCACGGATTGATAAACCTTAGGTCATCCACTTGAGGGAAATTTTCTACTGTCCTACAAACTTGTGCACTTGCAGGCCCAACAACGTCTACAAGAAGAAGGTTGTGTAGTAGACATCAGGCCCCGTTCAATGCCTCTGTATCCCGACAAGCTATCTGCTGTCCATACCCGGCAAGGTGGACGCTTGGCTGACATCCCCTGAATTCAAAAAACTCCAGCAGTTTGAGTTCTACCATTACCACGATAGTTTCATACCACGAACATACCAAGAATTCGTGCCCACACCACCGTTGTCCATCTCGCGGTTTTCCTCCTCTCTCCACACCGCCACCTTCGCCCAGTGCCATCTACCAGACGATCTGATACAAATGCTTCGACTCCCACTGCTAAAAAAACTTTCGCTTGTGGTGGTTTATCTGTCGGAGGCATCACTACATAGCATCATCCACTCCAGTTGCCCTTCCCTGGAGCGCTTGCTGATTGTTTTGGGAATAGAAATCGGTATCAGTTGTCTCCAAATAAAGTCGCCTCACCTTAAAAGAATTGGAATTTGTTTTAAAGGACAGCAGCTCATCATCGAAGATGCCCCTTCACTTGAAAGGTTGCTCCTTCATAATTGTTATACACCTTCAGAAATAACTGTCGTCTCTGCGCCCAAACTGGAGACCTTGGGTGTAATCCGTTACCCGTTTAATAATCACAAGGAGTTGGTGTTTGGCTCCTCACTTTTTCAGGTACCGTATATTATCATCTACACATTTGTAATCATATGCTGCATTTTTCATTTGTGCGCATAAGTTTTATATCATCTTGGAGTACACTTTGGGTACTAATATTATGTTATATGCTCAATGAAGAGTTCATCCATTGAAGCCTATCAATGCTGCTGGATTCCGTCAAGTTCATATATATCAGAATGTATAGTTTTGATATGGACATAAATATTGGCTTGCTACGATGCTTTCGATCTCTGGAGAATTTATACATAGAGGTGACAATTTCATGCACATTGAAAGCCCGTATATATTGTACTAGAATTAACTGTTCAGCTGTCGTTCTTTCGACATACTCTTTTTTCAGAATTTAACTGTTTTGAATCTTCTTGTCTACTTAGGCAGAACCACATGGAGAAAAACATATAGCCAATCGTTGGCGTAATAAGGACAATGATTTTCTCAGTTCTCATGGCATTCGTTTGAGGACAATAATGATGGGACGATATGCATCCAACCAGGCAAACAGAAGCTTTGTCACATTCTTCCTGTTGAATGTGATGTTGCTATTGTCCATGAGGCTTAATTTTTATAGCAAGAGATTTCTCACGGACGAACATGTTGAACAGCAAAAAAATAAGTTTCAGGTGGACAAATGGGCTTCTAAACATGCTCAGCCTCTATTTACAATAAGTTGTAGACATCCTGAAATAATTTTTTCGCACAGGATGTTGATTTTATGGATCAAACCGATCCATTTGTTTGTGACTGCAAAAAAGAGTGGTTGAGTTAGATGTTACTGTCATATTCAATCTGGGTTTTGTCTAAAAATTTGATGAACAATTAATCCTTGGGCTTTTTGTACCATTTGTATGCTCGACTTGCATGTTGTTGCCCTCGTAATCCCCTCCACCTGCCACTACACTGCCGCATCTTCCATGGCTGTTGTTCGTTCCCGTCCGAGGCCTTGTCATCGTTCTCCGCCTTGGTTAGCTCGCTATGCCCGCCGCCGTCTGGCGTTGTCAACATGGTCAACAACCAAGAGGAATCAGGAGATGACTGTATGTGGAGAGGCTAACAGTAGGGACCCACCAGGGTCATTGCATTTCGCAAGCAGGTGCCTCGTTATTACAATCCAAAAAAATACTTCCTCCTGATTGTTTGACAACTAGGTTCCACGCCATTGTCAATGTAGTCAATAAACGAGAAAATTACACAACGAGCGGATAACACCAGGGACCCAGCAGCTCGCCTAGTTGTTTTTCAGTTTCAGAGACGGAGCTCAACTGCGCGCTGTGCGGGGGCTGTGGCCCGTCTAGCCCACGCTTACGCTTTTATTAAGCACATGACGAGCCCAGTTGATATATTTTTTCTTTCTGAAATTGGCTAGCCCAGTTCTTTTTTTTGGAGAATACCAAAACCAAGGCCTACTTGCTTTTCTCAGCCCTGCTGGGCTGCAAATCTTTCAGGACGAGCAGGGATGTAAGTAGTAAGAAATGGGCTTCCCAAGAAAACGGGCTATAAGTTGTAAGAAATGGGCTGTAAATTTTTAAACCAAATCCAACCGGCAATTGCATTAAAATATCATTTTTTTAGGATTTCTCTACTCTCTACTCTTATAAAAACCAAAGCCAACTGGCAATTACATTAAAATATCATCTTTTCTCCCACAAGATAAACTACTCATACAAATGCATCTTCATGTTCTGTGCAACGAATGGGCATCTTGCTAGTTAAGATTCTAAATTTCTTTCATATTTTAACGTGACTCGAAATTTCGTGATTAAAAGAGTTCGGACCCCAACGAAATATTCAAAATTTCGTTGAATTTTTTAGCAGTGCCCAGAATATATGGTCTGAAATGCTAATAAAAAGAATATGGGCTTCAAATATCCTTAAGAATTAGCAAATGGGTTGTACATTATTGAAAATAATGGCTAATGGGTTGTATGTTATTTTCCACAGATTTGGAGGCTGACTTCTGGGCCTACTAGGTTGACGATGATGCTGTCTCAAAAAAAATTTGACGCGTACGCAAGGCTTTGTCAACTTAGTCAACACACAGCAGTGACTGTTGGATGTCCATCCAACGGCCGCCGTGCTTCTTCAATCTCTGATCTTCCAGCTCTAGCCGCCCAAACCAGCGCCGGCGGGACTGCCTGCTCCCACCTCCCGTGGTTGGCTGTGCTGCCGCTAGGCCCTCCCTCTAACCACCCACACATCCTGTTATTTTCCGGCGACGTCAGCCTCACCCCGCAGCCGACCAGTCAACGCTCGTTCTCCCCTCAGCGTGGGCATCCGCTGCGGTGGCTTTGCCGGCTCCGGGTGGTTCTCTTCCTAGGCCTCTCCCTCGTCCATCGCATTTGTGCTCTCGGCGCGGCGAGGTCAACATGGTCAACAAATAACAGCCATCAGAAGAGGCTGACAGTAGGGGCCCACACAGGAAAATGCCTCCTTATTACGCGCAAAATAATGATTCCTCCACCTGATAGCTGGGACCCACTGGAAGGGTCTCTGTATTTCACGAAAAAACGTTCCCCCCGCTGTCAGCTCGGATCCACCGGAAATGCCTCCTTATTATGCACAAAAAAATGAATACTCCCCCTGCTAGCTGGGACTCACCTTGGTGGGAGGCTGACTCGTGGGCCTACTAAGTTTACGGGGACGGAGGGCTTTGTCAACTTAGTCAATATGAACGATTCTAGCTCCAGTGACCGTACGATGTCCATCCAACGGCCATAGTGCTTCTTCAACCTCTAGTCTTCGTGCTCCAGCCGCCCAAAGCAGCGCCGGTCGTGCTGCATGCTCCTGCATCCCGTGGCCGGATGGGATGCCGTGGAGGCCTCACCGCCCCCTACTACTCCCACTGCTGGCCAAGACATCCCTCTACTCACCCACACCCCCTGTTATTCTGTGGCGACCGCAACCTCGCACCGCAGCCGAACCAGTGAACCCTCGTACTCCTCTTCGCGTGTGCATCCACTGCTGCGTCTTCCCCGGCTCCGCGCCGTCCCCTTCCTAGGCCTCGCCGTCGTCCACCGACGTGGTGCTCTCGGCGCGGCATGGTCAATGTTGTCAACGACCGACTTCCAACGGAAGAGCACTGTGCGTGGAGAGGCTGACAGCTGGGTCCACGGCGGCTGCAAGGAAGTGCCTCCTATTACGCGCAAAATAATTATTCCTCCACCTGACAGCAGGGACCCACTGGACGGGCCACCGTATTTCACGAAAAAAACGTTTCCCCTCTGACTGCTGGGACCCACCAGCTACACCTTCGCACGCAAGGAAGTGCGTCCGGGCAAAAAACAAAACGATTCGCCCCCCTAACTGCTGGGGCCCACCAGCTACATCTTCGCACGCAAGGAAGTGCTTGACAGTCGGGACCCACCTGGTCAAAGCGTACGTAGCGTTGTCATTCTGGTCGCGAATGTGTACGTACATATGTACTGGTGGATGTAGAGGCGCGCACGTGTCGTAGTAGAGGCGCGCACGTAGCATGTACACGTACGCACAGTGGCCAGGGTGCAAGAAAGAAAATACGGCCACGTATGTGTACATATGGGCGGGTCTCGAACGCCTACTCGCGCATATGTACGGCGAGGGCTCGTTGACATGGCTGGGTCAGAACGGAGAAACAACATCGTCGTCGTGTTCATGGGGAGGCAATGGAATGCGTCATGTTCATGGGGAGGCAACGGAATGCGTCGTGTTCATCGGGAAGCAACGGAACGCGTGGGAGCCAACCGGCTGGGTCGGAACGCATTGCATGGTCGTGTTCACCAGGAGGGCTTGGACGGAACAGGCGATGAAAATGAGGCCTGGCGTACCGCAGAACGGAGGAAACGGACCTCCTACATTCGGAACGGGATCCTGTTGATCGGGAGGGGTCTGGCGTACCACAAAACGAAGGAAACGGACCTCCTACGGTCGAAACGGGGGTCCTGTTGATCAGGAGGGGTGTGGCGTACCGCAAAACGGAGGAAACGGACCTCCTACGGTCGAAACGGGGGTCCTGTTGATCGGGAGGGGTGTGGCGTACCGCAAAACGGACGAAACGGACTTGTGTTGGAGCGCTACGGTCGAAACGGGGGTCCTGTTCATCGGGAGGGGTGTGGCGTACCGCAAAATGGGACTCTACGGGATATTGTTCATCTCCACCGTCGACCTCTCCAGCCTCCATGGGCTCCTGTTCATCCAGCCTCCACGGCGCGCTACTCCACCGGCTACTATTCAACCACCCTTCCACGGGCACCCCTCCACCATCTACTGTTCATCCAGCCCTCCACACCACGGGGTCCTGTTCAACCACCCCTCCACGGGCACCCCTCCACCATCTACTATTCATCCAGCCCTCCACACCATGGGGTCCTGTTCATCCAGAGGCAACGCCACCGCTCACTGTTCATCCAACCCCCCCCCCCCCCCACAACACTCGCTATTCATCCAATCGATCGGCTTCAGTTAGCAGCAGTAGCGAAGGAATCGCTCGATCGGGTTCAGTCAACAGCCATCGATCGATCGCTCGGGTTCAGTAACATGTAGCCTGCATGCAATCACTCGGGTTCAGTTAGAGCCAACGCCTCGCACACATGCGCGTACGTGTACAAGAGAAACGTGCATCGCTCGATCCCCGACCTCCCACCGTAACCGGGAACTCCCCGAAATTTTCCTCGCCCTCGCTTCTACCACGGTTTTTTCCGTCAGGGACGGCCCAAAGAATGTCATGCAGCTGCGTCTCCGGCCCGCCCAGAACAAAAAGCCCATTTTCTATCATGAATTTTTGTCATAGAAGTAGGAGCCCACCACATCTATGATGATACCGGGTTTTGTCACAATTATCGTCATAGAAGTGTCATATGTATGACAGGAAAAAAATTCGTTCGGCCCAAAATGTCAAGGATGTGTCTTTTTCTTGTAGTGTTGATGGATATTCTGACTTTTCCCAAATACCTGTCTCTCAACCTGATCAAGAAAAGACTACTTTTACTTGTCCTTTTGGAACCTATGCTTATAGACGTATGCCTTTTGGTTTATGTAATGCACCTGCTACCTTTCAAAGATGTATGATGGCTATATTCTCTGACTTTTGTGAAAAGATTGTTGAGGTTTTCATGGATGACTTCTCTATTTATGGGAAGTCTTTTGATGATTGTTTAAGCAATCTTGATCGAGTTTTGCAGAGATGTGAACAAACAAATCTTGTCTTGAACTGGGTAAAGTGCCACTTTATGGTTAATGAAGGCATTGTCTTGGGTCATAAAATTTCTGAAAAAGGTATTTAAGTTGATCAATCTAAGGTTGAAGCAATTCAGAAAATGCCATGTCCCAGGGACATAAAAGGTATTCGTAGTTTCCTAGGATATGTTGGTTTCTATAGGAGGTTTATCAAATACTTTTCTAAAATTTCTAGGCCTCTCACTAATCTGTTGTAAAAGGATATTCCTTTTGTTTTTGATGATGATTGTCGTGAAGCCTTTGAAACACTTAAGAAAGCTTTAATTTCTGCACCTATTGTTCAACCACCTGATTGGAACTTGCCTTTTGAAATTATGTGTGATGCTAGTGATTATGTTGTTGGTGTTGTTCTAGGACAAAGAGTTGATAGGAAATTGAATGTTATTCATTATGCTAGTAAAACTCTAGACAGTGCTCAGAGAAATTATGCTACTATTGAAAAAGAATTCTTAGCAGTGGTGTTTGTTTGTGATAAATTTAGATCTTATATTGTTGATTCCAAAGTGACTGTTCACACAGACCATGCTGCTATTAAATATCTTATGGAAAAGAAAGATGCTAAACCTAGACTTATTTGTTGGGTTCTCTTGTTGGAAGAATTTGATTTGCATATTATTGATAGAAAAGAGCTGAGAACCCCGTAGCTGATAATTTGTCTAGGCTTGAAAATGTGCTTGATGACCCACTTCCTATTGATGATAGTTTTCATGATGAGCAAAATGTTGCTAATAGTACTCCTTGGTATGCTGACTATGCTAATTACATTGTTGCTAAATATTTGCCACCTAGCTTTACTTACCAACAAAAGAAAAAAAAATCTTCAATGATTTAAGACATTACTTTTGGGATGACCCACATATTTATAAAGGAGTAGATGGTATTATTAGACATTGTGTACCTGAGCATGAACAGGGACAAATCCTACGGAAATGTCACTCTGAACCTTATGGAGGACATCATGCTGGAGATAGAACTGCTCATAAGGTATTGCAATCTGGATTTTATTAGCCTACTCTCTTCAAGGATGCTCGTAAGTATGTCTCATCTTGTGATGAATGCCAAAGAATAGGTAATATTGGTAAGCGTCAAGAAATGCCTATGAATTATTCACTTGATATTGAACCATTTGATGTTTGGGGATTTGATTACATGGGACCTTTTCCTTCCTCTAATGGGTATACACATATTTTGGTTTTTGTTGATTATGTTACTAAATGGGTAGAAGCTATTCCAACTAGTAGTGCTGATCACAACACCTCTATTAAAATGCTTAAGGAAGTTATTTTCCCAATGTTTGGAGTCCCTAGATACTTAATGACTGATGGTGGTTCACACTTTATTCATGGTGCTTTCCGTAAGATGCTTGCTAAGTATGATGTTAACCATAGAATTGCATCACCTTATCATCCTCAGTCTAGTGGTCAAGTGGAGCTTAGCAATAGAGAAATAAAATTAATTTTGCAAAAGACTGTTAATAGGTCCAGGAAGAATTGGTCTAAGAAATTAGATGATGCACTTTGGTCTTATAGAACATCATATAAAAATCCTATGGGTATGTCTCCTTATAAAATGGTTTATGGAAAAGCTTGTCATTTGCCTCTTGAGTTAGAACATAAAACATATTGGGCAGTTAAAGAACTCAACTATGATTTCAAACTTGCTGGTGAAAAGAGGTTATTTGATATTAGCTCTTTAGATGAATGGAGAACCCAGACTTATGAAAATGCAAAGTTATTCAAAGAGAAAGTTAAAAGGTGGCATGACAAAAGAATTCAAAAATGTGAGTTTGAAGTCGGAGAGTATGTTCTTTTGTACAACTCTCATTTCAGATTCTTTGCAGGCAAACTCCTCTCAAAATGGGAAGGCCCCTATGTCATTGAGGAGGTTTACCGGTCATGAGCCAGCAAAATAAATAATTTCGAAGGCACTAACCCGAAGGTTGTCAATGGGCAACGAATAAAGCATTATATCTCAGGTACGCCTATTAATGTCGAAAGTAATATTATCCAAACTTTGACATCGGAAGAACACATAAAAGAGTGCTTCCAGAACACCTAGAATCGTCAAAACAAGGAGGTACATGATATGGTAAGTAAACAGTCTCTGAAAAATCCGCAAAAATATTTTTTTCAGTTTTGGAATATTTTAGAATTTTGGGAATAAAGAAACTTCCGGGAAGCGTCCCCTGGTGGGCACAAGACACCAGGGCACGCCAGGCATGCCTGGCGCGCCCAGGTGGGTTGTGTCCACCTGGGGCACCTTACGGACTCTGTTTTTCTTCTGTATACTTTTCTTGTAAGATAAAAGTTCTATATACACCTCCCGAACCTGTTAACCACCGTATCACGGAGAAATCTTCTGTTCTCTTTTCTTGTTGTTTTCCGGTCAGATTCATCAAGCTAGGCATCATGTCTTCTTGCTCCTCCAACAACATGGAAGAATATGCTTGGCTGATGAAGATCGAAGCTAAGCAGGAGGAGCCTACAGACGCCACCAAAGGAGAACTGAGTATCGGGTATGGGCACTCCCCTTGGCTTCCCGCAAGCTTGGGGGAGGTGCCCTGGTATCGTATCATCCCACTATCTCTTTGCTTTTACTTATCTTAATTCAATCTTTTGCTTAGATGAATAAAGTTTAGTTCGATCTTTTCTTCTTTGAGAGTTTGCTTAGTGACCTATCATTGTTATTGTGTGCAAGTTATATAATAAAGTTAGTTCGAGTTTTTATTTTCTTTACTTTCATGTTGCAATTAAAGAAAAGAAAAAGAGAAAGAGAGCAAACAAAAGAAAGGAAATAAATCAATAAGATCATATACTAATCCTATGGTAGGTGATAGCACCACATAAGGAAAACTATAAGTAAGAAAATTTTATTAGAGATTGACAAACATAGCATTGGTCAGTGATGCAACTCATGAAAGAAATAATAAAGGAAGGCAAGATTCACATATAAATATACTATTCTAGAAATCTTTTGTGATTGTGAGCCCTCATCAAAATATTATATGCCAAAATTGTTGACGTTGGACAAGGAAGACAACGTAATGGTTTATTTTTGTTTATATTCACATAGCTAGAAGTCATATTGTCATAGATCCTTCAACATGTGGTGCTTGCCCCCTATCTTTGCTAGCTAAAAATTCCACACTAAGTAGAGATACTACTTGTGAATCCAAAAACCCTTAAACCCAAATCTTTTTCAAGTGTCCACCATACCTACCTAGGGATTGAACAAGATCCCTCAAGTAAGTTGTCATCGGTGCAAAAAGGCAATAAAATTGCTTCTAAATATGTGAGATCTTTTAGAATAAAAGTGACAGATTGCATAATAAAGGTTGTCATCTTAAGGGGAAATGTAACATGACATTCTTTTGCACTAAGGGGTTGAGCAAACAAATAAGCGCATGGCAACCTCTGCTTCCCTCTGCGAAGGGCCTATCTTTTACTTTTATGTATTTACTTTTATGCAAAGAGTCAAAGTTTTCCTTCTATTCCTTTTATTTTTCTCTTTTGGCCAGCATCATGTGGTGAGGAAAGATCTAGGCACATATGTCCAGTTGAATATACATGAGTTATTATCGTTGACATCACCCTTGAGGTGAGTATGTTGGGAGGTGAAACTATAAGCCCCTATCATTCTATGTGTCCGGTTGAAACGTTTTTCTCATGTGTACTCGGTGAGTGATAGCAATCATAGAAGACTATATGATGGTTGAGTATGTGGACTTGCATAAAGGCTCTGACACGTGACCCTTTCTGAAAAAATGATGAATTGTAGTTCCAAAGTTGACTGAGAACATAGTTTGTTGGTTTATACTTCGATTGTGTGATGAACTATCACTTATTCATGGGAAGTGTATGATAAAAGTTTTATGTTTAATTTTGTTGCTATTATAATAATCAACATGATGCTTCTATGTCCGTATTTTTGTTTTTTATTGACACCTCTCTCTCAAAGCATGTGGACATGTTTTTCGATTTCGGTTTTCGCTTGAGGACAAGCGAGGTCTAAGCTTGGGGGAGTTGATACGTCCATTTTGCATCATGTCTTCTTGCTATTATTTATAATGTTTTTACCCATAATAATGTTTTTTGGAGTAATTCTAATACCTTTTCTCTCATAATTTGCAAGGTACACACCAAGAGGGAGAATTCTGGCAGCTGGAAATCTGGACCTGAAAAAGCTACGTCAGGCTACATATTCTGCACAACTCCAAACAAGTTGAAACTTCACGGAGAATTTTTATGGAATATTTAAGAAAAATTGGAGCAAATAACTACCAAAGAGGGCTCACCAGGTGGGCACAACCCACCTGGGTGTGCCAGGGAGCCCAGGCGCGCCCTAGTGGGTTGTGCCCTCCTCGGCCCACCTCCGGTACCCATCTTCTGGTATATAAGTCATCTTGACCTAGAAAAAATAATAGGAAGACTTTCGGGATGGAGCACCGCCGTCTCAAGGCGGAACTTGGGCAGGAGCACTTTTTCCCTCTGGCGGAGCGATTCTGCCGGGGGAACTTCCCTCCCGGAGGGAAATCATCGTCATCATCATCACCAACAACTCTTCCATCTTGGGGAGGGAAATCTCCATCAACATCTTCACCAGCACCATCTCATCTCAAACCCTAGTTCATCTCTTGTATTCAATCTTGTTACCGGAACTATAGATTGGTGCTAGGGGGTGACTAGTAGTGTTGATTACATCTTGTAGTTGATTACTATATGGTTTATTTGGTGGAAGATTATATGTTCAGATCCATTATGCATATTAATACCCCTATGATCATGAGCATGTTTATTGTTTGTGAGTAGTTACTTTTGTTCTTCAGGTCACGGGATAAATCATGTTGCAAGTAATCATGTGAATTTGATATGTGTTCGATATTTTGATGGTATGTATGTTGTGATTCCCTTAGTGGTGTCATGTGAACGTCGACTACATGACATTTCACCATATTTTGGCCTAAAGGAATGCATTGTGGAGTAGTAAATAGATGGTGGGTTGCCAGAGTGACAGAAACTTAAACCCCAGTTTATGCACTATTTCGTAAGGGATCGATTTGATCCTAGAGTTTAATGCTATGGTTAGAATTTATTCTTAATACTTTTCTCATAGTTGCGGCTGCTTGCGGGAGGGTTAATCATAAGTAGGAGATTTGTTCAAGTAAGAACAGCACAAAGCACCGGTCCACCCACATATCAAATTATCAAAGTAGCGAACACAAATCAAACCAACATGATGAAAGTGACTAGATGAAATTCCCGTGAAACCTCAAGAACGCCTTGCTTATCATAAGAGACTGTTTTGTCCTTTCTTTTGCCTCAAAAGGATTGGGCTACCTTGCTGCACTTTTGTTACCTCTATCGTTACTTGCTCGTTACAAATTATCTTTCTATCAAATTACTACATTACTCACGATTTCAGCACTTGCAGACATTACCTTACTGAAAACTACTTGTCATTTCCTTCTGCTCCTCGTTGGGTTCGACACTCTTACTTATCAAAAAGAGCCACAATTGATCCTCTATACTTGTGGGTCATCACACTATAAGGCGTGCTGGGTGGTACGAGGTTTTCGACAGTGCGCTGGCGTGGACTTCACCGACAGCTTCGCCCCGGTTGTCAAACTGGGCACGATTCGCGTTGTTCTCTAGCTGGCTACTTCTCGAGCCTGGCCCGTTCGCCAGCTCGCCGTGTCCAATGCTTTCTTGCATGGTCACCTCGATGAGCAGGTGTTCTGTCAGGAGCCCACTGGTTTCGTCGACACCACCTACCCGGACCATGTGTGCTTGCTCTCCTGTTCCCTTTACGGGTTGAAGTAGGCACCGTGGTCTTGGTACCAGCGTATTGTGGCCTTCCTTGAGTAGCAGGGATTCCGGTCCACACGATCCGATGCCTCCCTGTTTGTTTATCATCAGGGCGCCGCTACTGCATACCTTCTCTTGTACGTCGACGCCACAATCCTGACTGCGTCCTCGCCAGCGCTCCTTCAGCAGATCACAGCTTGAGTTGGCACCGAGTTCGCCCTAAAGGACTTGGGGGCTCTCCACTACTTCCTCGGCATCGAGGTCGTTTGTCGTGCCACTGGCTTCTTTCTGCATCAGCAGAAGTACGCCTACAAGCTTCTGGAGCGCACCGACATGCTTAATTGCAAGAATGCTTCCACGCCTGTCGATAATAAGGCTAAGGTGTCCGCCGTCAAGGGTTCTCCGGCGTATGATGCTCCCCTTGTACCGCTCCATCATCGGTGCTCTTCAGTACCTCATGCTGACGCGGCCAGATATTTAGTATGTTGTTCAGCAGGTGTGCCTTCACATGCACGCCCTCAGCGATACTCATTGGGCTCTAGTGTAACATATTCTCCGGTATATACGTGGCACCACGGCTATGGGTCTCACCCTGAGACGGCTTCCTCCGACACCGACCTCGTCGCTCAGACGCCGACTGGGCTTGGTGCCCCGACACTCGGTGCTCCACCTCTGGCTACTGCGTCTACCTCTGGCCCTCTCTGATCTCGTGGTCGTCTAAACGACAACCCACGGTTTCACGATTGAGTGCTGAGGCCGAGCACAGGGTTGTAGCCAACTCCATCGCGGAGTGCTCCTGGCTACGGCAGCTGCTTCAGGAGTTGCTATGTGAGGTTCCCAAGGCCATGATTGTCTATTGTGACAACGTCTCCGCGGTTTACCTTTCTGCCAACCCTATTCATCATCGCCAGACGAAGCATATTGAGCTCGACATCCACTTTGTCCGGGAGCACGTTGCACTTGGTCGTGTTCGGGTCTTGCATGTAACCACCGATCAGCAGTTCGCCGATGTCATGACGAAGGGACTGTCTACCTCGACTTCGAGGGTTTTTGGTCCAGCCTTTGCGTCTCCGACGACGCTTCAACTGGGGGGGGGGGGGGGGGGGGGGTTGAACATGCACATACGTATATAGGTATGGGCATTGTACGTTGCACCTGTCGCGTCTCCCTCCCCTCTATAACTTGTTGTATCTTGGGAGATAATACGTCTCCAACGTATATATAATTTTTGATCGTTCCATGCTATTATATTATCTGTTTTGGATATTTTATATGCATTAATATGCTATTATATATGATTTTTGGGACTAACCTATTAACCTAGAGACCAGTGTCAGTTCCTGTTTTTTTCCTTGTTTTTGAGTTTCACAGAAAAGGAATACCAAACAGAATGAAACTTTCGCGATGATGTTTCTTGGACCAGAAGACATCCAGAGGGCTTGGAGTCCACGTCAGGAAAGCCAAGAGGAGGCCACAAGGATGGAGGGTGCGCCCATGGGGGGTAGGGCGCGCCCCCCACCCTTGTGGGCCCCTCCCGACTCCACCGACCTATTTCTTCCGCCTATATATTCTCGTATACCCCCAAAACCTACCAGGGGAGTCACAAAACCACTTTTCCACCGCCGGAACCTTCTTTACCCATGAGATCCCATCTAGGGACCTTTTCCGGCGTCCTGCCGGAGGAGGATTCGCTCACGGAGGGCCTCTATATCAACACCATTGCCTCTCCGGTGAAGCATGAGTAGTTTGCCATAGACCTACGGGTCCATAGCTAGTAGCTAGATGGCTTCTTCTCTCTGCTTGATTCTCAATACCATGTTCTCCTCGATGTTCTTGGAGATCTATTTCATGTAATACTCTTTTGCGGTATGTTTGCCGAGATCCGATGAATTGTGGATTTATGATCAGCTTATCTATGAATATTATTTGAATCTCCTCTGAATTCTTATATGCATGATTTGATATCTTTGCAAGTCTCTTCAAACTATCGATTTGATTTGGCCAACTAGATTGGGTTTTCTTGCAATGGGAGAAGCACTTAGCTTTGGGTTCAACCTTGCGGTGTTCGATCCTAGTGACAAAAGGGGAACCAATACATATTGTACTGTTGCCATCGAGGATAACAAGATGGGGTTTTCATCATATTGCTCGAATTTATCCCGCTACATCATGTCATCTTACTTAATGTGTTACTCTATTCTTATGAACTTAGTATTCTAGATGCAGGCAGGAGTCGGTCGATGTGTGGAGTAATAGTAGTAGATGCAGAATCGTTTCGGTCTACTTGACACGGACGTGATGCCTATATTCATGATCATTGCCTTAGATATTGTCATAACTTTGCGCTTTTCTATCAATTGCTCGGCACTAATATGTTCACCCATTGTAATATTTTCTATCTTGAGAGAAGCCTCTAGTGAAACCTATGGCCACCGGGTCTACTTTCCATCATATAATCTTCTACTTTCCATCATATAAGTTTCCGATCGACAATCTTAGTTTCCTATTTACTTTCTTTGCAATCTTTTACTTTCCGTTCCATAAACCAAAAATACCAAAAATATTACTTCACCGTTTATCCATTTCTATCAGATCTCACTTTGCAAATAATTGTAAAGGGATTGACAACCCCTTTGTCGCGTTGGGTGCAAGTTGGTGTTTGTTTGTGCAGGTATTAGGTGGCTTGTGCGTTGTCTCCTACTGAATTGATACCTTGATTCTCAAAAGCTGAGGGAAATGCTTACTCTACTTTGCTGCATCATCCTTTCCTCTTCAAGGAAAAAACCAACGCAAGCTCAAGAGGTAGCAGGAGACAAGACACCAGGTGCACCCCTTGTATCTATATATGTGCCTAGTGCACGATCAATGAGAATTATCGATGCACACAGTCCCTTTCTCCCAAACTTACACTTCGTCCTTGTGGACCTCCTAGTGCCAAGAGCACAGGCTGTGTCGACCCAAGAAACACAAACTGGTGGTCCTTCCAAAAGAGCACAACCGCAGGAAGCCGGAGGCTGAATAACTTTTGGTTGCGTCGTGCCCCAACAAACCAAACGACGCCCCAGGTTGTATAATACGCTTGGTCTTTAAACTAAATTGTCTAAAGACAATGAACTAATTCAATTCTGAATCATACGAATAAGTTTATTTAACGGCACCGCCCAGGCCGCTAACGACCATTACATGTTTTTCCTTTTAGGCTACTTGGTGCTAACATCTAGTTCGAATATGATTGTGGTAAGTCTCTTGTTGAAATTGATGCTTTCCAGGAACTTAGTGCTAAATATGAACTTGATTCTGAAATATTTGTCATCTTTTGTAAATCTTTTGTTGCACATGTTGATATCCCTAAGGAGAAATGATTTAAATATCATGAACCCATTAAAGATGCTTGTAAAGAAACTATCATTGCTAACAGTAGAGAATTACAAGTTCACAACTTAATCCTGTTTTAGCAACTACTTATATTAAGAAGCCACCTTTTCCTGTTAGATGTAAGGAACACTCTATGGCAACAACAATGGACAATAAAAGTTATATTAGAGCACCTAAACACTCTGAAAAAAAATAAAGTTAAACATCAAATAGCCATAGTATAAGATCCTGTAGATGAAAATGTTGATGGGCATGCCATTCAGTTATGTGAGCAATCTTCTAATATTCCTAGGGATGATGTATCCACTAGGGTCGTTGGCATGCCTGTTGTTTCTCTTAAGATTGGTGATCATTGCTATCATGATTTATGTGACATGGGTGCTAGTATAAGTTATTTCCTATTCTCCCTATTAAGAGGTTATGCGTGATATTTCACCTTGTGAGATAGAAGAGATTGATGTTACTATTAAACTTGCAAATAGGGCTACTGTTTCACCTTTAGGGATTGTAAGGGATGTTGAAGTTCTCTGTGGTAAGACCAAGTACCCTACTGATTTCTTGGTACTTGGGTCTAAACAAGATAAACTTTGTCGTATATTTTTGGTAGACCCTTCCTAAATGCTACTAGGACTATTATAGATTGCAATAAGGAAAAAGTTACTGTTAAGTTTGGTGAAGAATCTCATGAATTTAATTTTGCAAGTTCTCCAAACAACATCATGACAAAGATTTACCTCATGAAGATTTACTCCCTCCGTCCCATAATATGAGTGTTTTGACACTAGTGTGTAGTGTCAAAAACAAAAACGCTCTTATATTATGGGACAGATGGAGTAATTGTTAGTCTTGCATTGCTTCTATAGTTGTACCTCCTACTTATCCTTTTGAGCAATATTATGAGATGGGTGACATCTGCTACGGGAAACCACACAATCGGAGCCACACCATCGCCCGGAACCGCGGCCCTGCTTGAATCGATGGCGGAGGGCCCCTCATTGATGGCTCTACCGCTCCGCTCGCGACATCCGCCGCGACTGCTGGCAGTACCACCTCCATCAGGCGAAATTACAGGCCGCCCACAGGGAGATTGACTAGGCGATGGACGAGGTGTTCGGCAAGAGCGACGAAGAGGAGGTCATTGCCAACTCCGCCACGCCACGCGCCGCCGCCACGACCACGAAGTCGGCACGTCCGCAGGCACCACTGGCGGCGAGGAAGAGTAGTGCATGATAGGTCGCTGCCGCTCGGGTCACGAGAAGGGCACAGCTCATTCCCTCCTGCTAAAGCTAAGCTTGGTGGGCTGATCATCAGCTGCCGATTAGCCGCTCAGGCTGCGGTGGCGGAGGCAAAGCTAGAGAGTGCTGAGGCGGAACTGGAGAACGCGAAGACAAGAGGCGGAGCTTCAGTTCTCAGGGCTCATGGTCGGACATGGGGAATGGGTGCCGGCGATCATTTAGATTAGATTTAGAGTAGAGTTTAGTTAAAAACAGTCTAATATGTAATAAATTTTGTCCAGTTTATATGAAAATCAGCTGGTTTGCGTGAATTTCATCCGGTCTATTGAAATGCGGTTTCAATTGTATGCGGGCAGCTTTGGATGGGCGGCTCCCGCATCCGTGTCAGCAGACTGCCCCCCCCTCCCCTATCCGCGGACAGATGTGGGAGCAAATTTGCGGGTCAGCTTTAGAGATGTCCTAACCTCCCTTCGGCCCCACCTTATTATTTGCATGCATGCAACATTTTTTTCTATATCCATGCACTGGGTCAGCTTAGTTGCATTGCATGCAACATTTTTTTTCTATGTTGCCATCACCAAGCAGCAGTTAAATTAGCGGCAGCAGCATGCATGTCCTTGTTTATCCCGTCTTAGCCAACCAACACCGGCACAATTTATGGAGTTATCTCCTTTGTCCACCCGTAGGATATAGGGGACCCATACCTCACTCTTCATTGTTGATTGTTGTTTGCAATTCATGGATCTATATAAACGGTTGAAATATTGTTTGCTACTACTTTTTTTTTCTCAAATACATATAGCATGTGTATCTTGCATTATAGTGAGAAAAAGGGTACAAGAACCCTCCGCCGAGGGGTTACATAAACACCCAATCCACCATACTCTATTCTGGGTCTACGTCTCGCCCATTCCCCACATGTGAATCCACCCAAAGAATTGTTCCAGGTCAGACCGTAGGAGGCCCTCCGTCCTCCAAGCTCTACCTTCTACAAGGACCCTGCCGAGTAGTCTACTAAGTGATGGTGACTCCCGCTCGAACATGATCCCGTTGCAGTGCTTCCACAATTCCCAAAGCGCAAGTATGATGATGGCTCGCGAGTCTTTTTATGGCATGCCTTGAATGCTCTTGTTCAGTATCCATTCCGGGAGCGTGTCCTCCTACGTTGGTGTCCACTCCGGCTTGTCCAATGTTGTGCATACCTGCAACCAAAATGCCCTGGAGAAAGCACACTGTAGCATGATATGATTCATCGTTTCATCCTCTTGGTCGCACAGCGGGCATGCGTCCTGGTGCGGCAGCCCCCTCCTAGCCAAAGGTCTGAGGTCCAACATCGGTTGCATACTGCTAGCCATAAGAAGAAACGACACTGTAGGGGGGGGGGGGGGGGGGGGGCCATGTTACCGTCGCCGCCGGAACTATTTCCCTTCCCATGAACTTGGCGATCGTATGCCGATCGGGTAGAGTAGATCCCGTCTCTCTCCCATGCTCATGTGATCTCGTCCGGCACTCCTTCCTGGAGTTGCGTCGCTTGGACTCTCACCCATACTGCCATGAATTCCACAAGTATCGGCCCATCAATGTCCGGTCCAATATTGTGTGCCCAAGTCCCACTTTCCACGGCTTCGTTGACATGAAGTTGCCTGCGTATGCGCTTGGGTATTCTAGAGTAAACCTTCAGTGCGATTTCCTCAATCCTGTAGCCATCCAACCACCTGTCTTCCCAGAACAAAGTTCGTCTGCCGTCGCCGACGGTCGTATGCATCGCCGCGTTACACAGCTGGTTGGCGGCTCTTGGCACTGAAATTGTGAACTCACTCCACGGTCTCGAGTCATAGGTCCCAGCTAGCCATGGTCATCTTGCCTGCATGGCGATATTCATCCACCTGACATCTGGTACTCCAAGGTCGGCGGCCCACTTTGGTGTGCAGACTGCGGGCCATGCTACTGCACGGTTGCCTCTGTTCGCCTCCGCCTTCCCGCACCACAAGAAGCCACGTATGATCTTGTTGATGGCCTTGATTGTCTTGGTAGGGAGCTCAAAAGCCAGCATCGCATGGATTGGCATCACCGATAAGAATGATTTGACAAGGAGCAACCTGCCGCTCTTCGGCGGTGATGATGCTCGTCATGTGGGTAGGCATGCCGCGATGTGATCCACCAAACCCTGAAGCTGCGCGGCCAACTGTTGTCGGATGGTAAATGGGAGGCCGAGATATCTGATCAGGAATCTCCCCAGGGAGCAGCCAAGAATGTTGGTGACCACTCCCATCTGGTCCTGCGTGAACCTGATTGGTAGTGCTGCACTCTTGCGCAAGTTTGCTCAAAGGCCCGAAGCGGCGGCAAAGATGTCCAATATCAATGAGCACGCTCTCAAGTACATCGTGTGCGATTTGAGGAAAAGCATAGCGTCGTCCGCAAATATTGACATCCTGTTCTGCAGGCCGGTCGTCGCTAGAGGTGCAAGGAGGCCTAGATCAGATGCTCGATGGAAGAGCCGGTGTAGTGGCTCCATGACTAGGAGGAATAGCATCGGCGATATTGGGTTCCCTTGCCTTAGCCCACATTTATTGTAGATTGGCTTGCCCAGCACTCCATTAACCATAATCCTCGTGGAGGATGTTGCAAGAAGTCCATAGATCCATCCTATCCACCTTCGGCCAAAGCCCATATTATGCATTACCTTCAATAAGAAAGGCCACTCGACGGAGTCGAAAGCCTTCGATATGTCTAGTTTCAAGAGCACTGTGGGGTCCCTCAAGGCATGTAACCGTCTGGCCGTTCCCTATACTAGCATGAAGTTGTCATGCAAGTATCTACCCTTCACAAACGCGCTCTGGTACTTTCCACCAAGTATGGTAGGTCTTCCATAAGTCTAGTGGCGATCAGTTTGTCAAAGATCTTGATGGCTCCATGCACCATGCTCACCGGCCTGAAATCTCGAAGTTCCTCCCCCCATCCACTTTTGGCAGCAAGGACACCAATGCCTTATTTATGGTTGGCATGCCACGAGTGTCTCCACGGTAGAAAGTGTTCAGGGCCCTGATCAGGTCAAGCCTGATGATGTTCCAACAACTGGCATAGAATCTATTGGTAAACCCGTCCGGACCTGGTACCTTGTCCGGAGGCAAGGACTTGACCACCTTTTCTAGTTCTGCTTCGGTAAAAGGTAGTTCCAGGTGGGATATGTCACGTCTTGGGAGGCCTAGGTCCTCAAGTATCAATGTCGCACCTCTAGCATGGAACGAGCCCACCAGGCCTTCATAGTAGGCATCCACCTCTTCTGCCATTCCATCGTGCCCTGTGATTATCCGCCCATCTTTCTTAATAGATGTGATCATGTTCTTTCTTTGTCTTTGTCTCGCATGTCTGTAGAAGAACTCGGTGCTGGCGTCTCCCTCTCTCAAGTGCACTATCCGAGATATTTGCCTTGCGATGCTCCTCTCCAACAAACATAGGCCTAGAAGTTTCCTCTTGAGAGTCTTTCTAAGATGGAATTTCAGCCGCTGTGAGCGTTCTGTGATCTGAGGCATTGTCCGGCCTGTATATGAGCTCCATCGCCATAGCGATTGGCAGTTTAACGTTCCCAATCCATCTATCACTCCATCCTTGCAATTTCTTTGCCGTGGCCCTGAGCTTGTTATCGAGGACGACGAATGGGTTGCCAGCTGAGGATACCGAGTTCCAAGCCGTGGAAACCGTGTCCATGAACCCCTCCGCTTGCGGCCAGAACGCCTCAAACCTGAACCTGCATCCCACATATAGGTTGGCATGTAGGTCAATGAGCATATCGGGCAGTGGTCCGAAACCGAAGTGCCTAGCGCCTTGAGGAAGCATGACGGATGTAGGTCATCCCAGCCATTTGTGTTCACCTATATGTATGGAGACCCCTAAAAAACACATATGTATGGAGGTACCGGAATATCAAATAAACGCATCGTCCACGTACGTGTCAACGGCAATTGATCGCGAACCAATTTGTGGTTGGATGATTAGAAAGGCAGTGATATTCCCAGCCCATCAGAGTTCAAATCCTAGACTTGCTCCGGTGCTCGCAATTTCTCTGAATTTATTTTAGGTCTTTCGGTGATGTGCGTTCAGTGGGAGGAGACATTTCCATCGACTTCAAAGGCGTCAATTGTGATTTCATCAATCTCAAGATGATGTGCCAGTTCAGTCTCTCGAAGGTGTTCATAGGGGTAGGGTGTGCGTGTGTGTTTATAAGGATGAGTGTATATACACACGTATCAATAACTGTGTATGTACTCACTCCGTTCCCAAATATAAGTCTTTTTAGAGATTTCAACTAGTGACTACATACGGAGCAAAATGAGTGAATCTATACTCTAAAATGTCTTTTTAGAGATTTCAACTAGTGACTGCATATGGGTAAATACATCCATATGTTGTAGTCCATTTGAAATGTCTAAAAAGACTTATATTTAGATTTAGGAACGGAGGGAGTTTTATGTTGAAATAAGAAAACGGCAGTCGATCGATATGTTCATCCGCATTGCAGCGCATCGCCGTTTGCACGGAGAGGTAGGTTACTCTATACGTTTTCCTGTATATATACATCCTTTCCTGTAGCGGGGCGGTATATAATAGTACTCAAAAGGACTCAAGATAATACTAGCAACCACTCCTGTATTAGAATCAAGTTTGTGTTGGGGTGCGTGGACGTGTCAGTCGTTATATCGGTCAGTATTATGCGATCTCGTTGGAGGCTCGATCTACTCTACACCTCAATGATGTAACACTTACGAATGCTGTCAGCAAAGATAAACCCACACCCGTCTACGCCGTACCCCGGACTGTAGCTGTTGAGATACTCAAAGTACCTCTCAGGCATGCTCATCTCATCCTCCGTGGCACACTCCTCTAGCGCTTTGTACGCTAGCCCAGGACTCGTCAGCACAACACAGTGGGATTGATGCGCCGGCTTCTTGTCACCAGTCCACGGCTGGCAAGCCGGGTCCTCTGCTCACACGTAGCGGTAGATGTCATGCGGGAACAGAGCTCTGTATCGAGGAGTAACTCGGAAGCTAGTGAGCACCATCTGTGCATCCTCCAGCATGTCAGGGATGTCCTGCATCTGATCTGGGGTGAGCTCCTTGTAAGACAGGATCCAGTAGCGAATCGCCTACAAAACAGTTCATGCCCGTGATTAAATACTATTCACATCTTGTGCAAAAACTGCTAATACATATACCGCATAATATTTTGTCTTACTTGTGGTAAACGCCCTTTGTCGTAGTCATCCTCACTAATTACACCATGGCGCATTGCCATCCGAAGGCAGACCAATAGCAAATCTCTGGGCTTGAATCCCTGGCCTTCTTCCGATGTGATATATTCAAGCACCATTTTCTTTAAATGTTTGTGCGACAACTTACGTTGAACTCACGGGGCTGTCCGATAGGACGTCTGGCGTACATAACCTTAAATCCACACTCCATGAGGGCGAGAGTTGCATGATACGCACAGTCATCTGTGCATTAGTTTAAGCCAATCAATTTTTAGTTTATTACGAATTCGTAAAGAATCCAAAGACGGAGAAAAGACCACCATTCAATGGAGCAGAGACTTGTGATGGTACACTCTAACATCTAAAGTTCGAATTCCGACGGCTCACATTCACAGGTACTTTTTGTTCCAAAAAATCTTAGAACTTGTGTGTGGTGTGTGTGACATTAAAGAGTTGACACAAAAAAATTGAGTAGAAAATGAATATCAATTAAATAAAACATGGAGTTACAATTACCTACAGTGCATTGAGAACAAAACATTGAGAGAAATACAATACTAATATATTACAAATGTGTAAAATTAAGTAAAACCAATGAGCAGAAAACTAACATCAATTAAAATAATACATACAACAGTATCTAGAGAATGCAATCTATAGAGAAGTGTCAAATTAGGTAGAAAGAATTAACAGAAAGTAAACATCATCTGAAATAATGCATGGAAAAGTACAATAGTTCAAAATAAAAATGTAGAGCAAACATACAATAAATATATTATAAATGTGCAAAATAAATAGAAATAATTAGCAGAAACACGCATTTATAGAATGCTGGGTATAGCTGCATATTAAAGTTGACACAGTGACTATACGGTTATAGCTGGGCAAGACACTTTTCATGGGGCCAAGCGAATGCAGAGTTTGGAATGGCTCTGCATTACTCGCTTTCCAATAGCCTACATGTATGCCTTTTTACCAGTAGCAATTGCCACGTGCATAGTGATAGTGGAATAGCAAGTGCAAGATGCATTGGCCGGCAATCCCAAGATTTGCAGATGCCAGTACATCCGAATTCCTCATTTTTTTTAGATATATGGATTGTAAATTCAAATGGAGCTATCATCTAGTAGATTCGAGAAGACAGGCTATAAGGTTGGCTAGAAGACTATTCAAACTTCACTCTTTCTCTTGTTCTCAAGGACATGGATTGTATATCCAAATGAAGATATTATACAAAATAATAATTCGCCCGTCTCTCCCATGACGAAAACAGTGAAAAGATCAAATAAAATAAAGTAAAAAGACAAAATAGTGGAGATAGTACAAGTACGTGAGATCAAATATAACAATTACATAACTATAAAAATCATTTAGAATAATATGGATAGAGTTGAATAAAATATTGGAATTTATTATTACAATTGTGTAAATGTCATTAAAAATGTTATATTACAGGCACATTACCATGATGGTAATGAGTAAAAATAGGATAAACTTAGAACTGCTTAAATTATTACAACCCAAACTTTACAACTTTTGCTGCATTGCATTAATCAAACCTATTAATCTAGCTTCTCCCAACTTTCATGTAGCTTCACTGCCTTAAGACAGTAGGCACCTCAATTCAGGACACAAGTAGACTTCATTCCCAAATAACCGTCACAGTTCGCTTTGCCACGTTGCAGAAAAACCAAAGCAAGTATCATGAGCGATATTTGCTTGCGCCACCAATAAAGGTGTGATGCTGATCCTATAGGGCACATGAGTTGTTCTAAGACCTAGCCCACCGAGTCGGGGATTGAGCACGCAGGGCAGCGCATGCAGCACCAAACTTGGGGAATCAGAAGAGGCAAACGAGGCTGGAAGCTGTCAGCAGGGATCTGACATGGTGTCTTGTCTGTTCATATTGGTTAAGTCGTTGATGGGGCGCAGTAGCAAGATTCTACATAGGTTGTACCGATGGTTCTATACGATGCTTGGCATGGGCAAGAAGCTGGGTGGCGGCATAGGAATGCAATGTAGAGATGGCTCTATGCGGCAGGATCATGGTTCAGCATGGCAGGCACCACAATCTTGCTATGTGAGGGTGGCAGGATTAGTTGGCCCGGATGAGGTGAACTAGTGGGGTCGGTTTAGCTAGCATTATCAGATCGGTAGCACAGGTGTTGGTGCGATGGCCGTGAGCTACGGTGGGCGTCCTGCACTGTGGCTGTGAGCTATGGCATTGCATATGATTACAGGCAGTAACATCTTAACATGGTTAGTATGTAAGGCTTACCTGGTTCTTGCCTCCGGGGCGGCGGCAGAATATGCATGCCAAAGAGAGGCGTTTTGCGCCAACTGGACATGAAATTGGATGGTACTCGCACAAAATTCTGGTATACTACAGAAGTATTTGCAATAGTAAGTGTTGGAACATATTAACAGCATTTTAAAATAACAAGCAAAGGCAAGATAAAAGAACCATACTATAATGCTCTATTTTACTCTTTAAGGTATCATATGTGCAATCTAGATCAGCTCCAAAAGTTTCCTAAAAGTGTCATAAAAGTATGTAGATCAGTCAATAATAAATTATTTGACACAACCTGGCTCACATGTCAAACTGTCAGAGATCACAAGAATCATACAAATACACATGTTACCTCAGCGAACCAGGTAGCAAGTTCTCGTCCCTGATAGTTCATGTTGGGAGCCTACACAAGAAAAACTTATTCAACACAAATTTGTAGCCAAGATGGTAGGGGAATAAACAATGTGTGTGGTCCACAAATCAAATTGAATAGTATCAACTAGATGCCTTCCCTTCTAATAATTTTGTCCTTAGCATCACATGTGTACAGATAGACTATACATACTAAATGACTAATGGCCATGAAGCCAAATCTAACAAACAGTAACCAGACGTTTAAAGAAAGGTAGTGGATAAACATAAACAACTTGGTATGCTGAAGCCAGACAAGGGAATGAACGTTTACCTCTGGATGTGTAACAGCATAGTCATACTTCTTCCTAGTTTCTTCATCTTTAAGTGTCTGACAAATAAAAATGTAGAAACACTCAAGAACCAAACAGAAACTGGAAGTGCCATATTACGAAAATAGCTGTCATGTTGAGCAGGGAAGACAAAAACAGCAGTCAACACAACATCAATGTGCTCCGTGAAATAAAACTCTTCATAAGTTTCATAGCCTAAATGATGAAATAGCTCAATTTTTTCATGCATGACCAATAATAATTCTATGCATAACTGCAAATTCCATATGAGAACTGCAGACTTCAGAGTGGAACTGCCAATCAGAGTAAGAGGGCAACATGTGTGAATTACGGCGAAAATTCCAGTGAGCTTCAAGCCTCCAACTAAATGCTCGGTAGCCTAAACTAATGTATGTGACGTCACCATCGCAAAACGGTTTCTTCCAGAAGAGGTCGTAGGCGGGTCGGGTAGGGGGGGGGGGGAGTGCCTATCCCGCCTAAAAGCACGCCTAGCATGGTTAAGCGCTTCTGTTGGCGCCTAGTCAAGCTTTTTTCTTTGATCTGGTACCCACTGTTCTGAATTGTGCAGCACTAACAAATGAATTCTGTAAATATACTGGCGAACAGGCTGTGTCCAAAATAGAAAGAGGGAGTCAAGTACCTTGATAGCAGTTATTTGTGAAGGCGTTGGAGTGACTACTTTAGGGCCCTGATCTTTTGTGGTACCTTGAGCATCCATCACTATTTGAGTATAAGCTTTGGCAGCAACCTTCTTTGACACCTCCTCTGCCTCCTTTGAGTGGAACTTTTGTGCTGCTTCATCTCTCTCCTACAGAAACACAAAATCTCATACAAAATTTCAGAAATAAACGAGTTAAAATAGTTCGTGCAGCTAATTCACAGATATTCAATGTCATTCATGCATCTAATTCACAGATATTCAGTTAAAAGAGTTGCTCTTTTCCCCTTTTTATGCCAGCATTTCTGCGGTTAATTCCAAAATCACTTTGGAAATCATTCCAAAAGAAATGAATGAACTTGTGAGGAATAAATCAACAAATCAAGCAGCAACAGGATTTCTGGGCATATCCACAACTTCTAAAGAACTTCTTGATAAAATGATTATGGCGGCATGGTATAAATCAACAACTCCTAGTTCCATTCAAAAAAGAAATGGAGAAAATGATTACAAGAAATGAGTAATAACTGCTGACAGTACTCATAAACTGTCAATTAAGGACAGTTACTCTTTTTTTTAGAAGTCCTAAGAATTTTCTTGACTTGATGCTCTACAGGGATAGTACAATAGCATAAAGGTGGTGTTTTCAACTAATATACCCATTTGCTTAAAAATAAACAAGACTTAAAGACTAAAGCAGACATAGTTTATTCATTAGCGTAAATCTGTAAATCGCATAATATTGCAATGCTGCTTCATTTCGACCTCGTTTGAACAAACTCATATCTTAGACAATGAAAACATATATTGGCAGGTGTATTTCCGCCGTCGATACATGTAATATATTATGTTCAGACTATCACTAGATTTCTTGGTTTATTACTACCTCCGTTCCTAAATATTTGTCTTTTCAGAGATTTCAATGGACTACCACATACGGATGTACATAGACATATTCTAGAGTGTAGATTCACTCATTTTGCTCCGTATGTAGCCACTTGTTGAAATCTCTAGAAAGACAAATATTTTGGAACGGAGGGAGTAGAAAAGAAAATTCATAAACAGCTGGTTTCCCATATATGAAGAACCAAGCAAAGTTCAACACAGCACAACGACATACACATGGTAGATGATGTTTCATCATTCAAAAAATGCAAACATCGGATGTTGATTTTAGAAACTATGATTAGTTATGAAATGAGAGGAAAGTGCAGCGAAAATTAAACAGATGCCATTCAGAACAAAATCTTTGGCACTATACAGAAGTATATTTGGACAACATGATAATCAAGAAATCAAACCTGACTGCAGTTGATTATAAAATATTAAAATCAGAATAGTTGTACTACAAAGAACTTGGTGGTTGCTAACCTGTTGTTTCACTTTCTTGAAGTCCAGCAAATGCAGATGCTTTAGCTTGTGGATCACATATAACCGATAGTCTGGTTGCTTAGTTACAGTATTACCCAGTAAGCTGAGGAATTGCAGCTTCGGAAGAGAAGTGAGGGGGTCAATCTCCGCAAGACTTGTAAGGCGATTGTTTGTCAGCACCAAAGTATGGATGTTGAGTAAAAGGTCTACATGACAGCAAAGCAAAGAGAATTGAAGAAACAGACAAGCTATGGAGCAAATTATGCAAGTGACAGAAGCACATGGCAACAAGACAGGATACTGTTCCTCTTACCACCAAGGTTGGGATTGATCCGTGTGATTCTGTTGTTATTGATTAGTAGACTGCCAAGGCGATCCACGAAGGGTAAGTTATCAAGCCTGACAATCTCGTTGTCCGACAAGTCAATCATGTCAAACTGGTCCTGTTATCAAACAAAGGAACAGAGGCAGTTATAAACACAGCTAGAGAAGGAACTGGAGATCTACAAAGAATTCGAAATGAGATAAAAAAAACCGTATGATTTCAATTTGAAATCAAGCTAAACATTTTAAATGTTAAGCCATCACTAATAAGGAAATAGCCAGGAGGTGTATCACTCATAGTAGAATCAGTGCCAGAAAGTAGGCTGGTAACACAATAACAAGCTACTCCCTCTGTTCGGAATTACTTGTCGCGGAAATGGATGTATCTAGACGTATTTTAGTTCTAGATACACCCATTTCCGAGACAACTAATTCCGAACGGAGGGAGTACATATTAGACGCCTCTAAATACTTTTTTGCAACAACGAAATATAGATAATTTTAATTAAGATTTTTCACAAGGAAGAAAGCCTGGTATAGAACTGTTATGTCCTGGACAACTACATAGATGAAGGTAAAAGTAACCAGAACACTAAAGCTGTGGACTGTGGTGATCAAGTGTATAAACACTCCTAGCAGCAGTTTCAACGTGCGCACTGCTCATAGTGAAGAGTACTTTATTTTTAAGGTGAAAGGTCTCCAGCTTCACCATTCCTATAATTTGTACCTCTTGTAAAATCACTACAAGACGCAGTCCAATATTTCATTCCTCTCAGCCTTAGCTGGTATAGCAGTGCATAAAAACACTATTCTGAATTGAACAGCAAGATCAGCACTCTTTGGTGGACACTAGGCAAACAGTGCCCATATCATGCCTTGCAACCGCAACGTAACACTGCATAGCACGCACAGATAAAGACAAAACTCCCTACTTATAACAAGTGTACAAATATGTATGTCAATAGTATATTTAAGCAACCGAGGTGAACATGAATAAGCTAAATATCAAGGCCATACTTCTACAAAACATCAATTAATCAATGACAATTAATGACATAAACGGAACGCCTGCAACTGGAGCATATGGAATAAAAGGCAACAATAAGCAGACATTGGTACCTCTTGAATTGTGCCTTCATCGTTTCGCTTCTGCTCATCAGCTCCATCCTCTTGTTTCTGGCCATCTGTCTCCATCTTCTCAGCTTGAGCTTCCTCTGATGCTTCAGCCATGTTAGTATCAGGCTTGGTGATCACATAGTACTCAGCAGGAACTTGGGCAGTGCTCAATGCCTGATCACAGCGATAACAAGAGTATGTCAGTACAAAGCGTCAGAGCTAAAAGACACAGCATGTTGCCTTTTCAAGCCTTGTAACTTCATCAAGTGTCTGAGAATATACGATAGCAGCCTACAAATGAAAGAACTTGTTAAACAAAAATTCACAGCCAGATGTATTACAAAGGAAAACAGAGGATACTGACATTGTTGACACGACCTAAGATACAGTAATTGAAAACAAAAGATGCCTCAGTAACTAGGATGAACAGAACACCATGGTAAAACTAAAACATATAAATAGGGGTTCAGTAAATGATCTGACTATATTTTATTCCCTGAATGCAACAGTCAAGTAATAGGGGTTCTACTCAACTTGCAATAATGACATGAACAGGCTGTGCCCATATTAGAAAGAGGGAGTCGGTACCTTGATAGCTGTGATTTGTGCACTCGTTGGAGCAACTACTTTAGGGCCCTGGTCTTTTGTGGTACCTTGAGCATCCATCACTACTGGAGCATAAGCTTTGGCAGCAACCTTCTTTGCCGCCTCCTCTGCCTCCTTTGAGTGGAAATTTTGTGCTGCTTCGGTTCTCTCCTACAGGAAAAATAAAATCTCACAGAAAATTCCAGAGACAGACACAAAACAAGGGACACCAGATAGTGCTAATAAACATGATACCAAAAAGCATTGAATGGCATTCATGCATATAATTCATAGAAATTCAGTTAAAGAGTTGCTCTTTCACCCAAATCTGTAGCCAAGATGGTAAGTGACACAAAACCAGGGACACCAAATTGAATAGTATTCACTAGATACCTTCTCTTCTAATAATTTTGTCCTTAGCATCACATGTGTACAAATAAACTATACATACGGAATGACTAATGGCCATGAAGCCAAATCTAACAAATAGTAACCAGACGTTTAAAGAAAGGTAATCGATAAGCAGAAATAACATGGCATGCTGAATCCAGACAAGGGAATGAAGGTTTACCTCTGTATGTGCAACAGTATAGTCATACTTCTTCCTAGTTTCTTCATCTTTAAGTGCCTGACAAATAAAAATGTAGAAACACTCAAGAACCAAACAGAAACTGGAAGTGCCATATTACGAAAATAGCAGTCATGTTGAGCAGGGCAGACTAAAACAGCAGTCAACACAACATCAATGTGCTCCGTGAAATGAAACTCTTCGTAAGTTTCATACCTAAATGATGAAATAGCTCAATTTGTTCATGCCTGACCAATAATAATTCAATGCATAACTGCAAATTCCATATGAAAACTGCAGACTTCAGAGTGGTACTACCAATCAGAGTCAGAGGGCAACATGTGTATTATGGCGAAAATTCCAGTGAGCTTCAAGCCTCCAACTAAATGCTTGATAGCCTAAACTAATGTATGTGACATCACCATCGCAAAACTGTTTCTTCCAGAAGAGGTCGTAGGCGGGTTAGGATGGGGGGTAGTGCCTATCCCACCTAAGCACATGCCTACCATGGTTAAGCGCTTCTGTTGGCGCCTAGTCACGCTTTTTCTTTGCTCTAGTACCCACTATTCTGAATGGTGCAACACTAACGAATGAATTCTGTAGATACACTGGCGAACAGGCTGTGTCCAAAATAAAAACAGGGAGTCAAGTACCTTGATAGCAGTTATTTGTGCAGGCGTTGGAGTGACTACTTTAGGGCCCTGATCTTTTGTGGTACCTTGAGCATCCATCACTACTGGAGTATAAGCTTTCGCAGCGACCTTCTTTGCCGCCTCCTCTGCCTCATTTGAGTGGAACTTTTGTGCTGCTTCAGCTCTCTCCTACAGAAACAAAAAATCTCATACAAAATTTCAGAAACATAATGAAGCGAGGAAGACCACATAATGCCAATAAACATGCCAACGGTAAAACATTCAATGTCATTCATGCATCTAATTCACAGATATTCAGTTAAAACTGTTGCTCTTTCCCCCTTTTGCTGCCAGCACTTCTGCAGTCAAGTCTAAAATCATTTTTGAAATCATTCCAAAGGAAATGAATGAACTTGTGGGAAATAAACCAACAAATCAAGCAACAACATGATTATAAATCAACAATGCCTAGTTCCATTCAAAAAGGAACTGGAGAAAATTATTAAAAGAAAGGAGTATTAACTGCTGACGGTACTCATAAACTGTCAATTAATGACAGTTACTCTTTTCTTTTAGAAGTCCTAAGAATTTTCTTGACTTGATATTCTTTTCTTAAAATAAGCATATATGTGATGTTTTCAACTAATATACCCCTTCACTTAAAATAAGCATGACTTAAAGGCTAAAGCAGACATAGTTTATTCATTGGCATAAATCCGTATACCACATAATATTGCAATGCTGCTTCATTTTGACCTTGTTTGAACTAACTCATATCTTAGACAATGAAAACATATATTGGCAGGTGTATGTGGGCCGTCAATACATGTAATATATTATGTTGAGACATTATATCACTAGATTTCTGGGTTTATTAGAAAAGAAAATTCATAAACTGTTGGTTTCTCGTATATGAAGAACCAAGCAAAGTTCAATGCAAAACAGTGGCAGACAAATGGTAAATGATGTTTCATCATTAAAGAAAATGCAAACATAGGATGATGACTTTAGAAACTATGATTAGCTATCAAATGAGAGAAAACTGCAGCGAAATTAAACAGATGTCATTCAGAACAAAATCATTGGCACTATGCAGAAGTATATTTGGACAACATGACAATCAAGAAATCAAGCCTGACTACAGATGATTCAAATATCAAACATAATTGTGTTATCAAGAATTTGGTGGTTGCTAACCTGTTGTTCGACTTTCTTGAAGTCCAGCAAACGCAGATGCTTCAGTTTGTGGATGACATATAACCGGTAATCTGGTTGCTTAGTTACGGTATTATCCAGTAAGCTGAGAAATTGCAGCTTTGGAAAAGAGGCCAGGGGGTCAATCTCCGCAAGGCTTGTAAGGCAATTGTTCGTCAGCACCAAAGTATGCATCTTGGGTAAAAACTCTGCATGACACGAAAGCAAAGAGAATTGAAGAAACAGACAAGCTATGGAGCAGATTATGCAAGTGACAGAAGCACATGGCAACAAGACAAGATATAGTTCCTCTTACCACCAAGGTTGGGATTGATACATGTAATTCTGTTGTTGTTGATTAACAGACTGCCAAGGCGATTCATGAAAGGGAAATTCTCGAGCCTCACAATGTCGTTGTCCGACAAGTCAATCATATCAAACTGGTCCTGTTATCAAAAACAGGAACAAAGACAGTTATAAACACAACTAGAGAAGGAACTGGAGCAACTACAAACAATTCGAAATGAGATAAAGAAATCCCTATGATTTCAATTTCAAATCATGCTAAACATTTTAAATATTAAGCAATCCCTAATAAGAAAATAGCCAAGAGGTGTGTCACTCATAGTAGAATCAGTACCAGAAAGTAGGCTGGTAACACAATAACAAGCTACTATGTATGCACTGCTCATAGTGAAGAGTACTTTATTTTTAAGGCGAAAGGTCTCCAGATTGACCACTATTATAATATGTACCTCTTGGTAAAATTACTACAAGATGCAGTCCAATACTTCATTCCTCCCAGCCTTAGCTGGCATAGCAGTGTATAAAACCCACTATTCTGAACTGTAACAGCAAGATCAGCACCGTTCGGCGGACACTACGCTAAAATGCTCAAACAGTACCTATATCACGCCTTGCAACCCCAGCATAACATTGCGTAGCAAGCACTGATAAAGGCAAAGCCCCTGCTTATAACATGGGCAAGGATTATGAACCCACCAGCAGAGATGTTACTCTGCTAGCATCGAATGACCAACAGAAATACTCCCAGCAGTAAGCGTCTGCTAACTGTTGACAGGCAACTACAGCATTACCCCTCCCAGCCTCTGTGGCCACTTCAATTGCAGCCAAGCAAATCCATAAGCAGAGCACTAAAGGTGTCGTGACCAAGTATATAAACACTCCTAACAGCAATTTCTTCTACATGCACACAGCTCCACAGTGGAGAGCACTTTATTTCTGAGGGAAAGGTCTCCAACCTCACAGGTATAATATGCAGCTGTTGCAAAATAACTAATAAAGTGCATAAAACCCATTATTCAGAGAGTCAAAAACAAAACCACTACTGTTAGGAGGCACACACTGCACAAAATGCTCAAATTATCACGACAGTGCTTGCAACCCTAGCGAAACATCACCAGTTTCGCCCCGAATCAATCGCAGCAGCATTTCCCCTCCGAATCTCAGTTCAATTGCAGACATATCAGCCAACGGATTGTCAGTAGCTATCTAGCGCCAACAGTTCCTCTCCTCGTACCCGTTCTAGGGAGCACCAGTTATGTAACAGCACGAATTCGCCCGGAATAACCTTGCTGCTACTTGGAATAAGAAGCAAAGGTACGGCACGAGAGCCCGTGGTGCGGCGGAGCTCACCTCGGTGGCGCCGAGGTTGTCGATGACGGCAATCTCGTTGCCTGCCGCGGCAGAGAAGGAGAAGACCAGTGGAACCGGTTAGACAGGGGAAGAAAATCGAGAACCCTAGATCTGAAGCAAGGGGAGGGGATGGGGAGGGGGCGGGGGAAACCTCGGAGGTCGAGGATGCGCTGCTTGAGGGCGCTGACGAACTGGGGGCTCCGCCGAATCAGGTCGGCGCTGAGCCGCGCCATGGCGCCGCCGCGGTGCCCGGTGGCGCGGTAGCCCTGCGGCGTGGGCGCGCCGCGGCGGTGGCGTGCCCTTCCCTCCCTGCCGCCGCTTGCGGCTTGCTGCTTGCTGCTCCTCTGTTTGAAATGAAGCAGTGGAGGCGACCGAGAGAAAGAAAGGGAGGAAAGGAACCTGGCCGTGGGGAGTTTTTTTTTTAGGGGACCTGGCTGTCGAATTGGATTTGGCTGGGCTGGCCAACTACTATGGTTGTGGGCCGTCCGACACTCGAGCCCGATCCACGTCCTCCTCCTCCTCCTTCCCCGTAAAAAACACGTCACCGTCCTCCGAAAAAGGGTATATGGAGGACGGGCTCCATGTTTCTCAAATACCACACCTATATGCATCTAATAAAAATCAAAAGATTCTCAAATAAAAATAAAAAAAGATTGTACATACACATATACATGTAGACTACATATGTGCAAAATTTTATAACAATATATTTGCATGCGTGCCATGCAAAAAAGACAAATATGTGTATAAAAATGGGCCATTGTTTTTGCTCCTGGGCCAAGATTTTGCCTTTTTTGTTTAGCTTACAAATCACTATATTTTTAAACGATTTTTGCAGATTAGTACAAAACACATACAAGTATTCATAAAAAAATCAAACATTTTTGAACTTTTTAATATGTTTTTTGATCGTTTCTTTCAATAAAAGGGCTCCAAGGAGCCCATCATCCACAACTTTACACTCCATCCTCCCCCGGCTGCTAAAATAGCATGATTCACCGGTTCAAAAAATACGATTCACATTAAGCCTAGGCTTAATATCATGCTATCATAATTCCGTTTGCTTAGTCCGTTTTGCTTTTAATTTCGGTCATTTGTTTGACCCACTTTTATCAACTATCAAGATTATTTTTTTACATAATATTATAAAGTACTCCCTCTATAAGGAAATATAAAAGAAATGCTCTTATACGTCCCCCGCGAAAAATAAAAGCTCTTATAGGATTTCTTTACGGAGGGAGCATAGACGTAGCATAACACTTCGATGAACGCAGATTAAGCCTAAATGAATGGCCATTTTTAGCCTCCACTATAACCACCCGACTCCGTGAACGGCAATTACGCTGTCCTGCCTGTAGGCCACATACGTGTGTGAGGTACCTGACAACTAAAACAGAAACGGGGAAACGCCGGGGTTTTTTCTTTTTGAGGGGCACGGGGAAATACCGGGTGAGACACCCGAGCCAATCCGAGGGATCGAACTTGAGTGGGCGCGTGGCTACTGCCACATCCAGCCACAAGCCATGGGCCCGTTCTCACTAACACGAGCCATTGAAATTATATACATTTGTTTTTTAATGCATACCTTCTATAATTTAAACCATAAATATTGTAGGAAATAACTTAAATAAAATGAAGTATTAAAGACCACTTAAATAGGTCATGAAAATGGTTCACCGAAAATTTTCTTTATGAAATAGAAAAATATTGCTTGCAAACCTTCGTATAGTAATTTAAAAAACTTCAGATGCTTCATATTAAATATTCATATCTATTATGAAATGTTCATGCTAGAAAAAATGTTCAAGTTTTTTAGACTTTTGAACTTGCCCCACTCGTTCAAGTCCTAGAATTGGCATGGATGCTCGCACTTTCCTAGATTTGTTCCATAATTTAACAGTTTTATTCTTTCATTGGTAAGAGATGTATTCATCGACGACGAGATATATGTGGCCACTTTGTAAATTTCAAGACCTGTCGGCTTAGCCTATCAGAGGTGCTCATCCGGTTAGGGTGTGTTAAAACTCATGCACTAATTAATGTGATGTTCATCACCAACCCTACTCCCTTCGAGTTCGCACACACTCACGACGATTGTTTTTTTTAGAACGCAGTACAATCGAAGTCGCTCACATACACGAGCATACACTTACCCCTATGAACACACGCACCCACACCCTGCCTCTGTGAGCACCTCCGAGAGACTGAGCCAGCACATCATCTTGAGATTGACGATGTCGCACAGACGCATTCGTAGTTGACGGAACGTGTACTTCCACTGAACGCACATCGCCGAAAGTCCTAGAATAAATCCAGGAAAATGCGAGCACCAATGTCAAGTCTAGGATTTGAACTCTGGTGGGCTTGGGATACCACTGTCTTTCTACCATCCAACCGCAGGTTGGTTCGCACGACAATTGTTGTTATCACATTCTTCTCATGCATACCCGTCATTTCCATCTTTTCGTTGTCACCGTTGCTACACTATGTATATCATCTTTGGTACATAGTTGGGCACCAACCTACACACCTTCACAGGTACTTAGACAAGTAACCATGATCGAAGATGATGTATCTTCTTATATGAAAATGCCTTTAGAAATTGGAGTTTCTACAAAAAAATAAGTTTCTTTGAGATCATGTTTGGTGCGGTATAGCAAAAAACATGAGAAAATATCAGCAACACAATGCAGACGGGTGTAAAATTATCTAGAACGCAAAGGTTGAATAAACATGCATACACAGTTTATGGATCACTTGCCACCCAACCTTATCAATCATGTTTCTCTGCCAGTTTTCTGAGAGATTACTTTCATTTTAACTTCTTTTTAGTAAACTTTCATTTTAACTGAATCACTTGAACTAGTTAAAGGATATGAGGCTTCTGACCCAGCTAGAGAGGACTGTTTTGACTACGGAAGAGGGAGGTCCAGGTAACGGGGAGAATCCGCTAGGCTAAGGTTCCAACAAATATTCAAAAACGTTTTCTTCAGAGATAGAATTCTTCTTGAGAACACACGAAACAAAAAGCTATGAACTGGGTAAATGGAAAAGAGATGTTTCCACTTCATAAAAAAAATATTCTCCCCATCAACCTCTCTTGGAATCTGTTGCCTACACCCTCCATCTCTAAATTTGGGAACCACCCCCGCATCCTACCAAGATATCCAATGTGACCTTCTCCCTAGCCGCTCATGCTCGCCGGAAGTTCGTCAACGACCATTCCTCCTAGGTCGTTGGTAAGACCATTCTTCCATTGTTACAACTCTCACTTGAACACGACACAACGTTAATCCGTTCCCATCATGCAGATAAGAAATCTTCTTGTTTGTTGGGAAGACCGTACCATATAAACCAACATAAAATTCTAACACATGGAATGAAAATGCAAGTCGATATGTCAACCATTTGATTATCTATCACCAAGCCGGAGCACGAGGACTTATATTCGCGCAGTTAGGATAGGGGAGTGGTACATGCATTTGAGGAGAAAAACCGAAACCCATGGGGTCAGATGGATAGCCGGAGGCGGCAACTGACTAGCGGTGGTGGCGGTTGGGTGAGAATCTCTACTCCTAAAGGGGGAGTACGTACGTCTTTTCGTTTCGTTACCCACCCCCTTGGACGATCACCTCCCTCACCGATTTTATGAAAAGAAAAACCCACACACGACTTCCTCGGTCCACGCCTCTTTCACCCTCTTCTAGTTTTCTCGTATGGTTTTATTCCTTATGAACTTTTCTGGCATACCCAATGCCCCCTCCTTCTCCCACCTCACAGAACCCTCAAAAGGGCTACCTCGCAACTTCTGGCGACAACCGAAGATAGAGGTCAACGTCACACGTCCCTTTGTTCCCCACTCCCCCCCCCCTCCCATCTCCGAGTCTCACACATCACAATTTCATTACACACGATGAACCAGAGCACCGGAACAAGCCCCTCTCTAGCTTGGTCGAGATCTACGCCTCTTCCTCACGATAGGCACAATCTAGGATCGAATTGATGGTGGTGACCAGCATCGGTGGATCGAAGGGCAAGGGTGAGGGTTGTGATTCGTTCTTAGTTGTCTAGGACGAGATGTGGTATGCGAGGGTCGCCACATTTTGAAAAGATCTGCTGGTCTACGAGCCGTCAGATCTGACACAATCTCGTGGCCGAGCGTCGTCCTCACTTTTGCAACAGAAGTCTTGTTGTGAGAACCTTTTTGCGACAGAGGTCTTGTTGCAGAAACATTTGTAAGAAAGGTTTTGTTGCAGATTCTTTTTGGCAATATAGGTCTAGTTGCAGAATATTTTTGAAGTTTTTTTTGCAACACATGTCTTGTTGGAATTTTTATTGCAAAAAATGTCTTGTTGCAGAAAGTCACCATGTTGCAGTGCTTGTGGTCATAGTCTCGAGCAGGAGATCGATCTGGTTTGGGAAGAAAGGAGGGGTGTTGCGTATGCGATGGTGGTGGCCAACAATGGAAGGGTCGTGGAGCTTGGGCAGACACGGTGGCTCACAACAAAGCACGAGGTGGTGGAGGCGATGGAGCTTGGGCAGACGCGGTGGCTTGCAACAAAGCAGGAGGTGGTGGAGGCAATGCAGCATGGGGTCGGAGCGTCATAGCTGGGCGATGATGGTCGAAGCGGGGAGGAAGGGTGATGTAGTATAGTAGCATATAGTATTTCGCTCGGTTAAGAACCAATGTTTATCGAACCAATAGGAGACACCACTCAGACAAATTTAACAGTACCTGTACACACACAAACAAATGCTTGCGCCCCAAAAAGGCAAGGGGGCTTCACTCTCCTTGTTCTTGCCCGATTGCAAGGATTAAATCTGGTAGTGATAGATTTCATAAATAAAAGTAAAAGAAAATGAGGAATTTATAAGTTTTCTTTTATATAGAAGTGATGAATGAACCCAGGGGCATAGCATTCACTAGAGGCATCTCTCTAATAATATCATATGTGGATAGACAAATTACTGTTGGGCAATTGATAGAAAAGCGCATAGTTATGATGATCATCCATGTCATAATTAATACATAGGCATTACGTCCGTGACAAGTAGACCGTAATTCTAACATAGAGTAGTGCCTTTTTCTTTTCCTTACATTTTGACATGTGAGCAAGTTGATTATTCATTTTAACTAGCAGGAGAATTGTTAGCATGTCTTTTACACACATAAATCGGTGATATAGCAAAAAAGTTCCTGTGAGATCTGTTCGGTGTGGTATAGCAAAAAACACGACAAAATATCAGCAACACAATGCGGGGTGTAACATTAGCTTTTCTTTAAAAAAAGGAAGATTACCCCGGCCTCTGCATCAGAGTGATGCATGCAGCTCCCAGGAGCAACATTAGCTAGAATGCAAAGGTTGAATAAACTTGCATACAAAGTTTATGGATCACTTGCCACCCAACCTTATCAATCATGTTTCTCTGCCATTTTTCCGTGAGATTACTTTCATTTTAACTTTTCTATTGAGTAAACTTTCAATTTAGCTGAATCACTTGAACTAGTTAAAGGAGATGAGGCTTCTGGCCCAGCTAGAGAGTACTGTTTTGACTACGGGAGAGGACAGTCCAGGTAACGGGGGGAATCCACTAGGCTAAGGTTCCGACCAATATTCAAAAACTTTTTCTTTAGAGATAGAATTCCTCCTGAGAACACACGAAACAAAAGATATGAACTAGGTAATAAAAATGGAAAAGAGATGTTTCCACTTCATAAAAAAGAAATATTTTCCCCATCAACCTCTCTTGGAATCCGTTTGTTACACCCTCCATCTCTAAATTTGGGAACCACGTCCGCATACTACCGAGATATCCAATGTGACCTTCTCCCTAGCCGCTCATGCTCGCCAGAAGTTCGTCGACGACCATTCCTCCTAGGTCGTTGGTAAGACCATTCTTCCATTGTTACAACTCTCACTTGAACACGACACCGCGTTAATCCGTTCCCATCATGCCGACCAGAAATCTTCTTGTGCATTGGGAAGACCGCACCATGTAAACCAGCCTAAAATCCTAACACATATAAAGAAAATGCAAGTCGAGATGTCAACCACTTGATTATCTGTCACCAAGCCGGAGCGCGAGGACATATATTCGCGCAGTTAGGATAGGGGAGTGGTATATGTGTTTGAGGACAAAACCGCAACCCATGTGGTCAGATGAATAGCCGGAGGCGAAGATTGACTAGTGGTGGTGGCGGTTGAGTCAGAATCTCTACTGCTTAAGGGGGAGTACGTACGTCATTTTTTTTCGTTACCCACCCCTCAGACGATCACCTGCCTCACCGATTTTTATGCAAATAAAACCCCACGCACAACTTAATCTATTCACGCCTCTTTCACCCTCTTCTGGTTTTCTCGTATGGTTTTATTCCGTACAAACTTTTCTGGCATACGGAGCGCCCCCTCCTTCTCCCACCTCACTGAACCCTCAAAAGGGCCACCTCGCAATTTGTGGCGACGGCTGAAGATAAAGGACAACATCACATGTCCCTTTGTTCCCCACTCCCCGTCCCCCTCTCTCCCATTTCCGAGTACTACACATGACAGCTTCATTACACGCGATGAACCATGGCACCAGAGCAAGTCCCTCTCCGTGCACGTGTGCACGAGGTGGGTAGCTTGGCCAAGATCGACGCCTCTTCCTCACGACAGGCACAAACAAGGACAAAATTGATGTGGTATTGCTTGTGGTGGCCATCATTGGTGGATCGAAGGGCAAGGGTGAGGGTTGTCATTCGTTCCTATTTGTCTAGGATGAGATGTGGTGTGCGAGGGTTGCCACATTTTTAAAAGATCTGCTGGTCTATGAGCCGTCAGATCTGACGCAATCTCGCGGCCAAGCGTCGTCCTCACTTTTGCAATGGAAGTCGTGTTGTGAGAACCCTTTTGCAACACAGGTCTTGTTGCAGAAACATTTGTAAGAAAGGTTGTGTTGCATATTTTTTGGCAACAGAGGACTTGTTGCAGAATATTTTTGAAGTTCTTTTTGCAATAGAGGTCTTGTTGGAATTTTTGTTGCAACAAATGTCTTGTTGCAGAAAGTCACCATGTTGTAGTGCTTGCGGTCATAGCCTTGAGTCCTCGAGCAGGAGCTCGGTCTGGTTTGGGAAGAAAGGAGGGGTGTTGCCAATGCGATGGTGGTGGCCAACAATGGGAGGGCCATGGAGCTTGGGCAGACACGACAGCTCGCAACAAAGCATGAGGTGGTGGAGGCGATGGAGCTTGGGCAGACATGGTGGCTCACAACAAAGCAGGAGGTGGTGGAGGCGATGCAGCATGGGGCCGGAAAATTTGGAAATGGAGAGGAAATATGAAAGCGAAAACGAAAATTCGCGAAACGGAACTGGAAGTGGGATTTTTTATGTAGAAATGGAAACAAAAGCGGAACGACGTTTTCCGGTGGAACAGGCGTGGAAACGGAACTTTCCGTTTCCCTGAATATGGACTTTCCATTTTTACTATAAACCTATGGCTACTTTGTAGTCCAACCACCAAACAACACTCAATGACACGATGAGTAGAATGGATCATTTGAGCCCAACTTCTACTACCACACATGTACTCAGTTTGACACTATACACAATTATCCAGTACTACTACAATACGACGCTAAGTTGCTAACATGACAATATTACTTTGTAGCCATGTTAACAATTCATTAAATTTGTTCGTGTTTTGTGTGTATTTCCCTATGATTCAAGGATTTTTGTAGTTCCGGTCAACACCCACTTCTGTTTCCGTGTCCATTTTGTATTTGCTTCGTGTACGTTTCAGGTAGTATCTGTTTTCGTATTCATTTCCGGGTTTCTGTATTCGTTTCCACTTTTGCAAAGATATATGAAAACAAATGTGGTAGCAGTTAGTTCCGTCTGTTTCCGCTCCGTTTTCATCCCTAGCCTCGAGCAGGAGCTCCGCCTGGTTTGAGAAGAAAGGAGGGATGTTGCGTATGCAATGGTGGTGGCCAACAATGGGAGGGCCATGGAGCTTGGGCAGACACGATGGCTCGCAACAAAGCATGAGGTGGTGGAGGCGATGGAGCTTGGGCAGACACGGTGGCTCGCAACAAAGCAGGAGGTGGTGGAGGCGATGCAGCATGGGGTTGGAGCGGCATAGCTGGGCGGTGACGGTCGAAGCGGGGATGATGGGTGATGTAGTATAGTAGCATATAGTATTTCGCTCGGTTAAAAACCAATGGTTATCAAACCAATAGGAGGCACCACTGAGACAAATTTAACAGTACCCGCATACACACAAACAAATGCTTGCACCCCAAAAAGGCAAGAGGGCGTCACTCCCCTTGTTTTTGCCCGATTGGAAGGATTAAATCTGTAGTGATAGATTTAATAAAGAAAAGTAAAAGAAAACAACGAGGAATTTATCAGTTTTATTTTCTATAGAAGTGAATGGACCCGGCCATAGCGTTAACTAGAGGCATCTCTCTAATAATAGCATATGCGGGTAAACAAATTGCTGTCAGACAACTGATAGAAAAACACATAGTTATGTTGATCATCCATGATATAATTAATATATATGCATTACGTCTGTTACAAATAGACCATAATTATAACATAGAGTAGTGCCTTTTTTCCCCTTCCATTTTGACATGTGAGCAGGTCGATTATTCATTGTAACTAGCAGGAGAATGGTTAGCATGTCTTTTACACATATATCGGTGCCTAGGACTGTGGCCCTTGTTGCGTAGCTTGACATCCAACCATGCATGCAGCATGCAGGATGACGAGGACATGCAACAAGAATAGAAATAGCAATGAAATATTGTACGCAACGCAAGGACGACGGCTGCCCTTTATATAAAGTATAGGTGGACTGCCCATCCACGGTCTGCAACTGCAACGCGGCCCTGCTGACTGTGAGGCGAAGTGCCCGGTTCGATCGAGGAGGTCATGGACAGGAAGAGCAGCGCTGCGCTTTTGGCAGTCCCCTGGCTCCTCCTACTCCTGGCAGCCGCCGCGGCGGACGCCGGAGACGGGATCATCGAGACGGCGGCGGAGCTGGACCAGCTCATGGTTCAGAGCCTTCTCGTTGTTGGTGCTGTTGGTGCGCGCCGCAAAACGCAAACCGGCCGGCGTGCCCGCGGGGTGGCTGCGCTGCTGGAGGCCCCTACACCCACCACAGAGGCGCTAAATGTATATACCAGAACGGAGAATGTCCCGGCTAGTTACTTCTCCAGTGAGCGGTGACCATGATGCATGCACGCTCATTTATTTGTTGTGTAAGTATCTTTGTGTATGTATGCATGGGTATATCTCACTACTGCATGCTTTTTTGTTGTTGATACGTGCCATGGATGTTATTTTTGCATGAAATTTAGTTGTTGCATCTATCTGTCGAATGGTAATGATATTTCTCCCTTAGCCTTTTAAAGTAACTAGAGATGAGGGTAACAATGTACCAAGACCGTGTCAGATATTAGCTTTTGTGCACGTCAAAACAAAAACACAGACGATTTGCTGACTAGAAATATGGATTACAATAGGTGATATTGAAAATTACATTCATTTGTAAAAGTAAGAAACAAAAAAAAGTCCATGCTATATCTACTCTTCTCTACTTGCGTTTAACAACGCCTACGTAACGGAGCTCCACGAACCCGTGTAGAGTTTTCCATTGTCTCTCTCCATGATCTCGGTCAGCCTCACCTTCTTTGGACCTCTCATCTCCTCGACAATCTTTCCATTGGCACTGACCCGGCCTCACAGCGAGAAGATGGCTATCACAACCAAAGGCCTACCCATTCTTCTCACGGTGCAATGCCATCCAGTAACCTCCTTTCCTCTAGGGCCTCACGTTATCCGGGTAGAGCAAAAGGCTCGGATGTGCCTGCGTTGACCCCTCTGATCCAGTGTCTTAGCAGCTTGCACGGGCTGGTAGACGCGACCACAAGGTGCGTCCGGGTGGCGCTGAGCGCAACACCATTTGGGTACGTCATCCCCATTTGAAGCACGGTGACATCCGATGTCCATGGGTTGTACATCATGAGGCGGCTCGTTGAGTCCCTTGTCTTGGTGACCAGATCATCCTGCGACCTCCCGTAGTTCATCGAGCTGTTGGTGAAGTAGACTTGGCCGGTAACTTGGTCGACATCGACCCCGTTGGTGAAGCGGAGAGAAAAACCATCAATCTGGTTGACCAGCACCGCGGCCTCCTGGTACCCGCATGAACCCCTTGTACACGTCGGCCACGTGGAGGTCGCCCGATTTCTGGTTGAACTGGGCCTAGTGGGCGGCCGCAACGGCTCTCGGTCTCAGTTTTAGTCTCCGGCCGGAACTTGAACACCGTGTACGCCTCGCTATTGTAGCCAGGACCATATGTATAAGTTGTCCATCCTAACTTGTCAGCCGTTCCACTTGAGGATGCGGCCGTCCAAGACGCCGCTGTAGATGCCATGGCCCTTGTCGTCGAATGTGACGCTCTCTGGCCAGCGAACCAATCCGCCCGGCAGCGGGAGCTGTTGGCTCCGGCTAGCATCGAAGCCTACGGCGGCCGCCGCGTGCCATGGCGCACGGCATGAAGAGCAGGGCCAGGATGATCACCATGACGACGGCCTTGGTGAGCCGTCTCACGCTACCCCATATCTTGGCGACGGTCTTGGACGTGTACGTGCCCGCTGCCGTAGGCGAATCCTGTACGACCCGCTTGTGAGAGAGCACCTCGTGAGGGTGGCTCACCTGCCAGCCTCCCCATGCGGCCGGGTCGCACGTACGACCCGGTCGTATAGGATTATTTTGCTACGTGCCCATCTCTCTCTCAAAAAATGAACGTATACATGCAACATTGATTTGGTGTACGTGGAAGACTTGCTTACGATGACGTCGAGTACTCCCCCCGGTCTCGCTCGTGTTTTTTTTTAGGATCTCGCGCGTGGTAAGTCGTCCTTTTCTATTTTCCTTTTTCAGCCATACAAAAAGCCCAACCTGAGCGACAGGTGGTTGGCTGGCCCAATTACCTCCTTCGTATTTCAAGGCCCTCGCCGTTCGCTTTTTACTTTTTTTTTTCGTTCCCCTTTTCTTTCTCTAGAAAAAAGGCTTTTCTTTCTTCTCGGGAAAAAATGGCTTTTCTTATTTCTCATCAGGAAAAAAGGGGGTTAACATGTTAAATCACTACAAACACAAGCATCCTACCTCAGTCAAATAAATAATACTCCCATTATATCCATATAAATAATTATTTCAACAAAAAGAAAAACAAACTTCATCATGGAGATGTTTTGTTTGTACGTGTTTCCTTTTTTTTCATTCTTCTTTTTACATGATGGGCTACACGGCGACGCTTTTTTTCCCCTCCTTTAGTGAAGTCCATGTCCTCTCTTTTGATATGTGAGTATCAACAACTATCGACCTAGTGATACTGGGTATCGATGTGCTTGCTTATCTCGTGTGACTAAAAAAGAGTTTTACACAACGATATTTATTTGTTGTTGGAAATCAAATAAGAATAGGTTGTCTGATGGAAAAGAAAATGAAAAAAATACATTAAGTCATAAGATTAAGAAAAAAAATCATCATATATCTATTATGCTCGGCACCAGCTTAAGAACTCCACCGAATTCAAGTAGAGTTTGACATTGTCTCTCTCCATTATCTTAGTCGGTCTCACGCTCTTTCGTCATCTCATCTCCTCAACTATCTTCCCATCGACATCAATCCTCACAGCTAGAAAATGACTATCACGACCAAAGGGCAACTCATTCTTCTCATGGTGCAACACTGCCCAATAGCCTCATTTCCTATTAGGCCTCACGTTATCTGGATAGCCTTGTGGCTTATATGTGCCTGCATTAACCCCTTTGACTCAGTGTCTTAGCAGCTTGCACGGGCCGGTAGATGATGCGATGAGGTGCATTCGGTTGGTGTTGAGCGCGCCGCCATTTGTGTAAGTCATCCACGATTGAAGCACAATGACATCTGACTTTCATGGGTCGGTCCGTCATGAGGATGATCACCGTGACAGTGGCCTTTAAGGCGGCTCATGCCACACCCATGGTAACTTGCTTCGCTAGTTCTTGTTGGTGCCGCCTCCCGCATCACCTTTTCTTCTTCTACCTCACAACTCTCTCTTCAGTTTCTCTTCTTCTCTCAAGAACACAAGGACACACACAAGGGGCAGAAAACACACACGCGCACACACATTCACCAGGGAGAAAGTTTAGTTTTGACTTTGCTCCCGGTGAGAACACATATTCTACATGGTTTCCTTCAGCCCTCTCGGCTTCTTTTTCTCATTCACTCAATGCAATTCTTATATACACAATAGACGCGTTTGGTTGCCCGCATAAGGCCCATCCAGGCTCGCGCGGGAAAAAACTGGGTTGTTTGGTTACCTGTGTTCGCTGTTGGGCTTGCATCGCATGGAACTTAAAGCGCCTCTGGTCCTGGCTTGCTATGCACGCTCAGATCGGCAGTTTCTTGCGAGTTAGGCTAAGCTAAGCCACAGCGAGCGCACATGAGTGGGCCCCTTGCAGGAGAGGAGGCTCGAGGGATGCGAGCATTGTACCTGCTTCTTCTTCCACCTCCACTAATCTCCTCCGTATTCTCCTTTCTTCCTTCTCTCCCTTCTAGTCTACATAACGGTGCTTCAATTCGAGTTAAGCTCTACACAAAATAGATGCACATCGATGTTACGGTTCCATTTTTGCGATCGGTTCGTAGTTTCGTCGATCATAAATGCTCAATTTTGTGTTCATATTCGAAGCTATTTTGGACGATTTTTTTCAAATTCATCGCGTACGGTCCACAATTTGAAATTTCCTTTGACCGACAGCTTCATCACACAGTTCCACACGTTATTTGTGTTGCAAATTTTCTGTTTCAACGATCCTACTGCACCGACGCTGCAATTACGCGCACCGTATTTCTTCTCCTCCGTCCTCTGTCTTAGAGCCCTCCTATTCGTTCCTTTCGAGCCGGCGTCGTTCCTCTTGATCTCCTTGCCCGCATCCTACTACACTGGAGTTGTCACCGGCATCGGTCATCTCGGCCTCCTCTCTCTCGTTCTACTGCACTGACGCTGCCATGGCGCGAGCTCTGCATTTCTCCGCCAATTTTGATCATGTGTTCTCCATAGTGGTCTTGCCAAAACTGCAGAAATTAGGCTTCACAGAAAGTATAGCTATAAATAATACTACATCCGATCCATATCACGCAGCAGCAGCATCATAATCAAGGGTTACGAAAAAGAAGCACATGCAGCAGCATACGGTTAAAACAGCAATGTGATTCAGAGTTACACCTGCCTAGTCATAATACTCCCTCCGTCCGGAAACACTTATCATCAAAATGGATTAAAGGAGATGTATGTAGACGTATTTTAGTTCTAGATGCATCCCTTTTTATTCATTTTGATGACAAGTAGTTTCGGACGGAGGGAGTACAAATTGAAGTCATAATTTGCATCACTGCAGCAATGATAACTTTTCGACACAAAGTTTTATCGAATAAGAATACAACAACACGCATGTACACACACGCGCTACAAAGGGCGTCATGGGACAAACACAAGAAGTGATTTAAATTTTAAATCTCAGACCTGGCACAACGGGCACATAAGCCAACAATGGCACAGCCGACACTTTGGTTGCCTGCCACAGAACGTCATTACAAGAATAAAATGATGATCGACGAGATTAGCTGACAGGGCCAATACTGTGTCTTCAAGCCAGTTGATAGTGTTTACACAAGACCCCACATGCACAACACGCAGAATGGATGGACCTCGAGAACAAAAATCACTTTCGCAGAGGTTCCCTTGGTTATTAAATTTTTTGGGTGGTTTGTCCATAAGCAAGTGATCCTCACAAAAAATAATTTTCTAAAGCGACGGTGGGTAGGCAGTACACGATGTTGTTTTTGTGATCATGATGAAACAATACAAGACCTATTCATAGATTGCCCACTCGTGAAATTACTTTGACGAACGATTCGTATAGCCTTTAACATTACTCCACCAGTTAGCATTGAATTGTTATTTGGGATGTGGTTAGCTGGAGGTGATCATAATATTGCGTCTCGTATTCAGATTGGAATATGTGCGCTTATTTGGGCTATATGGAATTGCAGGAACGATATGATTTTTAACAGACAACATATTTTAACACTCTTGCAGGTCATATTTAGAGCTACAACATGGATCCGTGTGTGGTCCTTACTCACTCCCACTAGTGCAGAACCGGGCATTAGCACCGGTTCGTAAGGACCTATAGTGCCGGTTACATAACCGGCACTAATTTGTGGTCACTAAAGCCCCCCCCCCCCCCCCCCCCCTTTAGTACCGGTTCAGCACGAACCGGTGCTAAAGGGCAACCACGTGGCACTAGCCAGCTCCGGGGGCCTGGAGCCCTTTAGTACCGGTTGGTAACACCAACCGGTACTATAAGGTTTGGTGGGTTTTTAGTTTTATGATTTCTTTTTCATTTAATTGTGTGTTTCCATTTTAATTCTTTTTCGTTTGCTGGTATTTTACGATACTACACATTGTACACGTTATGCATCATATATACATCATGCATGCTTTGTTTATCAACACTGCTGCTATGTTCATATAACATATCTCATGCATGCTTTTGCATCATTACATCATCATATATATATAATAACAAGTCCTACTAATCATGCATCATCATACAACTTCTACTCGTTATTAATAATAAGTCATACGATCATCATCCTCATATATAGTCATCGAACCCAACCCTACATAATTGTTCTTAGCACATGATCATCAGTATCAGGTAGGACCTAAACACCCTTAAGGTAAAATAGCATAAAACAATATAGACCCTGACTCTCCATTATGAAGAATGGCGATCATCCTGTCTCCAATTCTTGCCTTTCGCTGCTTATTGCTTCCAAGAAGCTCCTTACGACTGTCCATACATTTTTTCCATTCTTTGATTGTTATGTCTCCACTTCTTTTAGAAACCCGGTATGGACAGTTGAGATTCGTAGGACGACCTGGTAGTATGTTCAAAACATGAAGGCTACCACTAGTATACATCAGATGAGGCACACAATCATTCGGGATTATCTGTTGAAAAA